>BTHU01000008.1:113994277-114084277 GCA_036184795.1 Tokudaia tokunoshimensis
AATGACTTTAGTGTTTGCATTTCCAGTAATACGTGAGTGTTTGGTCAGACCTAGTGTGATTACATCAAGTACTGCTGTTTATGTGTAGCAGAAGATGGCCATGACCTTCTAATCTTCCTGCCTCTACCTCTGAGTGTTAGGATCATAGGTGTACACCACCACGCCTGTTTCGTCTCAAGTGACCAGAGAGTTTTGTACTCTGTAATGTTTGCCAAGAACTCAATCTTGAAATCCTTGGGGACTGGCATCTTTCTAAGAACTAAATTTAAATATGTCTTTTGTGGTGTCTTTTAAGTTCAGTACTAGTTTTTCCCTCTTTTCCCTGTAATTAATTGTTTCACGATGGCTCATTTTTTAAAATATCTATTTTTCACTTATATAATCTGCTTTAGCAGGTATTTGTTTAGAACACTGCTTTATCTGATTGATGCAAGTAACCAGATTAACTGACTACATAGTTACATCTTAGTCATTACTGGTAATTTATTTTGTTAATTCTCTATATCTCTCTAATTACTTTTACAAGAATTTCTTCTCTTTCATTGGTCTCAATTCTTTGAAGAGAGAGGGGGGCTGGAGAGACACCTCAGCAGTTTAGAGCACCTGCTGCCCTCCCGAAGGATGGGAGTTCGGCACCTACATCTGGTGGCTCAAAATCAAATCACCTATAACACAGCTCCGGGAGATGTGATGCTTTCTTCTCACAGGGTACAGCATGCACAAGCACAAACCTACACACACACACACACACACACACACAGAGAGAGAGAGAGAGAGAGAGAGAGAGAGAGAGAGAGAGAGAGAGAAATTCTACTGTGTTGTTTACTGCTCTCAGATGTGTTGACTCCTGTCTATGTTTTGGGTCATTTCTTCCTTGGATATCATCATTAAATGCAATCCATCAAATTCTATTACTAATCTATTTTCATTCTGAGATCTAGGTCATATTTAAAGTAATACTTTTTACTATTACCTTTCCTTTTCTTCTTTTTTCTCTTTGTTTTCTCCTTATTTAAAGTTTTACACATTACTGAATAAGTCCACTGTAGGCTATTCTGCTGGCTACTTTTCAACCTGACACGAGTTAAAGTCACTTTGGAAGAGGGAGCATCAAATGAGAAAATGCCCCCACCCAACTGGCCCGAGGATAATCCTGTCATTTGATTGGTGATTGATGTGGGAGAGTCCAGCCCACTGTGGGTGGAGCCACTCCTGCCTGGTGGTCCTGGGTGTGATAGAAAAGCAGACTGAGCAAGCCTTGGGGACAAAGCCAGTAAGCAGTGTTCTTCTGTGGCCTCTGCATTACTTCCTGCCTCCAGGTTCCTGCCTTGAGTTCCTGCCCTGATTTCCTTTGGTGATGGAGTGTAAACTCTAAATTGAACACTTTCCTCCCGGAGCTGTCTTTGGGAATGGTGTATTTCTCACAGCAATAGAAACCCTAAGTCACCTGTCCTTCGGGAACATTTTATAACATTTCTTTTTGCCGCTGTTCACTCCTTTGCTTAAAATTCCACAGAGAACTGTGTTTCCTTTTGGTTAAAATCACATGCAAAAAAAAAAAAGTTCATTCTTCTTCAATTCATTTATCAGTACCTACTAAAAATCTCATACGACTGGATATTACATATTCTATAAGTTTTCACAATTACGTTTGACAGGTTAAGTTTCATGGCCCCTAAACGTCTTATTTCCATAGTATTCTGCAAGATGTTTTTTAAACATGGGAAACAGCAAGCAAGATCAGAATGGACATGCACACCCAAGTGCCTATGCACACACATGTATACACCCACACTGGAATGTTCATCTGCTCTTGTATGTGTGTACACATGGATGTCAGTGTATACATGCATGTTTAGCAGCCCAAATGACCACAGTGTTTGAAAGGTGACCAGACCAATAAGGGCCAGAAAAATCAAACACGTACTGAACATCTTTATTGACTCTTCAAACACATGCGGCCTACTAGTGTAGCAACTGAGGCAGGCCTCATAAAATACAGTGAGTTCTGTTTCCTATGTAGGCAGAGGCATAGAGGAAACTTAGGGGTGACTAGTCCTGGAGATTCCGAAGGGCGGGTGAGAGTGTTTTAAATAAAAGACTGAAATGAAGAAACTGAGATGATAGTTGCTGTGTAAACACGATCCTCTGCACCCACAAAGCAGCTGAGTGCTGGTGCAGTTACAGCCCGAGCATTGGGAAGGCAGAGACAAGAAGCTCCCTTGAAATTATCCAGCAAGCACACACACACAAGCACACATACACAGAGGCACACACAAGCATGCAGAGAGAGAAGGGAGCACATACAAGCATACACACACACAGAGAAAGAAGGGAAGTACACACAAACTTGCACACACACGTACACAGAGAGAGGCACACACAAGCATGCACACACACACAAAGGCACACACAAGCATGCACACACAGAGAAAGAGGCACACACAAGCATGAACACACACACACACAGAGGCACACACACTCATGCACACACACAGAGAGAAAGAGGGTACACATAAGCATGCACATGCACACACACACATGCATAAAGAGAGAGGGAGGCACACACAAGCATGCATACACACAGAGGCACACACAGCATGCGCACACACACAGACACACACACACAGATGCACACACAAACATACACAGAGAGAGGAACACACAAGCACACACACACACACACACATACACACACACACACACATGACTGCACTCAAGACATAATGACAGATAACACTTCAGCTAATACAGAATTTTCTTTTACATCTTGTCCCTTTAGGTGTCAAGTGGTCACAGCTTGCTGTGCCTTTAAATAATACCTTGCTGTATCATAAAATAACCAACTTTGTAACCATGCCCTATGGTGTCTTTCCACTTCATTCTTGATCTCACACTCACAGGCTCATTCTGGCTCCCACCCTGTCTTGCCTGACTCCACAGAAACGTTCCCTTTGGGGTACTGCCCTCAGGCAGCCAACCTGAGCTCCTAAACACATCTGAGGTGAAACTCAGAAAGATCACTGACCCCACAGGGTTACTGCTCTCTACCAGAGCCCATGGTTGAGCTGATTTCATGTTTGTAGGACGAGTGACTTGCTCCATGACTTACCAAAAAAGAAAAAAAAAAGATGAAATCTAGGCTCCCTGAAATGTGTTTGGGAAACATGCTGTGTTAGAACTCAGTAGCAGACAGAGAAGCACTCTCTCCCTCCATTCTGCAGAAAAGACCTATGATAGCATAGGCTCACCTGTTCCCACTCACTTACACAAAACTCAAAACAAATCCAGAAGAAACAGGCGATATCTTTTCTACACAAATGTGTATAAATTGAGTCTTTTTTTAAAAAACAAGAACACCTGGGCATGCTGATGTATTCCTATAATTGCAACACTCGGGGTAACAAGACAGGAGACTCATGAGCTTGATGTCACTCTGGAATTCCTACCAATCCTGAAGAAAAATCCTGTCTTAAATAAATTGTTTAAATACAGGAAGACATATTGCAACATAGACCTGGATATTAGCATGGATGTTTGAAAGTGAGTTCAACAAGCTGCCTTCAGAAAAAAAAAAAGTGTTTGTCTTACCTGCACAATTTTTCCCTTTTATGGTCCTCAAGTGGATCTTACCTGCTCCACAAACTAACAGAGGTATCAGGGGAAACATGGGTCATGTATGTAAATGGCCATCTCAGGAAGAGAGCATGATGGGTAACAAGCCACCCTCACACACCTGTTTCCTCCGGAGGGCAACTGCACCCGTAAGATGCACCATGCCTTTGATGACAAGTGTCCCAATAGCCTAGGAGAGTACCTGCATGGGTACTAGTCCATCTCACCAAAACCCTGCTGTGGGTAGCTCAAAGAGTTACCATTCTACCATAGATGGCCCTGTTCCAAGAGGCCCTGGATATTCCAATAACGGCTTTACACACCAGTCTCTCTTTCTTAATTGCTTTTTAGGCATATGGTGATAAAAACCAATGAATACTATAAAGAGCGAATGAGACACAGGTGTCTAAGCCCAATAAACCCAACCCATTAAAGAGATTTAAGTGAGCTACTCTCTTCTTCAGTGGGTTTTTATGTGTAGAATACACCCACTTTCACAAAACAGAAGTCAAATGTGTGCTCCTGAGAGATGCCTAGCTAGTAGGCCCGAGTTGGAAGAGAGCTTTGTTGCTCCAGGGAGGATCCTGACAGACTATTTGTGTGATGATATTCTTGAGAAACAGGAACAAACAGCTACTCACCCAAGACAGGGAACTGATGATAGACCAAAGTAAGGATACCGGCAAACTCCAACGTGGTGAACCACTGAGCGTTACTGGGGTTACCTAGGGGAGTACTGGTGAAGCGGCGCAGACAGAAGTATGATTGACACAGATTAACACATCACTCAGAAGCCCACTGTAACATGGGTAATGAAAGTTGTAGCCCTGAATCTCTCAGGAACATGCAGTGAGATTAAAAGATCCAAGAGTCTCCTCGGCTGCCCATTCTGTTTATAGTATCATGAAGATGGGGAACCTTGTGAATCTGCTGTCAGAACTTCCAGACACTTCTGGGCCATTAACTTCCTGAGTCCTAATGAGCCATCTACAGAATTTACTGGGTTGCTGGGTTCTTCTCTCCAGGATGGGATTTTTCAATTCAGAGAACACTGCTACCTAACACTGCTCACTCCAGGAGCTTGGGAAGTCACTCCGTGCCCAAGTCCAGATGGGGATGTGTGTTAGATGTCTTAGCAAAGCCTAATTTGCCACCTTGTTTTCTCCTTCTAACTTCTCTTCTGAAGGCAGTTTCCATTCATAACCACAAAGAGAAATAGTCATCTTTCCTAGCCATTATCTGTCCCTGGCTCCCTAAATCTCAGCCAATGGACAGCCCTGATACACAAACTTAATCCAGCTTCGAAACTCTGAGCTGAGTATACAAGACCGTTGAGTGGCATACGGACATTGTTGGATACCAAGTGGCCTGGATGTGGAGGTGTGACCATTTCTCTGGTCCATTCAGCCAGCTGTGGCTAGTCATAATGTCAGGCCAGAGGCCAAGCCTTCCATAGTTCTGCTTCCAAGGGTCTCAGGAGTGAATGCTGGCTTACGGTGGTAAAATCTCAAAGGAACCCTCACAGGGGCCATTAAGACAGATGCTTTCAGAAGGACATCCTCATGTTGGGTAGAGGATGCAAATCTGAAGATACTATTGATCCACACATCTACAAATGGCAAGCCTTCCAATCCTTCTATGGAGTTCATTTCTCCATCTGGATGAAGAGGCCAAGAGAAGAGAAAAATAGGTAAATGAAGTCAAAGCATAATTAACAGTCAAGTGACAAAAACAGCTGATGGGACAGTTTACCTCTTCTCTGGTCTTCGATTATGAAAACACCCCATATACGATAAAGAGATCAAGAGTATTTCTGTGGCAGGCTTGCCTCATCTTGGAAGACCACCACTCAGAATAGCCTCTCAAGGCAACCCACCACAAATGAAACCATGCCGCCCTCCATGCTGAAACAGCTCGATGAGGCAAAAGATAACGGAAAGAGCCAAAGACCAAAAACTTGGTAGATTCTTCTTTGTTGTTACCATGGTTACCAGCAGAGGCATCAAAAAATGAGTGTGCTCCGAAAACATCAAACAGGGATGCAGAAAGTATAAATAGCCAGTGCTATTTTCAGCCCAGGGATAAGCAAGCCATCACCTCCTGACCTGTGCGGCTCCAGAGCGTCCGTTGCCTCACAGCATGGATGACTAGCTCCCCAGAGGCATCCTTCCTCTGAGACGACGGAGAATGTAAGGCAATCATCACCCTGGTCTTTCTAACCTCAGACAGGGTCTCTCCACAGCTTGGTTCTGTTTTCACAGCTCTTCGTGTAGCAAGAAGGCAGGAAGCAACACTCTGAGCAGCCCTCTCACACCTCAATATTAAGGAAATCATGGAGCTAACAGTTATCAAGAGTGGGGGAGTCGGGGAAAGTTTGCTACCGTGTCGTGGTTAACTTTTAACATTTTTCTTTTTAGATTTACTTATTTTACCTTATGTGTATGAATGTTTTGCCAGGATGTAAGTGTGCCCTGTGCATGCCTGGTGCTGGCTGAGGTTAGAAGAGGGCATTGGATCTTCTGGGAGTAGGGTTACAGAAGGCTATGAGCCACCATGGAGATGCTGGGAACCAAACCAGGGTCCTCTGCCAGAGCAACAAGTGTTCTCAGTCACCTCGCCATCTCTCCAACCCTGCGATATCAACTTGAGCAGAGAGACTCAGTGAGGGGTTGTTCACATTGGGTTGGCTTGTGAGCATGTTTATGGCGTATTGTCTTAAGTAAGTTAATCTATGTGAGAAGACACAGCCCAGTGTGGGCAGAACCATTCTCTAGGTAGGGGATCTGCTCGGCATAAGCAAGCAAATGAGCCTATATGCATCCACTTCTCTCTGCTCTTCACTGGACCTGTGTGACCAGCTGACTTAAGTTCCTGCTTCTATGACTTGACTTCTCCACAGTTACAGACTATATTCTGGTATTTGAAGCTGGAATAAACCCCTTCCTCCTCTACATTACCAAGGGCATTTCATCCCAGCAACAGAAATGAAGCTAGAACACAGTGGACTGGAGACTCACCCTCAACAGCCTCTGCTCTGAACAACATATTTATTGTAGCATTTGGACTAAACAAGAGCAGCGCCAATAAAGTCTATGTGACAACACTGAGTGAACGGTGTTATCAGAATGACCAAACAAAACTAGTTCCATCTAGCCACATTGTTCCTTGTCATCTTCTGCCATTTTGTGCCCCGCCCCCCGTCCCTACCAAAAAATAAAAACAAAAAATAGATACAAGTCTGAAAGTTGGGGGTTGACGTGTCCTAGGAAGGAAATTAGCATTTTGAGTGTAATTGCTCAAACCCAGTGCTTTGAGAAAGCTTTAAATAGCTTTTTAGATGCATGGTACAAAGGGACAATAAACAATATACGGGGCTTGCTGGAAAACAATTAAGATAAAAATACTACTGCAAGACTCATCATAGTTCAATGCTGAGATTGAGATGTGAGCCGCCAATAGGACATAAACCTCCTCCCATCCCCAAGGCTCCAGGAACATCAAGGAAGAAAGGAGAGGAAGAATGTAAGCGAGGGACCTAGGATGAGCTCTGGGAAATGCGCTGGACCTGACATGGCTATGGCTTTGCAGAATTCACAGAAGCTGTGGCTGCGTTCACAGGATCCTTCCAGTTAACATTTCCTGTGTGGCTAGGGGAGGAGCTATCATAGGCCCCACCTCTAGCTGAAGAGCACCAATGGCTGCGGAGGGGAGGGCGTGGCCACTGGTAAATTGCTCAAACTCCGATTGATATCCCCAGGTTCATGCACATATGGGCCCCACTAACTGTACTCAGATAAAGGAGGGAGGAGAGACAGGGAGACGGAGACAGAGACAGAGAGACAGAGAGGGAGACACACAGAGAGACAGAGACAAACAGAGCGAGACAGAGAAACCAGGAAAGAGACCAAGTGGAGGAGGGGAGTCTGGAGTAAGTTGAAGGGGAAGAGAAGGAAAGATAAGATCAATATATGCTGTCTACTTGAATGAACTTTTCATCACAGAATAAAACTATTATTGATTTTTTTTAATGCAATTAGTTCTGTTAAGAGGAGGAGGTAAAGAAAACAGAAGTAAGCAGCCGTAGGAAAATGCACAACGACAGGACTTGTCTGAGCTACACCATGTTGCTTCTGACAGCCAAGGCCAACTCCAGTCACCAGTGTTCTCATGGAAAACTACAGAGCCGGAGATAGAAGGTCCGAATTGCAGAAGGCCAGTGGGAGGATGGAGAAGGCATGCGGCATGCACAGAGAGCAGGCTGGGACCTGGCAGTGCTCATGATGGGATGGATGAGGCATGCGTAGAAAGCAGACTGGGGCCTGGCGGTGCTCACATTGAAGTGCAGGCCCTTTCCTAACAGTGTTGTCTGGCCAAGTTACATGGAAGTCATGAAGGGTGCTGGGGAAGCTAACAATGGACAAGGGAAACTGAATAAAATGGGTAGATATTCCATGCTCTGCAGGGACCTCCATCACAGAAGGCACTATATGAGGAAAAGAACCAGCCCCCAATCAGAGACAAGATAGTGACTCTCAGGCAGGGAAGCTCAGACTAGGGAATTCTGACAGAAAATGGATTCATCAGAGGACATTGACTTAACTTGTTTCAGTTGCTGAGATTAGCAGTCTCCCTCTGACCTGTGGAGACTGACTGGGAGGATAATCTAAGGGGAGGGAGAAGCCACATTACCTCAGTGAGGAAGATAGACAGAGTAAAATAACCTTGTACTTCAGATTTGTGCTTATTTTATTAATTTATTCATTTTATTTTGATCTTTAATTTCCTACTTTTATTTTGTATCTTATTACTATTGATAACTTTGTTCTTTGATTGTTTTATTGTTGTATTTTGGCTTGAATCTTGCTGAAAGAAAATATCTGATGATTGTACTAGTTAGTTTTAATGTCAATTTGACACAAGCTGGAGTCATCTGGAAAGACAGATCCTCAACTGAGGAAATGCCAGTCAGATGTGCCAAGTCTGAGGGCACTGTTTTGATTAATGATAGTTGTGAGAAGGACCAGCTCACTACGGGCAGTTCCCCACTTGGGCAGGTGATCCTAGGATGTATAAGTAAGGAAGCCGTGCAAGTCACAAGAAGCAATCCAGTAAGCAGTAAGTAACCCCTCCATGCCTTCAGGTTCCTGTCTCTAGCTCCTACCCTGACCTCCCTCATTGGTGGGACCTGGGAGGCTGTATTTAGTTAGGGTTTTTATTGTTGTGAACAGACACTTATGATCACAGCAACTCTCATAAAGGAAAGCCTTTAATTGGGGGTGAGTTATGGTTCAGAAGCTTAGCCGTCACAGTGGGAAGCATGGACGCATGCAGGCAGACTGCTGGAGAAGTAGCTAAGACTGGATCCAAAGGCAGCAGGAACAGAGTGAAACACGGGGCCTGGCTTGAGCATCTAAAACTCCAAGCACCACCCCCAATGACACGCTTCCTTCAACAAAGCCATGCCTACTCCAACAAGAACATACCTCCTAATAGGGCCCCTCCCTATGGTTCTATGGGGACCCTTTTATTCAAACCACCTCCCAAGCCAAACAAACCCTCTCCCCACCCAGTTGTATTGCTCATGGTGTTTATTGAAGCAATGAACAGCAAACAGAAACAATCATTGTTGGTTCTTGACACTGGCAATGGATATAAAGCACATAAGCCAACCCAAGTGCAGGTAGGAATGAAGACAAGAGTTGCTCTTATATCTATCCAAACTAATATGATCAAAGCCAGGAAGAGACATCTGGAAGTACATTTACAAACATAACTCATACCTTGGATATTGTTTTTTCTTCTTTGCAGGCCCCATTTGACTACGTTTGTATTAAAAATTAGCATACATGTTTATAAACTACAGTAGTCATTATTCTTTCAAAAATAAAAAACAAGAATAATGTAAACAAAAGTACAGCCTATACACAAAAGCCAGGGAAGAAAGTATGTTTCCCTTAGCAACAGGGAAGCAGATATTTAAACGTAATCAGCATTCAGTGAACACATAATTTAGCAATCAACAAATAACTGACAATCAGCTTGTAAATTATTCATGTTTTAATTTTTCAACTGTTTACTCTCCTCAAATATTTATCTATCCCTTCAACCAAACACACTCATTCAGGAGTTCCAGGTTTTTTTAAGAGGAGAAGAAAACTTTGTATCAAGCTAAGTTTAAAGGGCATGATGGAAACTTCCAATAGGAGGAAGAGGGATCAAAGTTCGCAGGAAAAAGGCACACCTGTGTTAAACAGTCTATAAGGTAAGGCTGGTCAAAACTATGAAATGTTAGAAGGTGGCAAGTCCAGAACCACTTTATCTTTGGTTATCATAGGTGTCCTCAATAGTAATTTATTACCCTCCTCAGTTTTAGACTTAACATCCTTGTGACTGTTGGAAAATCTTCTTGTAATGTGCAAACAAGACCCCTGTATCTACCACCCCAAAAGCTAAGAATGTCATCAGATAACATCTGAAGCCTCTAGCAGAGTGTCCCCGCCTACCTGGTGTCTTCATCAATGTGTCTTTAAGGTACCTTGTTATGGCTTTCTGTTACCCTTACCATGAAACCAATTGCTATATTGAACTGAGGTATAGCAGTCCCTAACTGCAGTCCCCAGGGCATGGTCACTCACATGGGACTCCAGAACAAGCTGTCATCCAACTGGGGACAACAGCCCAAACTCTAAATGATTGGTTCCAGTCCTACGTGCTTTATATTGAACTCAATTTCTTTAAAGCCCAATTTCTATTTCAAGCATTATATCCTTCCCTTACCAAGTGCATTCAGTCTTCTAAATCAGATGAGAAATGCCTGCCACTCCATGTTCCTTTCTCTGTCATTCGTGACATCCAGCCATAGCTACTTCTGAATCATTCTCAAAAAAGTACCCAACAGGTTCTCCTATGGACCCATTCCCATAGTCCTGATTGTCTAGTACCCAGGCTGGCTCCCTTTTCAGGCTGTTCTCCTCTTCCCCTTTGTGTGTGTGTGTGTCTGTGTGTGTGTGTGTGTGTGAGAGAGAGAGAGAGAGAGAGAGAGAGAGACTGTGTGTCTCTGTGTGTGTATAACTGCGTGTCTGCATGTGTCTGTGTGTCTGTGTATGTATGCCTGTGTGTGCCTGTGTATTGCATTTGTGTGTATGTGTGTGTATGTGCATCTGTGTGTATGTACATGTGAGTATGTATGTGTCTGTGTGTGTCTGTGTGTATGTGTGTGTCCGTATGTGTGTGTTTTTGTATGTGTCTGTGTATGTGGGTGTATGTATGTCTAAAAGTATTTGTATATGTGTCTGTGTTCTATGTGTATATGTGTATGTCTGTGTGATTTGTTTATGTATCTATGTATGTGTATATCTGTCTGTGTGTCTGAGTGTATGTATCTGTGTGTCTATGTGTGTTTGTGTGTGGGTATATGTCTGTGTGAGTGTGACAGTATGTCTATTGTTGGGAGTGTTTATGTATGTGTGCATCTGTGTGTGTCTCTTCCTCATGTGTGTGTGTGTATATATGTGTGTGTGTGTGTGTGTGTATATATATATATATATATATATATATATATATATATGTGTGTGTGTGTGTGTGTGTGTGTGTGTGTGTGTGTGTGTGTGGGTGTGTGTGTGTCAGGCACAGAGTCAGAGGTGGAGACAGAGATAGGGAGAGATGAGAGCAATCAATGATGTGTGCAGAAGTGAGAGAACAACCCTTATATTACCCATTCTCTCCTTGCAACTGTCTATGGGTTCTGAGAGTCAGGTCACACAGGTCACCAGGCTTGCACATAGCACTGTGACTCCCTGAGCCATCTTGCTGGGCCCTCTCTCCCCCTTTTATTCCACTTTCAGACATTCCTGGGGAAGTTACTTTCCTCTTGTAACAAAATATCTGATAAAAATAACTTGAGAGTTTCTGCTCACAGTTTGACACTGTTAGGAGGTGTGAACTGGAGGAAGGGGGATACCACAAGGAAATGGTTATGGCTGTCTGCTGGAGGTCTGTGTGTGGTATCCACGATGATCGTAAAGATGGGGTGGGGTACCACAAGAAAGAGAATGATTCAGCTCATCTGACCTCCAGTGTGTGAGGATGCTGAGAGACAGGTTTTATTTTTTATTTTTATGTGTCTTTGTGTGAGTATGTACACATGAGTACAGTATCTGAGGAGGCCAGAAGGTGGTGGATCCCCTATAACTGGAATTACAGGTGATTATAAGCCACCTGGTGTGGTCTGGACCCCAGCACTCTCCTGATACTCTGAGCCATCTCTCCAGCCCCTGGGTAAGTTCTTGGCATGTTCATGTTAGTAGATATGTAAAAACTATGTAATGGTTTAATAATCAAAGAAAATTATTTTTATATATAGAAATCTTAAACCAGCAAAAAGTGTAAGAGAGTAGAAAAATTGAACAGTATGGGGTGTGAAGTAACTATCATTGCTAATTGGTTAAGGAGTGAGTTGTGAATTCTTTTTAAGTAAAACTTTTAAGTAAGTATATATACGCACATATATATTGATATATCATATATATCATAGTTTTTTATTTAATATATTCTTTATTTACATTTCAAATGTTGTCCCCTTTCCTGGTTTCCCCCCCCCAACAGTTTTGATTTTTTAAGTGTATAGTCTAGACTGGAGAGATAGCTTGGTAGTTAAGAGCGTTTATTCTTGCCGAAGAGCAGGGTTGGGGTCCCAGCACCCACACTATACCGCTCACAATTATCTGTAACTCTGGTTCCAATTGATCTTACACCCTCTTCTGGCCTCGATGAGCAACTGCTATCACTTGAACAGAGTCCCACATATTTACATATATAGAAATAACTTTTAAATGAATCTCAAAAGAACACATAGTTTTTAACTCTATCATTCAAAATTATATCTGACAGGAATTTGAGACAATATCAGAGACTTCAATTTTCCATGTTCTTTATCAGACAAAACAGATTTCTAATGCTCAATTAATATTTAATTATGATAAAATCATTAGTATTATAATAGACAATTAAAAATCCTAAATGTCTATTATGCATATATAAAAACATGACATTTCTGATACATTTGTAGCACAAAAAATATTACTGAAAAATTGATACAGTAATTCTAATTAATTTTTATTAAGAAAAAATATATTTCTCAAATGAATTTTGAAACCCTATAGTTTAATATTAATGACTTTTCTCCAGAACATGGGATTCAAGGTTATTTTAATTAGAGTTTTTCTATGTGTGATTTTTTGTGATTATTATTTATTAAGTTTTAAAATTCTACAATTAAAAAAAAAGAGTTGCCTTGCCAGAGAGCAAGAGAAGGGGAAAGCTCTGATTTTTGAACATATATCCCTAAATAAGTTTGATGACAAAAATCACAAAAAGTTACTCTGCTCTATACAATGCTAAGTTTCACAAGGAAAAAGAATCCTTTTAATTTGTTTAAAAACAACAAAACAAAAATCTCAAATGGCTCTCATCTCAAAGGAATAAGAGTTACTTTATTCTGGAGCCAACTGCCCAGGAACTCAAGATTCAGACAGCATGTCCTTCTGTAGATACATGTCATGAAGAATTTTTAGCAGTACCAAAGAACAACAACAACAACAAAAAAAGATAATAAATCAAACTATTTAAAAAGAATACTTTGGTTGGGAGTGGCAGAAGAGACGCAAGGGTACTTTCTGCGATTTCAGAGGACTGGAATTCAGTTCCCAGCTCCTAATGATGGCTCACAATAATCTAACTCCAGTTCCAGGGGATCTGATGGCTTCTTCTGACCCCCATGGTCACCGGGTACGCACATGGTTCAGACAACGTCATGCAGGCACTCAAACACACGTGGGATAAAATAAATACATCTAAAATAATGCATAGATGGGAACATCACAGAGATGCAAAGTAGGAAGCATTCCAACTCTCTACAACACCAGTCAGTCAGTCAGTCATGCAGAATGGTTAACACAAACATGGCTTTTCTCCGCCTGGGAACCCCTGATCACAAACCCAGACCTGTCAGGAAGCTTTGGTCTCTTTTAAGATGGCCAAAGGATATTGAGAAAGCCTTTTAATGAACTGTCCTCTCTATCTCTAGAGAGATGATAAAATACTAATTTAACTTAAATATGAAGGCTTTTACATCTTCAGCAAAGCCACCTTTCCTTCAGTAACAACTCTTTAAGTCTGCAGTAAAGGCTCGTATTGTGATTTTCCTGTATCTGTTTAGGCATCTGTCTGATCATCTCAGTATGCCTTCCTCACATACCTCTGATGTGTTGTCTGTGGTAGCTGATCCTAAGGAAAAGACTAAAAGGCCCTAACCCCCATGTGACTAACTCTAGTCCAGATACTGTCACAAGTCCTATGGCAACCTAGTACCCTACTGTTGAATGACCCGTTCATTCATCCCGATGCTAATGTATGAGAGAACCAGAAGTTAACTCTCAAGAAAGAGCCAGACCAAAATGACCAAAAGTTCTCAAATCTGTCTGAGGATATTCAGAATGGCATCATTAAAGAGATGGAGGCTGGTCAAAATCCTGAAGATGGGTGAGCAAACCAAGCAAAAAGGCTTGGCAAGTGTCACAGTTTGCTGTGACGACCACCATGACCAAAAGCATCTTAGTGAGGAAGGGATCTAGCTGGTGTCATCACAGTCCATCTTTGAGGGAAGTTAGGGCAGGAACTCAAACAGGAGCTGAGGCCAGAACCAAAGCTGCTCACTGGTCTGCTCCCAATGGCTTGTCCAGAGCCTGTTTTCTCATACAACCCAGGACCTGCCCAGGGTGACACCACCCACCCACATCAATCATCAATCAAGAAAATGTCCCACCCACATGAACCATCAATCAAGAAAATGCCCCACCCACATCAACCATCAATTAAGAAAATGCCCCACCCACATCAATCATCAATCAAGAAAATGCCCCATCCACATCAACCATCAACCAAGAAAATGCCCCACCTATATTAACCATCAATCAAGAAAATGCCCCACCCACATCAACCATCAATCAAGAAAATGCCCCACCCACATCAACCATCAATTAAGAAAATGCCCCATCCACATCAACCATCAACCAAGAAAATGCCCCACCTATATTAACCATCAATCAAGAAAATGCCCCACCCACATCAACCATCAATCAAGAAAATGTACCACCCACATCAACCATCAATCAAGAAAATGACTTCTATATTTTTACTGTAACTATCTTATGCTTATGTATTATGATTTCTGATTCTGTGTTTTTATGGTGTGTGTGTGTGCATGTATATGTATTTCTCAGTGCTTCTTCTTTATTTCTGTTTTTTTTTCATTTATTGGTTTACTTTGTTTTCTTTTGTTTATTGACCTGTTTGTTTTCTAAGGCAGATAGGACCAAAGGCTAAGCTAAAGATACCTTAGGCTTTGCTTATTTCCATTCCTTAAAAAATATTTTAAATATTTTTCATTTGCTATAAATTTATTTTTAATATTTTATTATTCTCTTATATTTTCATATTTATATATACATATATAGGATGTCAATTATATGGACCCCTCATAATTCCCCATCCAACATCTCCTCCACTATTCCAACATGCCTCCCCAATAACTGAGTCCCCTTATGTGTGTGCATGGCAAGGCACCATACACTGGGAACCTTCCAGTAAGCATGCTCCCAAAGAAAAATGACTCTGTCACCAACAGCAATCAACTGTCAGCTGAGAAATAATAATTACATATTTATGAAGTGAAGCATCATGTTTTGATATACGTAGTAAAATAATTGAATCAGGCCATTAGTATACCTTGTGCCTGCTCTCCCACACACCTTTTCCTTCGATATGATATGTTGACATCTTTCTTTTTCTCTAAGCTCTAGCAGTATTTATTATATTATATAATATAGCAATATTCTATAGCTAGAAGGCTCTCAAATCTATTTTCTGCAAGGAGCTTCATTGTTCATTGTTTTATATAACATTTATTTAAGTTACATTTATGATTATCTTACCCTAGGAGAGTTTGGAAAAAAGAAACTATGTGTCAAATGGCATAGGACATTTTTCAACAGGTTATTATTGTGGTTTTCCCCTTAAGGAGAAATTACAATAAAAATTATATAACTGTGTGTGTGTGTGTTAGATATTAAGTGTATTTTAGTTTGAACTATGCAATAAATCAGTGGGACCTGGCGAGGTATATGTTTTTATTTGTATTATAAGTGGAGGGCCCAGTAATCCTATTTTGTTCTTCTTCCTAGCACAATTATTAATGGCTCTCATTTCCACTCCCAGAAAGCTCTTGTTTTGAAAAATAAATTACATGGTCATTCTAATCATTTAACTTTTGTCCCCTTATAAAAGCCAAAAGTTTAGAATAATTGGGCCAAGTGCCTCTGAGGATGTGAGCTATTGAGAAGCTATTCTTCACCCCTGATGTTACAACCTTGGGGAAAATGAACCAATGCAAAGCTAACCCTGATTTGTTGAACAAGACCAGAGAAGGAGTGGGTGCAATATGAAACAGGAATGTGAGGACAGATGGGATTGCTACATCGGATGGACACATCCACACTCCCTCAGCCTCTTTAAATGACCTTATCCATCATCAGAGAAAGGACCTGCTTCCCGTGGTGTCCACCTGGACCACTGAAGCTTTAGCAGAGCCAACAAGTGAGACACATTTTCTTTTGGTAGACTTTGCAAAGGCTCATGGGAAATTAAGTATAGAGTTAGTAAACAATATGAGTCTGTCCAGAAAACAGACTTCAATAGCCTTCCTTAAGGATACTCTTTAACTTTTTTCCTATCATATATTTTTGAATCTAAGATCTTTTCCATTTATATTAAAGAGAAACTTTCCAAGATTCTCTAAATTTGTTTCTATTTTATTTTTTACTTAATTTTGACACTCTGTGACCTTGATGAATTATTCTGACTTATTAATGGAAATTCACTTGTTTAAAATAATTTGTTCAAATTGATTTCTTAATTTTCACTACTAGCTGGGCAGTGGTGGTGCAGACCTTTAATCCCAGTACTTGGGAGGCAGAGACAGGCAGATTTCTGAGTTTGGGGCCAGCTTGGTCTACAGAGTGAGTTCCAGGACAGCCAGGGCTTCACAGAGAAACCCTGTCTCAAAAAAAGAAAATCACTACTGTTTGATGAGACAGAAGAGAAAAGCAGAAAGGAAAAGACACATGGACACATGAACACATGGACACACGAACGCACGTACAGACGGACACATACACAGCTTATATATGCAATGCTAGAAAAGAGCCTTATGCTCAGATATTCTTTTTCAGCACTAGGAGATCTACGTCTTCTCAGGATTGGGATCTGGGTGCCACCAAGTCCTCAAATTTAAGTGTCCAAGAATTTAGGGAACAATAGGAGGAGAGGAAAGATTTTTCATTTACTAACAGGAATCCTTTTAATAATATGGAGATATTTTGGATACCAGCAGAATGATTCAGAACAGGCAATATTCTGGTTGGTTTTGTCAGTTTGACTAAAGTAGACTCATAGGAGGAGATGGAGCCCCAGCTGAGTAATTGCCTCTACCAGATTTACCTGTGCCAAGTCTGTAGGACATTTCCTTGATTGATGATTGATGCGGAAGGACCCTGCTCATTGTGGGTGGTGCCACTCCTGGGCAGGTAGCTCTGGGTTGTATAAGAAAGAAGACTGAGCAAGTCAGGACGAGTTGAGTCAGTAAGCGGCACTCCTCCACGGCCGCTGCTTCAGTTCATGCCTGTTGAGCTCCTGCCCTGACTTTCCTCAATGACTGACTGTGATCAGGAAATGTAAGCAAATAAACCCCTTCTTCCCCAAGTTGTTTTTGGTCATGGTATTTGTCAAAGCCACGGAAGGCACCCAAGGACAGACAGCAACATTGCTAGAAAATAAATCTTTTCTTCAGCTCATAAATCATCTGTCCTTTTTCAAGATATTCCATCTAATTAAGCAGAAGGAGGCTGACTCGTACCAGAACCTTAGCCCCAGATAGCTCAGGTCGTGGGCTTCAGCTCATCACCCACATCCCAGGTCATTTGTGATTCTCCTCCCTGGGGAGTCATTTCACATTAGACTGAGTTTGTTGGAAAACGTAGCATGACCATATCCCCACCTGCCTCCCTCTCCTACCAGCATAAACAAGGAGTCTAGATGCACGTAACTGTTTATCTCAGACTGGCTTCAGTGGAAGTCCACAGATCTGTTCCTATGTGTTTAAACCAATGTCTAAACCCATCATAGTACATGGATACTTCAGGAGATTATAAGCAACCTATCTTAGTTGGGTTTTTATTACCGTGAAGACACACCCTGACCATGGGAACTCTTATAAAGGAAAACATTTAATTAAGGCTTGCTTACACTTCAGTGGTTTAGTCCAATATCATCAAGTCAGGAATCACAGCAGCATGCAGACAGACCTGGTGCTGGAGAGGTAGCTGAGAGTTCTACAACTGGATTCAGAGGCATCAGGATGGGAATGCCACACTGAACCTGAATGGACCATCTAAGACCTCAAAGCCCACCCCCAATGACAATTCCTCCAACAAGGCCATACCTCCTAGTAGTGCCATTCACTATGGGCCTATGGGGGCTATTTTTATTCAAGCCACCACACAACCCAAAGAGAATTCTTTAGTCAGATTACATGGCGAAGTGGTCAGTATCTCCCTCCCCTATCTCAGGCCATTAATGACACTGCTCCCTTTCCTTTCAATGTCTCCAACAATGAAACCACTCTGACATCAGCAGGTGTGGCGTGCCAAGTAGATGGAATGCTTCTATTCTGATGCTAGCTCTGGGTGCCTCTCTCAGCTTTGCCTAGCTCTGGAACCAAGGAGTCCTTTGACTGAAGAGAGGAGAGTTCCAAGACATGTTGTATGGAATACAAGCTTCTAAGAAGCTCCTTAGTGTTACTACCCTTCTCAGTCTGGGATCCAAGGCTATAATCATTGCAAGGAAGAACTACTCTGCGATCACCACACTCTGCTGCTTACGAGCACAGATGAGTCTTCCTATATCACTGCTCTGTGATATAGAGAGGTTGATTTAAAGCTGAGATATGAAGGTATCATGTAGTATTAGAGGCCACGGCTTTTGTTGCTAATTCCGCTAAGCTACTGAGCAGATACTGACAACTTAAGACCATCCACTTAACCATATTTTTTTAAAGATGTATTTATTTATTATATGTAAGTACACTGTAGCTGTCTTCAGACACTCCAGAAGAGGGTGTCAGATCTCATTACGGATGGTTGTGAGCCACCATGTGGTTGCTGGGATTTGAGCTCAGAACCTCTGGAAGAGTAGTCAGTGCTCTTAACTGCTGAGCCATCTCTCCAGCCCCATATATTTTTTTTTAGTGTATGAGTTTAGTACTTTTAACTTTGAGCTCCACCTACACACACCTGCTAAAGCTGTAGATGATTGGAGGACATGTAGTGGCAGTCTTGGGGATGAAAGGAACCTAGGAGAAGCTTGAGGGCTCTGAGGTCCTCTTGAGGGATTTGCAAAGTCTGCAGAGTGCTTCATCTATGCACCTCTCCTCTGTTTTAAACATCAAAAAAAAAAAAAAAAACCCAGGGGTAAAGCGAAGGGATGATTTAAGTTTCCAGAAGGAAGCATAAATGAGTGGACCTTTGGACCAGACTGTCCCCACCTGGGAAAAGGAGCAAAGCATGCATATTAACAGTAAAGAGATGAAAGCACTGTGGCTGTATTCGCAGCTCGGAGACGAGTCAGTCTAACAGATACAACTAGAATGTGGACGCTGACCCTCTTCTTCCCATGTTCTCGCCATATGAACTTTCCCAGGGTGCACTGCTGCTTAGCTTTGTCTATGAACCCTACATAGAACACTCCCAGAGCAAAGGAAGCATTCTGCCCAAATTGAGCTTGGAGAACCCGTTAGCTTACTGGGGTTGCTTACCATAGCACACTTAGGCAAGAGGTTGCTTACAGGGGGCCCCAGTGATGACACGAAACCAGTATTACTGGTGTTGCCTGCACAAGTTGCCAGGCAGTTACACCATAGGCAATCTCCCTTGCACCAGCAGAGAATTACCACTTACATGACCTCTGAGTTTCTTGCCAGTTTCCTGAGCCTTCTAAGCCTCCCTCCTCCTGCCAGGAGGGCATGTTTCAATCTGTAGGAAACGGCTACACACAGTCTTCCAAGGGGTTTGTCTCCATGATAGTCTTGCTAAGCAGTGATAGGTCATTGGGAAGGCTGAGGGGTTGCTAGTTAAGCTTCCAGGTCTTGGCCCTTCATGCTCCACTGACCTACTTATGCACACCTCCTTTGGGGTCTTCAGCATTTGGAGGTAACACCCAGTCTTTGCTGTTCCAAGTTTCTCTTCTCTGGTTATTAAAGTGCAGTCACTTGGGTGTGGTAGTTTGGTTTGAAGGTTTTTGCTTTGAGCCTTTGTTATGACAGAAAAACAGTGTGTCACTGTGGCATCAGGCTTTGAGGTCTCCTGTGCTCAAGCTATGCCCAATGTGGCACACAATCTCCTTCTACTGCCTGTGGCTCAAGATGTAGAACTCTCAGTTCCTCCTCCAGCACCATTTCTGCCTGCGTGATGCTATGCTTCTCACCATGATGATAATGGACCTAAACCTCTGTTGCTATCCATTCACATTGAGGCAGTAAGAGGCCAGTGATTGGAGGGGAGAGAGGAGAAGGAGCTAAGAAAAATGAGGGGAGGAGAGGGAGAAAGGCTCAGTGGACCAGACTAGCAGAGCAGAGGAGACTGGGATATCCAGATGACTTCAGATGTATTTCTGGTGTTTTGGAGAAGGTTAGACTTTATCATTGTAAACTAGCATTATGTAATTGGGAGTTTTATATACATAAAGATATTTGGTTAACTATTCAAGTTTAAGAGTCATGCTTTACCGGATACTTGGAAGGAGTGGTGCAGAGGCCTGGCGGGGTGGTACTCTTTAAATAATTACCCACTACAAACCTCTGAAACTGTAAGCCAGCCCCAATTAAATGTTTCCTTTATAAGAACTGCCTTGATCATAGTGTCCCCCACACACACACAGACACACAGAGAGCAATGGAAACCCTAATGAGACAGTGGCTTTGCTAGCAGAGATATGGAGATATGTCACTGGTTGGGGAAAATGATTTTGAAAGTTTAAATGTTCAAGCCATTTCCAGCTCACTGTTTCTGCTTCCTGTTTGTTGGTCCAGATGTAAGCTCTCACCTTCTGCTCCAGCTTCTACACCTGCGCCCTGCTGTCTCCATCCACTCTGCCATCGTGGACTCTAGCCCTTTAGCAAACCCAAATACACTCATTTTCAATAAGTTTCTTTGGTCATGGTGTTATATCACAGCAATAGAAAAGTGACTAATGCAGATCACAGAACTCGTTTTTGAATTGCAATGTTTTCAACTTAAAATGTGTCTACTGAGACATAATCCTTTCATTATGCATCCCGTGGAGAGATTATGATTCGAAGTGTTGCTGAGCAACTTAGTCTGCATTATCTTCTCTTCCAGATTCCAATCAAAAGCTCATAGCACAGGATCCTAGAATCTGAAAGGAGTCTTATCTCACGTGACTTCTCTTTACCAACTCTTAACCTCTGTCATTGAAGAATACCAAGAAAAAAAATCATTCAAAATTTCCTTCCAGTGCCCAAGACCTTCTTCCTTCTGGGCTTTTCCTTTCACATCACAATTTGAAAGAACATTTAATTTAGGGTGAAAGAATGAAGCGATAGTTAAATTTGATACTCATCCATCCCATTTGTTTATGGTCTAAAATTGACTGTTCCACTGTCTCTGTATTATTAATTCCTTAAGATGAAGAACCATGAAGCTCACCATTGTATCATACACCTTCATGGAAAAGAAGCTTCTACACCATTGTGCCTACTGCGACATCCCACAGACAAGTCTTTCAGAACACCCTCTGTGGCTTAAATATCAGACAATCTGGTAGTAGCATGCCCAAGCCAAGGTCATCATCGTCAGGACATCATTACAGCAAAGGTCTGTTCCATGCCAACCTGCTCTCACTCTCCTCCCCAAAATGGATCCAAACAAGAGAAGGTTCTGCAATGACTAGGACCAAGGCAAATGAAGGGTTGCCTGTACAAAGACTAAAACCTAATGACCTGACTGAAGAGTCTCAGGAAAAGAAATCAAAAATTCCTGCAAGTCTCCTGAGACCAGTTTAAATAAACATGCTTGAAGAGACCTTTCCTAAGTGAAATCCCACATAAAAAGTCTTCCTAGTATACATCTAGAATTCAACACCCAGCAAAATACACTTGAGGGAAGAAGGTGGAGTTTCAGGCCAACAGAACCTACAAGGATTAGTCAGTAGTAGAGGTCCATTGTACTTCTAGACCAACAAAGGCTGCTCTACAGTATAGACAAATTGATCCCATAGGGAAGCTTGAAGGCCAGGGAAAGAACAAAGAACAACAAGATAGATAGATAGATAGATAGATAGATAGATAGATAGATAGATAGATAGATAGATAGATAGATAGATAGATAGATAGATAGATTAGATAGATAGATAGATAGATAGATAGATAGATAGATAGATAGATAGATAGATAGATAGATAGATAGATAGAAAGAAAGATAAATGTATGGCAACTTAAATGCAGATGTTTTGTAGAAACTAAGAATAAGAAACAATAATCAGGTTTCTCATGGCTTCAAATATGGGTACAGTTATGATCTGCAATAAATTTTATTGAAGCGTAAATAGAGTTAAAACTTTAACAGTGCAAGGAAGAGTTGACAGTTCCTAGTAAGAGACTTCAGTAAGTCAAGAGTACACATTATAACCTCTAGAGGAAACAGAGAAATTATATATAATCTATATGAAAAAGGAAAGAATCAAGTAAGTTATTACAACAAAAAGAGAAAGTTACATACAATTTTCTCTGTGTGTGTATACATGTGTGAATGTGTGTGTGTATGTATGTGAATATGTGTGTGTATGTGTGTGTGCATGTGTGTGCATGTGGGGGTCACTTACTCATGTGCGTTCACATGCACACACAAGAAAGGATTCTGGTGAGGTTTCTGTTGATCTCAGTTTTACCTCTGATAACAATATCAGTAGACAAAAGTGTGAAACCCATAAAACCCTGAGATAACGGAGGTGTGATTCAGTAATTACACACTCTGCCAAGTTGCTTTTCAAAGACAACTCAAACTGGGAATGATTCTGAAATATGCAAGGACTCCAGAAGTCCCATATCTATTAACCCTTGAAGAAAATTGCTATTATGGTTATGTTATATAATATTAAATTATGTGTATGTGATAAATCAAAATGAAGAAATGAAATTGAAATGCCAAACTAAAATACTGATGATACGTTTTAAAATAGAAACTGACAAGCACAGAAACCAATATTATAAAACAGCATTGAAATATCAGATAACTAAAAATATTAGAAACATTGGGGACCACAGAGTGAGCATGCCTTTGATTTTAATTTTACCTTTTATTATACAGACTTCTAAAACTATATTCCAAAGTCAGATTACACAGTTGAAATGTCATTTGGAACGTACAAAAAAAAAAATAAAATCTTTTGACACCAATGTATTTCATTGTGTATACCTACCATCACATAACGAGATAGACAATTCAAATGAATTTATATTAAATTTTTCAAAGCAGTTCTTTAAAACCTATATCTAGATACATCATTAGTTATCTACTAGTAAATAAGAGAGCTGTTAGCATTGAATGGAGAGATGTTTGAATGGTGTTAATCAAAGTCCACTGTTGCCTCTGGATTTTGTTGTATTTCTAGAAAATAGAAGCAGCTGGCCCCTGATGTTGGATTAGGGAAGGCTGAAAGAAGCTGAGGAGAAGGGCAATCCTGTAGGAGGACCAGCAGTCTCATTTAATCAGGACCCTCGACGAGATCTCTCAAACACTGAACCACCAAACAGGCAACATACAACTGGTGCTGATATGAGGCCCCCAACACACATACAGTAGAGGACTGCCGGGTCTGTGTTCATTCAGAGATGATGCACCTAACCCTCAAGAGACTGGAGGTCCCAGGGAGTTTAGAGGTCAGGTGGGATGAGGGGCGGGGACATCCACGTGGAGACAGGGGGTACAGGATATGGAACAGTCAGAGGGTGGATGGGGGTAGGGGGAATAAAATATGGAATGTAAAAAATAAGTAAATTAATTAATTAATAATAAAATAAAGAAAGGATTCGACTCAATTTGTATCTCTGGTTGATAAATGTTTTCTGAAGAGCAAATAGCATTAAAAATAATAATATTAAAAGTTGACCTGGGTATATTCGCCACATCTTTAATCCCCTGCACCCTGTTGGCAGAGACAGGCAGATCCTTATGAGTTTGAGGCCAGCTGGATTTGCATAGTTAGTTAACATCAGCCAGGGCTATATAGTCAGATCCTCTTTAAATAATAAAGAGACATTTTATGAAACAGACTAAAACAAGCAAAAGCCGTTTTCGCAAGGAAAGCTAACATAAGGCAGCGTGCATGTCAACAGGAGAAAACCAAGCCATGAGAGAACACAAGAGAAAGACAGGCAGCCATAGCTCACTACGGAACAAAAGTAGAGCTAAGGAAGGGAGAGGTGTGCTCTAGTGTTTTCGAAGCACCAAAAATTGAAACAAACTATAAATACCAATTTGCTAAAAAATGGCAAGGTGATCTGTCCTCTAGAGGAAGAAGGGCAGACGTAACTCTAGGACATGGGCCTAACACCCTGCAGGTAAAAAGCCAGGAGGCAAAATACACTGTGTGTTTTTGAGGATAGTGGATTCTAGGTTGGAATCAGGAGCAGGATGGGCGAGAGATAGGATGTGGCACAGTAAAATTCCATGACAGGAACCTGCCATATCATTTCCCTTCCAAAGCTGTCCATCTTGGCTTTGTCTCAGGCCCCTTGGATAATTTGTGCCGCTCCATGGGGGTTTCAGTCACATGGTTGCCTCAAATCCACACTACCAAGCAGCACTTTCATCCACCCAGTGGGAGTGTAAACTGCAGAACTGTGTGGCAGCTTCTAAGGAAGTTGAAATACACCCACACTTACACCCCAGAAATTCCATTCCAGCCCATGTCCCCAAAAGACCTGAATATGCCTAAGTTCATGAAATCTTGTAAATCTTGTATAAGTGTACTCTGGGTAGCTTTATTCATAATTCCCGAAGATTAAGGAACAAAATCAAGTTTCACCAACCAGAAAGCTCTCAACCATTCAAAGGGATGAGGCATGGATCCGTGTGTAGCCTGGAGAGCCCTCACAAGTGTCCTTTGAGCAAAAGGAGCCTGACCCAAAAAAAAAAGTGCACAGTATTTAATTTCATGTATATGAAATTCTGGAATAGCACAGTGAGTCTACGGATATAAATGTCACAAGAGAGTCTCATCTTGGAGATCACTCTTGACAGGAAAGGAACATGAAAGAATTTTAGTACAGTTTTCAGGTACTCGGGTATGACTATGTGCAGACGTGAGGTTTATAACTGAACACTGCATTCTATTTGATCAAGTTATACACCATGAACACAGTGCTGGCTTAGAAGAAAAGTCACCCATCCCCCTGTCAAAGGAGCACAGTGCTAGCTTCTCTGCGCTTCTCGAACTGCCCAGGTGCCTGCTCTACCCTACACTTAAGATTCAGTGTTCCTGGGTGGGTCTGGATAGCTGTGTGGGTTCAGTCCATAGAAAGAACGAGGACAGTTGACCTCATTTCATTCCTTGGGTGGCGTGGTATCTATACTGTTCTTTAAAACAGCGCAAATGTAAACGAGGTGTAAACTGCCTTCACATCTCATTTATGGAACAGATGAGCCGTGAAATGCATTTCACAGGCACAAGTGCTACAGGGGTATGCTTAGCAAGAGAGCGCAGTCTCGCAGTGCGGTGTTGAACATTTGTTCCTCTTCCCTCGGGATCCAGGATTCTTTCTGCGTATGACTGCTGGCCGGGTGGGAGAGAAGGGGGGCAATGTATGAGTGTGGGAGGAAGAAGGAAGATGCTTCTCCAGTCCTTAGGACCTCTTCCTTTTTCTGCGTGGTCAACTCCTACACATCTGTCAAAGTCCAGCTTAGCTGTCATCTCCCTGTACAGCACTCATGCTCCCTGATCCTGTTCCTCTCTCCTTTACAGAGGCACAGCATTTGACTTTTTCCCTCTGCCTTGATTTATCATAGTGGCTCTGTAGGCTCCCTGTAGCCCAACGCTTGATCTCAGTAGTTACTCAATTAATCTTGTGTCCAGTATGTATGTGTGTATATCTATGTGATGTATGTACATGTATATGCATAGTGTACACACCCATGCATATACATGTAGAAGCTAGAGAAGAATGTCAAGTGTTTTCCTGTATCCTATGTTATTTTTTGAGACAAGGTCTTTCACTGAACTGGAAGCTTGCTGTTTGGGCTAGTCTGGTTGGCCACTGAGCTCCTGGAACCTTCCTGTCACTGCCCCACAACACCTGGGTTACAGACGTGTGTGGCTCTCCTAGGCTTTCACATGGGGCACTAAGGACATAATCTTGGATCCTCCTGTTTTCACAGCAAGCACATCAAGCCATCATCTCTCCAGATCCTCTGACTATGGCATGTAGAGATGCCTCTATCCCTAGAGGCTAACCCCTCTATAAACAATCCCCCAAACACCAAAGCACCACATCATCGAGTCAGAGAACATGGATGCATCAAACTAGTGCTGACCTGTAACTTTGATCCTTATTGGCTAGTTATCATAGTTCTGGAAGGTGTTCTGCATGCTGAAAGAGGAGGGAAATAGTCATCGATCTTTCCCAGTTGTGAATCCTATGAACTTCTATAGCCATTGGCCAGGAAAGGCACACCCACTGGCGCAATAATGGCATAAATGCTGTGGGAATAACCAACCATTCTCTGGTTAGATTTACATCCTGTTCAGGAAGATGAAATCCATACCTAGCATTGTCTAAGAACCTGTGGTGAGACAGGTCATAGGCCCCAGAAAAGAACTTACTACTCTTATTATGTTAAATAGAGATAGTATAAAATTGACTCCTAATGGCTTATCATTATACCCATAAATCAGTGCATTTCTCAATGCTCATCAGATATGCTTCTATTTACAGTAAACCCAGAGACCTACAACTGACCAACTGGCAAAGAATAAAAGACTGTGAAATGTTTAGCTTGAAATAGCAACATCTATATTCACCCCCCAAGTCTCAGGGATCATTTTAAACAGGGGGTGGGAACTCTGAAAGATACAGAGAGAATGGATGGATGGATGGATAAAAAGAAATGGTGTCTTCCATCTACACCAGAGCAGTTGTACATAGGAACCATAGCAACTGTGAAGGCATGTACAAGCCCTGAGAAAACTCAGGCCACTATGGAGAGGGAAAGTAGACATGAAGTCTCATCCAGGACTGAGGAGCCATTGCCAATTGATAGCTGCAGTGAGGGAGAACAGTCTTCTTTAAGAGTTTTATCCCAGATCTTATGGGGCCTCATCACTAGGAAAAATCCTATGAGCAACTAACAACTGTTCATAGAGGGAGAATTAGTCTTGCTCAGGGAGAAGTCCCCCAATTGGCTTCCCAGTACCAGGGGTCATCTCTGAAAACATATACATATAAACAACACTAGGCTGTGTTTATATATTCATGTATATATTAATATATAACAATAATAATTAAAGATAAAGATCATGAACTTAAGAGGGAGTGATGAATGGGAACCTGGGAGAAATTGGAGGTAGATGAGGAAAGAGGAAATTTTATTAATGTAATTTAATTGAAGAAATAAGATTAAAAGTGCAAAAGAAAAGTGTTTCCCCTAGTAGGTCAACTACAATTCATTAGAAGGCCACATCCAAGAATATATGAGAAGCACAAATTGGACCTAGTAGGTGTACTACAAAGAGGACATAATGTTGAGTGGTTAGGGAAAGGAGGATGGATCTGGGAGGAGTGGGTTGGGGCATGAATATGATCAAAACACATTGCACAAAATTCTCAAAGAACTAACAAAAAGGACATGGAAACTTTTCAAGGATATTAAAAGTCCTGTCATCATATGTATCTTCAAGGCACACATGTACACAAACCTCCAGGGCAAGTTTACCATACAAGATCAGTGTAGAAGTTAGGGGATGTAGACCATTCAAAGTCATGTGTTGTCCCCACTTCAGTAACAGGAATGGAGATATCCCACATTGATAATTGCCATGTCTCCATCATTTACTCTGAAGAAGTTGGTTAGCTCTACAGACCTTTGACCAGTACTAAAGGCAGATGTTTTTAAAGAGCATAGTTTGGGCTTACAGGCTACTGCCTGATAATGACTGGATGAGTCTTGATGTCTATAGGAACTCACATATGCTTTAAAGTAACCAAAGCAAGGATGAGGCTATGCTAAAACACAACGAATCCAGTGGGCCAGAAGTGGTCTCTTTAGAAAATCCCCATGGCTGAGATGGCATCATTCTGGGGAATAAATATGTCACTGATATTCAGAATATCCAAGATTGAGACTTGTCACACAGTTAATCTTGAAATGCCTCTTCAGATCCCCAGACTTCCACCTTCCTCCACATTGAATAGGATCCACTGCAGATTTGCCCTGTTACTCAGTGCTTGCCTGACTAGGATAAATTTCATAGAGATGCCCCAATTCAGATGCACACAAAAATTATTCATCCCCCAACTGCTTCTAAAAACAGAGTTAAAACTAATGGGCTGCTTATCGGTGTGGGTATAGACAAACAATATTTACATACAAAATAGACCCACATATCCTAATGATATAGATCTTAAGAACAGAAGGTTGAGAAACAAAAGATGCAGCTTGGAATTTATAGTCCAACAGCACTTAGGTAAATAGGCATTCAACATAGAAGAGAATGTGAAAGAGTAGGCAAAGAAAATATGAAATCAAGAATAGGCAAGGTATCTCCATTAGTAGAATGCACGCCTAGCACAAATGCAGCCCTGGGTTTAATCCCCAGCAGTGCCTATACCAAGCATGATGGCTCAGGTGTTACTAGGGGTGTGGAAGCAGGGGAGTTAGGAACTCATGGTCCTCTGTGCCTATACAGCAAGTGGGAGGCCAGCCTGGGCTACCTTTCATAGAAAGTATTAAATATAAAAACACCTTATAAAACTTATAAACAAACTAAACTATATATAAGTTAATGACTAACTAGGAACATTAAGTATGAGATCAGCAAAAAGGCTGAGAAAGAGAGACATTTCTTCTTTTTTTTTTTAGCCATTTTTATTTTATTTTATTTTATTTTTTTAATTTACATTCCAGATCACTTCCCCTTTCCCGTTTCCTCCCTCCCCAAAAGTCCCATAAGCCCCCTTCCCTCCCTCTTTTCTCCGTTCAACCCCCTCTCATTACTCTGTCCTGGCGTTCCCCTACATCCAGTCTTTCCAGGACCAGGGGTCTCTCCTTCCATCTTTTTAGAAATCTATTGATATGCTGATTGTGTCTAGGGTATTCTGAGATTCTGGGTCAATATCCCCTTATCAGTGACTGCATACCATGTGTGATCTTTTGTGATTGGGTTACCTCACTAAGGATGATATTTTCAAGTTCTGACCATTTGCCTAGGAATTTCGTGAATTCATTGTTTTTAATTGCAGAGTAGTATTCCATTGTGTAAATATACCACATCTTCTGAATCCATTCCTCCGTTGAGGGACATCTGGGTTCTTTCCAGCTTCTGGCTATTATAAATAAGGCTGCTATGAATATAGTGGAGCATGTGTCCTTATTGCATGCAGGTAAAGTCTCTGGGTATATGCCCAGGAGTGGTATAGCTGGATCCTCCGGAAGTGTCATGCCCAGTTTTCTGAGGAGCCGTAAGTGAAAGCCAAAACTCAAGACTCTCAATATCTTTAAATGCAGTTTCATATTTTAACTAGGTCACCAGTATCTATACCAAGAGGCTAAGCCCACATGGTACTCAGAGAGCACACTCTGTGCATTGTAAATGCTAGATTGTCACACATGTCTGCTCAGTATTGACAGTCAAGGCAGCTTTTATTGGTGATACAGTGTTAATTGGGACCATGCTAACATTTAATTAATCTCAAGTACAATAGATCATTTGTCAACAAAGGGGGGTAAAAATATTAATTGAAACATATGTGAATGGTTATTTGCTGGGTGTCGGAAATATCCCACCATTAAAGTTAATCACAGTGTGATTAATTGATTCTAATTGATTCAAGATGGGTTCCTGGGGGCATAACATAAGTCTGTCGATAAAACTTACAATTAAGCCTTATTACAAAAAAGCGAAGTTGTTACAGCAAGTAGTGTTTGGGAAGAGCTTCAGTGCACTGTTTCTTCCCAGTAAAAAGAAGCGGGAGGCTGGTGGTCAACGCAGGACAGCAAAGACACAGAAGCTGATGTTCAGTGAGGGTAGAAGACAGAAAGACATAGTTGGGAAAGTTGTGGCTAAGTACCAAAATGAACTTGGGCCAGAGAGGCAGAGATACATTTGTACAAGCTATGAAGATGAGAAGGTGAAAAGGAAGTTGAGACAAAAGCAGACAATGAAGAAAGACAGTGCCTCATAGGGTATCTGAAATGCATAGGATGGGCAGGGGCTAAGAGTTTCCCTATATGTGGACATTCGTTAGAATCCATTGCTAATGAACATTGCTAGTTGGATTTTCAAAGCCTGTTTGACCCTATGTCTCCAATGGGTACTGATTATAAATGAAAATTCCCATGCAAGTCCTTCAGGAAGAGGTGTGTGTGTGTGTGTGTGTGTGTGTGTGTGTGTGTGTGTGTGTGTGAGAGAGAGAGAGAGAGAGAGAGAGAGAGAGAGAGAGACAGAGAGAGACAGAGACAGAGAGAGATTTGTGTGTGGAGGACAGAGGTCAATACAGAGACATTATAGGATAATAGAGAAATAGGATCTCTCATTGAATCTAGTACTCACAGATTGTTGACCTACTAGCTAGTTCTAAGGAGCTTCTCTCCATACCATGTAGGCATAGAATTTTGCAGCCTATTTTAATAAATGTTCAACCTTTCCTCTAGCCCACCACCCACCAGAGGTAGTGGAAGAGAAAAGTTATTATGAAATGGGGAGGGGGTGAGTAGACTTCTGTGGGCAGTGGGGAGTGGAGCTAGAAAGGGTAAGTCTCTGCAGACAGAAGGGTCAAATGCTCTTCTGCTAAAAATCTCCTTGTTGGTTAAGAGTGTCTCTAGGGAGACAGATCACTAATTCCTCCACCACTCTACTTGTGCCTGAGCAAAGCTAAATGATGCCCTTGTCTTCACTGAAATATCTAAAACATTAAATAATATTAAATTATTTAAATTAAATCAAAGAGTTATAAACGTGATGTGTCATACCAGAGGCATACATGAATGTGAATCAAGACCTTTGGAGAGGATGTGGCTTGGTGGATGACAAGCATTAACTGTACTCAGGAATCTCAATGTCCTATGTAAAGTAGCACAAGTTTTTTTTCTTGGACTAAAGCCATCCACAAATTATACTCTAGGCACTGCTGAGCCTTAAGAATGCCTTTTCTTCCTCTCAGTTCTACCCATGGTCCCTACAAAGGACACAACTCTAAGATGCATTGAAAACAAGTGGCCATCAGTCTCAGACCAAGATACAGGAATCCTCTTGCAAGACTGATCAATGTGCAACAAAGTACTCTGTGGTCCAGCCAGTGGCCAGTGGAAGTAAAGGTGGAGAGGACAGAATCAGAAGTAGAGGATAATTGAATTCTGCTAAGATAGTACCCTGAGCTCTACAAGGGAGTATTATGATGACCCAAGGTAAGAGTTACTTTGAATAGAGCAAATTTTTGATTCTAGAATTATGATCTATTTCCCACAGGTCCCCCTGCTAAGGTTGGGTGCCTAGGACAGACTTCAGAGAAGTGCTGTCACAGAGGTCAGCCTAAATGAGAATTCTTGGCCAACACAAGAACTCCCCAAATGATAGGTAGCTTCTAGTGGACGGACTCTGTATTAGCTTTGTGTCCTGTTACTATGACAAAAACAACTGAGGAGAGAGATAAAGAGATGTTTTAACTGGTGATTACAAGTTACAGTCCACCAGACTGGGGCAGTATGAACTTGAAGTAGCTAGTCACATCAGATCCACATTCAAGAGCAGAAGACAATAAATTAATGTATGCATGCTATTGCTCAGCTCAATCTCTACTTATACAGTCTTGGATCCCTTTTCTAGAGAATAGTGCCACCCATAGTAGGTGGGTCCCCCACCTCAATTAACATAATAAAGATAACCCTCTACAAACTTGACCACAAGCCAACCTGAAGTAGACAACCTGCTGAGACCGTTAAGCTGACAATTAAAATTAACCATCTTAGCTCCCATAGCTGCACAGACTCAAAGGCCATGACCTCCAGAACAGGTTGTATGTATCTTGAAAGCTGTTATTCTCCATCTACTATCATCCTTGGCCAACAACAAACACTATCCCAGAGATACTTAATAAGCCAGATTTCAAGTGGGGAAACCATAGCTACAAAGACTCCCCTCAAATACAAGTGGGGTATGATACACGATATGCAGGGGCTTCTAGAAACAATAGGATTCACTGGACAAGTACTTTGATTAGTTCTGAAGTACATACATCTAATGAAACATTAGAGATGATATCTAAAATAAAAGTCCCTTCCTAGGAGTAGTCATCATTTTCAATTTGCCATTCATAGCTAAATCAATATCACCTACTTATAAAGAAGTCTGTATTAATAATGGGGGTGGGGGTAGACTGAGTCATAATTCCTAACTTGGTGTATTGGTTAGTCTTCTGTCACTGTGATTAAATGTCATAGCCAAAAGCGACTCAAAGAAGGAGCGTGTTTGGGCTTATGGTTCCACAGAGCTAGAGTCTATCATCGAAGGAAAGTTATGGGCGAGCAAGAGCAGAGAGACGGCCGATCACATTTTATCCACACGCAGGAAGCAGAGCGAGCAGGAAGGGGCGGGGCCAAGGCTATAAACCCTTGAAGTTTACAGCCAGTGATGTACTGCCTCCCTCAAGGCCACACCTCCTAGAGGATCACTAACCTCCCCCCAACAGCGCCACCAATAGGCGACTCAGTATCCAAATACATGCGTCTATCATGGACATTCCTCACTCAAACCACCGCCCCTGATTTTACTACTCAACAGTTTTACTCTTTTATGTTGCTTTCAGATTTTCACCATAAAGAAAAACCCACGTTCCTCCAACGTTGGGAGCAACCATAGAAGGAAACAATACAGATTACTCAACATGAGTCACTTACCAGCTCTTGGCCAAAGACATCGAACAAGGGAAGTTGTTTAGGACAAAGAGTAAAACCATGTCCACGTTTAGCACCACGAATTACCTCTACATGCATCCGCCACTTCTCAATTTGTTCCTGCAGCAGTCCTGACCCTATCCTAAGTAGTGAGATTGGCTGAGCAAAACCAACATACTCCTGAGCCTCAGAGCAACATATCGAGGTAAATTTGTGGACCGGAAATCTAATCACTCAACTCCAGTTCCTGCACCTGTAAAATAAAGATAATGATATCTACCTTGCATTGTTGCAAGGAAAGTTAGTTTGGTTTTCAGGGCTCAGCTCGAGCAGTTTAATCTGTGCTGATGCGCCCGAGAGTGGCAGCGGTGGTGGCCCCATTACTTCCAATTCTGTAGGGAGATTTGAGATATTATTTTTTTTTCTGACTGCACAGCTTCTAGATACCCTCCTCCCGAGTCTTTAGCCCTGGCAGAGATTTTGCACACTAACTAATATCCCCTAATAAATTGCCCTTCTGCTCAAACTAGTTTTGATTGTGTGCTACTAAAAACATTAACTGATAAGGAATCTCCTTAATAAATGGTAACTATAGTTACTAATCCCTGAGCTTTCTGTCCCTTTATTAGGAAAGGCATATCTGGGAGCCAGAAAAAAGTGAGAGTCTGAAGAAGCTGACCTAAGAAGAAAATCTGTCCCTAACCCTGGCTGAGACAGACTTGGAGGGCAGCTCCTGAGTCTGGTGGATAGGTAGGGTGAGGAGGCCTCTCTTGCTTCCCAGAGACCAGGGGAAATAAAGAAGCAGTCTGCCTTCCACACAGAGGTAAAATAATGATTTCTCCGAAGGAGCTTTCATGCACCGCACTGATTAAAAGTACTAAGATGCTTCTGCTTCTACTCTGGATTTAATTTCAGACACTTAAATGTGTTATGGCTTTTCAATTGAGTTCAGTGTGTTCAGTGGAGCAGGACACTGGGAAGCTCAGATCCTCCTTGTCATTTGGGAGACATTGAGCGGGAGCCACATTCTCATCCCTGACCTTCAGAGAACAGATGCAGAACTCCATTCTCCCACTGGTCCAAAGGCTTGAGTCTGGTTATCCCTCAGGACTCCAGCTGGGCCCCTCTCTGAGCACCTACCTGAGAGGGGGGAACTCCTGCCTTTCCACCAACACACTAGTTGAAGTTAAATAGTTTGGCGTTCACCTGATCTTCTTTCTGCCTTCCACCATCACAGGTATAGTACATCTTCTATTACCAAGCGCCTTGCCACTTATGCCCTGTGATACTTTGAAGTCAATCTTCCTCATTCCTAGTTTCTTCCTCTTTAAAATAGACATGGTGGTACTGGAGAGATAGCTCAATTGATAAACTGTTTGTTATACAAATATGAGGACCTGAGTTTGATCTCTGGGGCCCATATGAAAAGCCAGGGGCAACACACACACCAGCAACCCCAGCAATGGGAAGCAGAGACAGGAAAATACCTGGGCACTCAGCCAGCCTAGCACATCAGTGGGTTCAAGCTTGGGTCAAGGACCCTGTTATAATAGATTAGGTGGAAAAGTGATTACGGTGGACATGTCAACCTCTGGCCTACACAAATACATACACACACACACACACACACACACACACACACACGCACACATGCACGCACGCGCGCATGCACATGCATACATACGTACACACACATGCGTGCAAGCATGAACACATACACATGCATATGAGCACCCCCAGCTTAAATACATGCACATACATGCACAACACACATAAAAGAAATAAACATTAAATATATAAATAGAAATGGTCTTGTCTCACAAACTGTACCATAAAACAATGGAATGCTAAATACTAGCACTGAAAGGTTTGGGTAAAGTAAAATAGTTACCTATAATCTCACTTTAAAGATAATAATTACAACTAATCATGCCATGGCTCTTATCCAGAGAGTAAGAAAACAAAATATGGGGAGTCAGGGATCCTGTGTTGTGATGATGTGACTGTGATGCCCTGGTCCTGATGGTATGGCTATGATGCCCTGATCCTGATGATGTGTTTGTGATGCCCTGGTTCTGATGATGTGGCTGTGATGCCCTGGTCCTGGTGCTTAGATTACACATCCTCCCAAAGAGAGATTAAAGAAACAATGATTGTGTTGATACAGCTCACAATCACAGGAAGACTCTGCTGGGGTGGAGAGGTCCCTTAGCCTGGCTTAGGCCCAGAGAACAGTACCCATTTGAAAGCCCTGACTGGGATCTTCTCTCAGTTACCCCTTCACTCATCCTTCTCATTAGCACTAGGAGCAGCATTCTTCTTACACCCTCACTGTGACCCACCTCCTGAAGATCGGCAAGCACACTGGATGCAGGCATGAAGTGGTCCCAATGCACCTCTGAGTCTAGAGCTCACTGGGTGTCTAGTGGTGGAGTTCACTAAAATTTAAACTGGTTTTCCCAACCATAGATTTTTTTTTGACTTCCCATTCTTATAGGATTTACTTTAGGAAAACTTGATAGTATAAATCCTTTCTTAGTCCCTTCACGAAGTAAATCTTCTTTGGGTACTAGCTTGCTAATATTGTAAATTGTAAATGTCTTTCTCAAGAAGCTGGAAGCCATCCCTTTAAATGTGATCACTATACCACTAAGGCCACTACTTCCTAGTCTCTGTGGGACACTAAGAGACTAACTTTCCTAAGCACCAAGTACCATATACTGATGGGTAAGACATTTTAACTTCCTGAACAATATCCTCCACCACTGTCGCAATGACTCACCCCAGGCTTCCAACTCCCTCCCCATTCACCTGAGAAGAGCCCACTGCATGCTTCTTTCCTACTGAAATGGTCTTGAAGGAAGTATTACTTGCCTGTTTAGCTTTATTTTCTGTGTTTTTCAATTGGTGAGGTCATTTAATAAAGTAACATAGAAGCTTCTGTAACACTCCATAAAGACAAAAAGAAACCAGATGCACAGAGTTAAACAGTATGGTTTGGATGTAAGAGAGGGATGATGTATTTGCCTGCTGTCATTTGGACAAAACACTTGAGATGCAGCTTAAAGGGAGAACAGGCTTGCTCTGCCTCATGGCTTCAGTCCATATTCACCTGGCCCTATTACTTTGGGCTTAAAGCCAAACAGAACACCATGGTGAGGAGCAGGCGGTAGAGAAAACCTTCTCATCTTGTAGTATCTAAGAGCAAAAGGAGCGACAAAGGAAAGGACCAGTGTCCCAGTACCCTAAAACCCCTTCCCACCAGGACACACCTACTAAAGTAGCAGTTCTCGGCTCGTTGGTTGTGCCCCCTTTGGTGGTTGCCTAAGACCATCAGAAATCACAAATATTTACATTCCAATTCATAGCAGTAGAGAAAGTTACTGTTGTAAAGTAGCAACAAAAATAAATTTATGGTTGAAGGGTATCACCATAGCATTAGGAAATATATTAAAAGGCCACAGCATTAGGAATATATAGGCTTAGCTTTTTCAAAATCTACTTTTTATAAGGATTCTTAAATGCTTTAACATCCTTTCTAGCCCACCACCCACCAGAGGTAGTGGGAAGGAAAGGTTAATTAGAGCAAAAGGAGGATCTGGACTTGTTTAGAAATAGTTCTGTGGAGCAAATCCAGTCTGTGTTGTCAGAATATCAGCAGTTTAGTTCACACAAATCAGCAGTGGCAGCTCAATCCACTCACGAACACCATTCATGAGCCAGCAATGGCAAGTTGATCTAGAAGAAACCGCAAGGTTCTGCCAATCAACCTGAGTCCATGAAGATGGTAAAAGCTGCCAGAATACCACCAGAAGTTTTTTGGTGCATTTCTTTCTACAAAGTCACAACAAATGATGACCAGCAAAGAATGGCAAGGTGTACCAATGCCATCTAGCATCATCCATTGTTCCTTGGGCTATAATTATATTCTTTCCAAGCATCACCTGTTCTCTCAAACATCTGCTCTAGAAAAAGAATCACATGACCCTTTTCCAGGCCACCTCCAGAAAAGCACCACATGTCTGTCCTTAGCAAAACATCCTCTCATAAGACAGTTTCCAGAAAAACATCACATGATACAACTGAGTCTCCAAAGAAACCAAAAATTTCCACTTCAGGAATGTTGAGAACCACTGTCCTAAATGGTCCATCACTTCCCAGGAGTGCCACTGGCTGGAGATAAAGCCTTTAACACACAGGTCTTTCAGGGATAAATAATTTCTGATTGTGAAAGCTAATCTTGGTTGTCAACCCAAGATACCTGGGAAGAGAGGCGTGTACTGAGGAGCTGCCTCCATCAGATTGATCTGTGAGCATGTCTGTGGGGCATCTTCTTGATTGGAATTGATGTAGCTGGGCCCAGCCTAATGTAGGAAGTACCATCTCTGGACAGATGGGTCCGGGCTCTATGAGAAAGGCCACTGAGGTCCAGGGGAAGCAAGCAGTGCTCCTCCATGGTCTCTGCTTCAGTTCCTGCCTCCAGGTTCCTGCCTTGCTTCCTTTAGTGATGGACTGTGACTTGTACTTGTAGCCCAAACAAACTCTTTCCTGATCCCTGAGTTACTTAGGGTCATGGCTTTTATCACACCAACAGAGAAGCAAACCAAGAGAGAAATCACAATAGAAGTGAAAGAAACTTTGTCATTTGAGTGTTTATCAGCCTCAGTGACTTCTTAACAATAATCCTGCTACATTATACCTGCAACTAGAACTCTTGATTTTCTCCTGGGAGCGTAAGAATTAGTAAATCAACTTAAAAATTTTCAGTAATGTCTAATGAAGCTAGATATCTGACAGTCCTAGGAATGGCAATTCCTCTCAGAAGCACCAAAACAGCCGAAAGGGGATTGTGTGAACCAAAATGTGTGTACAGGAGTGCTAATGTCAGCAAAATTTGTCATCAGCTCCAGTTGAAAATAATCCAAATTCCCATCAAGAAGAGAATGAATAAAATGAGATATGTGCACTGTGCAGAGAAAGAGACAGACAGACAGACAGACAGACAGACAGACAGAGGAAGGGGAGAGAAAGGAGGGGGAGAGAGTCATAAAATGAACAGGCTGGAAGGACATGTCCTGATATGAGGAAGCTTTGCAAACACTTCAGTGAGAGAAGCAACCGGGATGAACAGTGTATACATTGAACAACTTCACACAGACAACATTTTGAGACAGTCACAATCTACAGCTTTTGAGGTCAAGACAACAGTAATCCCCACTAACAAAGGAATAATGGAGAAACTCTAGGAGATTTGGGAGGACTGGTCATACTCTGTGGTTGATCAGCTGGTCAGCCTATCTCTTCGCTCTGTGAGGGTTATCTCTGCTGAAGGTACCTGAACTGTGCCTTCTGTAAATGTTCTACTCTCAAGACAGCATTGACATGAAACTGAACAGAAGAGACTCCTGTGACTGAATGCAAGTTGCCCAGGAGGGAAACAGTTGTATACAGTCACCCAGGGCTGAAAAATAGCTTATACAACAACAATAAAAAATAAAGCATGGGGACTGTGGTTATGGCTTAGTTGGCAGAGAACTTACCTAGCACTCATGAAGCCCCGAGTTCAATCCCCAACACTGTATACACTGAGCAAGGAGGTACACCGTGTAATCCTAGCTCCCAGTGTTCAGGAGATAGGGTCAGGTGGTGGACTACCTGTTCACTTTAGATACATAACAAGATTAGCTACATCCTCAGATACATAAGATCTTGTCTCAGAAAGGAAAGAAGCCACAGGCTGTAAGGAAAGGTGTTTGCATGATGAATTTCCTCAGAGTAACAGAGAGCAGAGAGAACAAATATGTCAGGGAGCCACAGCAACAATGGTTGACACTGGCTTCATACTAGACTGGCAAGGAGATGAAAGACACAATGGTTTGCAAATCCTAAAACGTGTACTTCCCAACTCATACAAAATATTAGACAAGCAAGAGTGTTGAGATGCCACAATCCTGTCAAGGGTTTAGATCCCTCAAGCTGCTTTCTGTGGGTTGAGTTAGAACTGCATTCTGAAAGCAATCCAAGCTTCCCATGAGATGTGTATAGAGGGGAAGAGTGAGAAGTTCCGACTCCTTAGACTGAAAAGCAAGCCCTCTGGGCTCCCTCCCCTGACTTTGTTTCTCATTCAGTCCTGGAATAGCCACACCAGTTTAAGATTGTCAAAACTTCATGGTCTTGCCTTGCCCTTGGATGTCCAAATCCCTCCTCCTGGTTCTGACATGAAGCTCTGAGGGGCCCTGTCTTGGATGAAGTTAGAGGGGAACCAGCATTGCTATAGGCTGGGATGATGTTGTTATCACCATAGTAAATGGGAACCCAGCTGTGAAGTTGTCAGAAAGGTCTCAGACTTGCCTGGATACTGCAGGCTCTTGGGAGCCTTCTCTTTCCTCTGCAGTTAAAATGCTTGCAGGCAGAGGTCGAGATAGGGAGGAACAGCCAAGTCTTTACAAGCCCTGGTGACTTTACAAGCAGAGATAGAGCTCACTCTCCAAAACAGGAGGAGGAGATGTCACAGAGGAAATACATGGGGTGTACAGCATTCAGATTAACAACAAAACAAAGAAATAGGGGGCTGTGGAAATAGCTTGTTTAGTAATGTGCCTGCTGTGCAAACATGAGAACCAGAGTTCGATCCCCGGAACCCACATGACAAAGCTAAGCATAGTGCTCCATGCCTGCAATCCAAGCCTTAGGGAGGCTGGAACAGGAGGGCCCTTGGGGCTTTGCTGACCTGACCCAACCTTTGAGTCCTAATAAAAAGTGGAAGACCCTACATCAAGAAATAAGATGCTATCTACTAATAAAGGGCAGGTGATCTCCAGCCTTTGTGGGGATAAAAGGAGAGCGGGGAGAGCAGCAGCAGCACAGGTCCCACATAGGAGGAACACTGGCAGGCAGAGCCCACATGGGGGATAGGACCACACACCACACCGCAATAGGGAGTGCTGGCACTGGAGTACCTGTGGAGCATGAGACTGTCTGGCTAGCGGGGAGGGAGGTCCCACTCAGAAGACGGTGCCGTTCTGGCATGGACCTCCCAGGTACCTGTTAAAGAAGCTTGGTTGGCTGAAATGCAGCTTGGCTATGAGGAGGCTCGATCCTTCTCTAGTGGCTGGAAACACTAAGGCCTGCTCCATGCTTCTAAGTGGCGAATTTTGACAAAAGAGACAGTTGATAGTTTTAATGCTTTATTATTAGGAGAATAGAAAGAGAAAAGGAGATAGAGAAGTAAAGAGAGAAATAGAAGATAGAGAGATGAGGGAAGGCCATGACCATGTGGAAAGGGGAGAAAGAATGGAGAGATGGGGGAACAGAAAAACAAGAGTGAGAGAGGCAAGAGAGAGGAACTTGAGGAGGGGCAAGAAGCCTTATTTTATAGTAGGTTGGATTACCTGGCAACAGGTAACCGAGGGGCGGGGAAAGCCTGGCTGTAGTCAGATGACTGCAGGGGTGGAGTCCAGCCGGAACACTATGGCCTGGGACATGGCCATACATGACTGATGGTCACAGGATTATGGAGTTGAGGAGTCAGCAGTCTGGGAGCATAGCTCACGGGTTCTGTCCCTTGTATCTGGTCTCCAGAGTGACCTTGCTCAACCAAGCTACAGACTGTCTCACACCACAGTCCCACAAGCCTTCACATCCATGAGTACCTGAACTGTACATTCACATCAATACCCATTCAACACACACACACACACAAAAGACCAAATGCTTCTTTTCAGCATGTGGAAGCTTCCTAGCCCTCCTTGATTCCATAGGTGCAGAATGCATATCTTGGTCCAGCTTCAGGAACAAAAGACCCTAGACTAAGGGTTCTCATAGGATGGTATCCTGGCCTGCAACATCAACAGTACATGGCACTGGTTATAAGTTCACATTTCTGCATCCACACTCCCAGACCTTCAGAATGCAAATTGCTGTTGAAAAGATGGTGTTTTAGCAAACACTCATTGATATGATCCAAGTTTGAGATCACAAAACAACTTCTGCACGTCCAACAGAGTACTTAAGATGCAGCTTCCTTGCTTTCTCTTCTAATGAGCTTGTTCTGAAGAGTGGGGCTTTTAGGAACCAAATGGAAAAACTGAGGGATGGTGGTAGAATGGATCTCTGGCAATGCCCCCCTTTGCCCCCATATATCTCTGTCTGACTTCAAAGTTCTCTAGTTTCATAGACAAGGCAGAGCTAACAGGAGATTGTCTGTTACTCAACCCACATGCTGATAATACTACTCCAGGGAGGTGAGTCAACACCAGAGAAATTGTGTAGGAGAAAAAAATACCAAGCTATCATCATGTCCAACAAGGAGCTGTGTTCACCATTTCTGTGCACAACCCTTGGTCCTTCCAAACTTGGCATGTGGCATATGGGTGTCCACTGTCATGGATAGAGGAGAGCATCCCTGTTCTGCAGGCACAAGGCTGCAGGCATCTGGCATTCTCTACCCCTGTTATTGCTGTAATTCCTACCTACCTGCTCTCTAGAACCATAACATAAAGCTAGTCTATTTTAAAAAAAAACTGCCACCATCCACTCCAGAGAGATTTGCACTGAATTTGTCCCAGACTGAAAACAGCACACAGCCAAGGTTTAAAACCTTATGTCGGGAGAAATTGAACATTATCTCCGACTAATGTTTTCATACCATACTTAAATTTCCAGAGGCATTTACAAAAATTAAACAACAATGTCAGCCTAGTCCTTTATTTATGAAGCCAGAAATAGGCATCGATCCTGCGATAGCATTATTATTTTTCTTATTACTCTTGTCAGTGTGCATTTCACTGTCACTGGGTGGGATGAGTTTAGGGTGGGATGGGAATAGAGTATTTATTGATGTGTGCTTTCTTGATATTAAAAACAAAGCATAGGCTTCTGTCTTAAGGTCTTCAAAAATTAGTTATGCACATGAGAGATGAAAATTTAGCTCCAATTTTTGTTTTTAAAACTAGTTCTTCAGAACTGGAGACATAGCTTATTGGCATGTTTATAGCATGTATGAAGCTCTGAATCCAGTGTTCCGCATCGCGTAAACTGGTTGTGGTGACATTTGTCTGTAATCCCAGGACACCAAAGGTGGAGGCAAAGGGATCAGACTTTAAAGTTCACTCCTGGTTACATCATAAGTTTGATGGCAGCCTGTAAAACATGGGACCATGTTTCATTTCACTCCATAACTATCAAAATAATAATGATGATAATGATGGTGATGATAACCATAGGATTTTTTTTAATATAGCACAATAGTCACCACCAATTTTCTTAACACCTAAAAATGTAGTTAGCCATCTTGAAGTTGTATTAAGTGGCAGTTGGGCCACTGAGCACAGGGGAGGAAGGTGGAGTATTTAGGCATCTCTATAAAGTTGGGTAAATGGAGACAGTGGCTCTATTAATAAGAAAAATAGCATTGGGGACTGGAGAGACAGCTCACAAGTGTGAGGACATGAGTTTATATTTCAGACCCAGAAGCTGGACATAGCAGTATAAGTACTGGCAATCTCACTGTTCCTCCTGGTATATGGGAGGCAGAAGTTCCTGGAAGTTCCTGGAGCAGTTAGGCTGGCATGCACAGTGCCAATAAGACCTGATCTCAAACTGCCAACCCCAGGGGTTGATCTCTGACCCATGCACAGCACCATGGTACATGTGCATCTTCACTAACACACATGAACACACACACACACACACACTACTCCTTTTTTTTTTTTTTTGGTTTTTCAAGACAGGGTTTCCCTATGTAGCCCTGGCTGTCCTGGAACTCACTCTGTAGACCAGGTTGACCTCAAACCACATACCACTCTTAAGAACATTGACTAAGGGCATTAGAGAAGAGAGTGTTCATCCATTCTGAACCTAGAGAGAGAAGAGTCTAGATTAGACAAGGCCATGAAAGACCATCATGTGCTCTGCAATTGTAGTTCATCCAGTTGAATCCTTCAGGAAATCAGAGAGAATGGGCTCTGGGCACAGAGGGGCATGAATGTCACAGATGGTCAGACACTGTGGACAGAGATGGTCTCAGCCTTTACAAAGTGGTGATAGGATCTGGAACACACATTGCCCTTTCCCTCTTCACATGCTTGCAGTTCCAGCTACCCAAAACTGAGGTCCAGAGAACGTTTGCAGGCATTATGAATGAAAGAGGAGGTATTCATTATCTTGGTAAGTAAGAGTGTTGTCTTCAAAACCATACATACCCTTGATGTGACATCTTAGAAGAGTCCTTTCTCTTGGGTTGGCTCTCATCCCTGGTGTCCTCTGACTGTTGGGCCATCCATCTCTCTGCTATCTAGTCAAGATTTCCTGTTCATCACATCTCTCAAAAATACTCAAGCCTTACGTACTTTAAAAATATCTTCCCACCACCCACATTTCCTGTAGTTACTGCTCTCTCCTCCTCCTCTTCCTCGTCCTCTTCCTCCTCCTCTTCTTCCTCCTCCTCCTTCTCAGACCCAGACTTCCCAGAAAATTATCCATTCTGCATTCTCCATATGTTTCCTCCCACACATCCCTCAGCCCATCCATGGACTTGAAGAAGACACAGTGATCTCCGGGGGCCTCTCTTCTACATTTTCATCCCTACCTTACTGGAATCTCAACACAGGTGAAGATCATTGTCTTCCTCTGGGGTCCATCTTGGGCTCTCTGAACCCAGTGGTCTGCCTGAGATGCTGTGAGTTTCCCTTCCAGACTCCTCCTCCTTCCACCCATCATATCACAATCCTGATACCCTTTAGAGGTCATCTTTGATTTGAGAGACCACTCCCATTACCTCACCAAGCAAATATCTGCACATTTTATCATTCTGGGTCTCTCTCTCTTCACCCGTGTGTGCATGCGTGTGTGTGTGTGTGTGTGTGTGTGTGTGTGTGTGTGTGTGTGTGTGTGTGTAAGAATGCATGAGTATAGGTTGACCTAGAGTTTGCCAAGCAGGATAAGCTAGCTGGATGACTAGACTCACAGGGCCTCCTATGACTTCTCAGCACTGAGATCACAAGTGTACACTGCCATGCCTGGCTCTTTGTATGAGTTCTGAGGAATTGAACTGAAGTCCTCAAGCACATTACTCACTAAGCCATGTCCCTGGACTGGCATCTGTTTCTTGGATCTACTTTTGTCTTCATTCCTCTCACCCCCTCAGAATTGCAGGATCCTCCCCAAGAAAGGAGAAGTTTGCCTGAAATCACAATTAATCATGCTGACTAATAGTGACCAGAGGAAGGAGCCCAGTATGGTGGTATTTCCTCTATACCTGATCCAGGAAAAGAAAGACATTAATAATGTCAGTGTCATTCATCACTGCTGAAGGAAATATCAAATGTGAGGTTCCTCTAAGCAATTTTGTTTCTGTTGGCAGGATTGCAGAAACAGAAATAAGATTCCAAGAGTGACCTCAGAAACCCCTGAGGACACAGTCTCTCTAATTTGTAAAACAAGGAGCTCCTAACTCTTCACATCTTGTCTGAGTATCAGAGGGAGCTGGTGGTGACTGAGAATGGAGGGAGACAGAGAAGAAGGAACATCGAAGGCTTGGTTTCAACTGTCAGCAAGACAGAAGAACAGCAGGCAAGACAGACACGCTCCCTAAAACCATCAACCCACAAGGACTGACACGGGGAATGTAGAACCTGCTCAGGAGATGAAGGGCACCTCAGGAAAAGTTACTGATAGAGCTGGTCAGCCCAATAATAAAGCAGAAGCCCTGTTGGAACTGTCCAGGGTGCTAGGAGCAGGTCAGGGCCACAGGAGACATTTGCATGTTGTCTGCCTATTGCTTTGCTATGGGTGTTGTCAGAGCTAGAAAAAGCAAGATCTGGTTTTCACACTACACTTTGTGATTGAGACAGTACTCTCTGGCTTGGCCTTCTCAACAGCTCACTGAACTATCCGTGGACAAACATATTCTCTGCTGATAGAGGTGAGAGAAGTCAAGCTTACAGAGAGTTACAGAAATGACTCTGTTCCAAGGAAAGACTTCATCATACACCCAACACCATTTGATGGGTCCTAATTGTTTTGTGTGTCCTATGATAAGAGAGATAGGCAGAGATTGAAACGGCAGTTCTAGGCCACCATGAAGATGATGAAAGCAGAGGAAAGACTTGTACCATCCCTCCACATACTAGGGCATGAGAGACTGCTCAGTCTAGGAGGTCAACTGAACATAATAACTTACTGAAAGGTCTAGAAGGACTCAAAGAGTAGATGCCGAAAGCCATGTCTTGACAACACAGTACATACATCAAGGTAAAGCACTCAAGTGGCTAGGACAATGTTGGTGCTCCACACAAGTCTCTTTCCCTGGGGCTCATGTTCATCCATCTCCATACGTATCAATTCCCATGGCATACACTTTCCCTTCAGCAGAACAATTGTTCCCAGATGACAGGAAACACTTCCGCTAGAATAGAAGGACAAGCCCATCATTTACAGAAGCACCTGGTCTCCCGTGGGTGGTAGATGGAGGAGTTTAGGGTCCCCTGCCTCAGACTGGGGTACCTCTCTGGATGATTGTAGACTCCAGAGCTCCCTAAATGATCCACTGAAGTCATACTCTCCATCAATCATGTCTCTTTGCTATCTGACTCTTCCCTCAGCTTCTCCTGATTCATCAGATGGGTCTCTGTCCTCATCTCTGCTTCTAAGAATCTCACTTATGCAAAGGAGGAAGGGAATGGTCTGAGACAGGCTTATGGCCAAAGCACAAATGTGACAGATCAGAGGGTGACATAAGACAGTTGGGGACTTAGGGGAGACAGGCATTAGTGCCACAAGGAATATGAGAATGTATGGAGAGTATAGACAGAGAATTCAGGCCTATTCCAGCCATCTGGCTCAGTGACATTTCATCATTCCATACTACCTCTGATATTCTACATGGCTACTTTACAGATGTTCTAGATGTTAACAGATGTATTTAGGTCATGACACGGTTTTATAGAGGCAGGAGTTACAAAGTAGTTGTCTTCTTTAGCAGCACTTCTACAATGTAAGAGAAGAAAAGAAATAAGACAGGCCACTGGAATTTACTAATTTTCAGACCATAGCCCATTACAAACCTCCATCTCAGGAAGAGCAGAATACCTCCATATGCTTTTTTCATTGCCCCTTGCTTTCCTCTCCTTCCCACCCTTTTCTTTGGCTCTGTTTTCTTCTGCCCTCCTTCCTGGAGTCTAGTCATAAGGTCTGGTCCCTGGGTCTCTCTTAGCACTCGGTTTTAATTCCAAAACTTCCCAAAGCCAATGAAGTTCCTTAGTCATAAAGTCTGACTGTCAAGGGAAGAATGCTAATTGGAAACTTTGCTTTCTCAAGGTCCTGGGGAGTTTGGAGCCAGTTATTTTTCTTTTGTATAGTGTGTCATTAGCATAGCACAGACTCAGAGGGGGCCGAACACAAAATGGCCCCAAATATGAGAAATGGATCCAAGAAATGCCAGCCCCCATGCCAAGAAGAAACTTCTGCACTACAAATAATAAAGAGAACAGCCCAACTGGAAGCTATGAAATTTGCTTCTATTTTCTTAGAGAAGACAAGGTTGTGGGAAGGAACATAAAAAGAAAAGGATTATTCCAGGTACCCAGACAAGCTTCAACATTTAGATGAGGCATTCATGTCAGGTCAGCCCTGAATGACCACTTGGGTTCAAAGTTTGGTTTTAACCTCCCACAGTTGTATGTGTATTTTTAAGTAAAACTTAAGTTTTTTTTTTAACATTTTTTTAAAGTACAACTTAGAATCATGTAAGAAGAGAACTTCAATTGAAAGATTACATAGACAAGGTCTCTTGCCGGTATTTCTGAAGTCAGGCTGAAGATTGATTGTTAATTGGTATAGGAAGTCCCAGTCCTTTGTGGGCTGTGGGCGACATCATTCCCTAGACAGAGGATCCTGAACTATATAAGACAGATAAAAGCTAAATACCTCAGAGGCAGGCTACTACATGGGGGGATTTGTTTGTCTCTAGTCTTAACTGTGTATATGATGTGTGTGACTAACTGCCTGGGCTTCTGGCTTAACTTCCCCTCAAGGATGGGCTGTAACCTGAAATTATAAGGCAAGGAAAACACCTCTCTTCCCTTGGTTGCTTTCTGCTCAGGGTATTTTTATCACCTCAACAGAAATGAGACTAAGTTGGTTGTTGTATATGTGCCAGGCCCCTTAGTAGTCCCAAGGCAAACCAATACAGAGCTTTACAGGCAGCTGCACAGAGTTACTAGAGATGGAGGGAGGGACAGTCGCCTTGGGAAAGAAAAGGGCTCTCTTCCTTTTCATGGCTGTGTAGTAAGGTTGTGATTCTTTAATACACACATACCAGCTGCTGAAGACCAGAGCACCCACACTTTTCCAGATTTCATGCCTTTCCTGTTTCTTTGGGTATTGCTAATAGAAAAACACTCAAACTGGACAAGCAAAGATAATAGTTTGCTTGAAAATGCTATGATTGTTTGCAGCATACATACGGTTAAAAGACTGGACTTAAACAGAGTTTGGCTCTGAGAAGCCCTGGGGACTGTGATAGCAGGTATTAATGTCATCCTGTCAGAGTGCCACTGAAGGATCAAGAGACTTCAACAGATTGTTTTTTTATGTCTGAGGAAAATAGCATCTACTAGATGCCCTGGGGTGGGCAGACGAACAACTGCTGTGCCCTTTTCTAGTTCACAGGAGAGGAGACTGATCCTGGGGGATCCTTCTTAAGTGGGATGTTCCTCCTAACACAAAGGGAGACAAGTACCCTCAAGATGTTATGTGCGGCCCACAGTCTATAGGCACCTGACCAAGACCTCTTGCCAAGAACTGCTTTGTCAGCTTGCACAGGCAATTATGGATCTATTGAACCTCAGGCTTTCTTAGTCCAAAGGTAGAAATTGTATCCTGTGCTAGATACAGTGACTCAGAGGGTCTAGGACACAGCCTAGGAATCAATATCTCAGTAAGCAGTCAGGTGACTCTGCCAACTGATCAGTGAAGCTGGGGAATCTCCTGGTGGGATCTGCCCTGACCCTGCCTAGCAGTCATTGTCCTGTGGAGGCCATGCTGTTTTGGATGGCTTATATTTAAATCCACCATTACCAAGACTTGAGATAAACAAAGAACAGGGTCCTTCCCTCTAACTGCTTTGTCCTGAATGTCATCTGATTTTTTTTTCTTTTTGAAATAACACGATGAGGCTGAATATCCTCCATTGCCCTAGAATAGACATAACCAGCAGCTCTTATAATCCCTGGTTTCAGGAAAGACATAGCTGATGTTGTACCTACACCTAAAGAACTCTATTCACTCAAACAGCCCCTGAGCAGCACTAGGCTCCCTGTGAGAGAGATGAAGGGGGGTAGGGTGTCATTGGGGCAGAAGGAAGAAGGAAGAAAAGTCAGCTAGAGAATGAACCTACTGAATAAGGAATTTTTTGCCAGAACCCAGGAAAAGCAGAACAAAAAGACCATTTGGCCATCACAGCCCCTGACTTTAAAAACAGCATTGTGACCTGTGTCTCAGAAGCACTGGTGCTAAGGCGATCATCACACACTCGCCCAGCAGGCATGAAGACTTGAGCCCCATCCCCCAGAACACACAGTGCTTCTCTGTTTTTAAAGCAGGGCATGGTGGTGAGCACCTGTACTTCCAGCACTGAGGAAGTGGAGAAGGGCAGTGCAGTGAAGACAACTGGATGCCTGGAACTCATGGACCAACCAGCCTTGCCTACTTTGTGAGTCCTAAGCCAATGAGAAACCTTGTCCCAAAAAAAAAAATAAAATAAAATAAAAAAAAAAATACAAGGTGGACAGATACTGAGGAACACTACCCAAGGAAAAGCCTTATGCTTGAAATTCTTAAAATGGACAAATATCTGAATTCAAGACCAGTGAGCTAGCTTCAAGACAGCCAGGGTTACACAAAGAACCCCTGTTTCGAAAAATCTTTAAAAAAAATAACTCAAAATCAAACAATGCTTGAATTTCTTGTTCATTACTTCATGGTCAGAGAGCTGGTAATTAAGGGACAATTCTTCTCTTTGGTCCTCTTCTGACTTAAAAACACCATGTCCTGAGGTTTAGCAATACATCCCATTGATCTTTGCAAGACTGCAAATAGAGGAGGTTGCATCCTCAGGAGTACCGTTAGAGGGAAGGTCTCTCAGCTCCTATTGTTAAAGAACATTCATTACCAGGCCCTCATATAAAACCCAAAGAAGGGAACAGATAGAAGTTGGCAATGTTCTCGGTAGTTCTTATGTAATTGCCTCTTGGGGCTAATTAGAGCAGCTTTTGTAATTTGCCAGCTATAAATTTCTCCGGATGCTCTCACCTCCCTGGAAGATTGGCCACTTGGAGTTGGGGTTTGGTGCTGATACTGCAAATCTACCCAGTGACCCAGAGTTGGTGGCAAACTCTCAGATGGCCATCTTAGAATTGGTAACCTCCAGAAATCTGGGGTAACTTTTCTAATTCGCTAATTCTTTTCCTGCTTTCTGCAGATTGGGTTAAAAGACAACTTCCTATACTCTGTCAGGCAGCACCTGCCTTGCTCTCAGCTAATTTATTTTAAATTGGTTTAGTACAGACTTTTTGCCCCATGGTGTCTACAGAGCTATGAATTCATTCCCTCATCTCCCCTCCAGAATTTGATCAAGGAATGAAAATAGTTCTAAAGCTTTACAGCCAGTCTTTGAAAGCACAGTCAGAGAGAACCAAGCCAAGCTAGTTCCCAAACTGGAAAACAAATATTTCAAAGGGTTTTGTGTCTGGGAGGAAATGGCAGGGCATGTAGTTATACAAAATGTGACATCTGATTGTGTGGAAGGATTTGTTGTCCTTAGTCACTGAATTCATGTAGGACACCTGGCCATTTCTACATATTTGCCTTTTTCATGTAACCATACCTGCAACCCAGTGGTGATAAGCATCTACTAACCTGATTTTTAAAATTATATTTTAAGACTTTAAGTAACTTGCCAAGATGACATCGCTGGTGAGATTTGAACCTGGGGCAGTGCAATGTCAAAGCTGCAGAGGCTCATCTCCTTATCTATATGCTGAAATCTCTCTGCTCTAAACCACCAAGCAGCTCAACCAGGAGGTGATTTAGGGCATTAAAAAAAAAGATTCTTTTCTCTCCAAAAAGATTCGCAGCAGGGATCCTTGGAATAGCCAGCTCCCCTATTGTGCTGGAAAAATTCAAGCCACAGAAGTCTCTATTTATGAGGAATGTTTCTATGCCACATCTGCTGTCTAAAGTAGAGCTGGCTTCTGGTATTGCTGCTTCTATGCTGATGAAGGCCCTATGAGGTCAAGAGGAGACTGAGAGGACAGAAATTTTGTGATAGGCATAATGTGTGGGACATAATAAACATTCAGAAACAATCCAGCACTATCTCACAAGCCAGTCTAAGAGAGATTGCAAAGATGGCCATAACTTATGTCAATAAGAGGTTGGGAAGTAGCCAAATGAGCAAAGTACTTGCTTTGCATATGTGAGGACCTGAATCCTATCTCCAGAACCCATTTGACAGACAGACAGACAGACAGAAACATGAAACAGAGAAACAAAGAAACAAAGCAATATTGAGGAGATAGAGACTGGAGAATTCCTGGGGCTCACTGGGCAACCAACCTATTCTACTGTGTTAGTTTCATGCCAGTGAAAAGCCTCATATTTAAAAAACACAAAATCAAAAAACAAAGATGGACAGAACCTAAAGAACAACTCTGGAGATTGTCTCCTGACATCCACAGCACATGCACACACACACACACACACACACACCACACACCACACACACATATATACCACACACCACACACCACACACACATATATACCACACACCACACACACACACTCACACACACACACACACACACACACAGAGAGAAGACAGACAGCAGGCAGATGGACAGATGGACAGAGATGAAATCTACTGCTTCAGCATTTGACTCCCAACAGGTCATGTACATGTAACTGGATATTAACAAATTTGATGTAGCCAGAGACTTAAAAAGAACCTGTGCATTCATGCTTGCCCACCTTCGAGCTGGATCCCCAAGTCCACCTGTGTTTCGTTCAGAGCCTGCCTGCTGGAGGACATATAAAGCACCCCTAGCAACAAGCATCTAGATACCGGCTGCTGACTGACAGACAGTCTCTGGACCTGCAAGGGAGGTCATTCCAGGTCTTCTGGCTAAGGCAGAGTATCAGAGAGCCAGCCATGACCAGCTGAGCCAGCCCAAGCCAAGGCCAGGCAATACAGAGGGCTGTGAACCAAACAAAATGGCTTTTGGTTTAAGCCACAACGTTATAGGATGGTCTTTAACATAACAAAATCTGACCAACACCGAGTCCTAACGCCTCTGCTGTCTGTTCTGTGCCTTGACCTTCTGAACCGATGCGAAAAGCCACAGACTGGCATTCAGTGAATGCTAGTGAAAAGACAGAGGACAAAAAATTCCCTGCAAACTTTAGGGACTCAGAGTGTGACAAGTGTCGTTAACATGCAGCTCCCACCACCCCCTCCCCCCCCCTTGCCCGGTTCATTGATCTTTCCACTACACCAAACTCTTTCTCTGAAAATTTTTAGCCTAACGACCAATTCCATGGTCCCATTGCAGTCGCTAGCCCTGGGGGAAATGAGTCAATTGGAGATTTCAGTTAATAATAAATGAAGGATTTTTGCAGCACGGTCCCTTCATTTCTCCTTCTCCCTCAGATCTCTCCTGCAGGTTACTGGAGTCAGCCAGCAAACTAGGGGGGTAACTGGATGAAAGGACCAGACACAAGGTGCAGTAATGCTGTCTGACTGGAGGGTGCTTTTCACCTTCAAAGTACATTGACCATAAATTACAGATGTACTTCCACGGCTCACACTCCGTGTAATGTCTACCTTTGAGGCCCTTGGTTGAGGAGAATATGTTAGTTTTAAAAAACTGTAGCTTGAGAATAATGCGTTTCTCTCAGTGCTGAGAATGGGACACTCAGGGATGATGGAGTTGGTTTTTTCCCGTTTTCTTTTGTTTTGTTTTCTGGTCGCCATTAAAGAGCAGTGTTCCTGCTTCTCCACTGGAGAGAACTGAAAGTCTCCTCAGACAAAGGCTGGAAAAATGGCTGCGATGGCTACTCCTGCATCACTGTAACACAGAGGTTCTCAGTGGGTCGTGACCTGTCTGGGGTCGGATGACCTTTTCACAGCGGTATCCTGTATTTCAGATATCCTGTATTTCCGATGTTTGTGTTACAATTCATAACGGTGGCAAATGGCAGTTATGAACTAACAAGGAAACTAATTTTCTGGTTGGGGCTCACCACATGAGGAACTGCTGGTGGATCAATATTCCTGACATAAACATTTTAAAGGAGGAATGATTTACTTTGGAGCTCATGATTAGAAAATTCAGCCCGCCATGGCAGAGAGGACATGGTGAGGCAGAATGGGTCAGTCACAGTGGGCCAAAAGACAAAGAAGGGAATGGGGCTGATAGGCTGGCTCACTCTTTTTTCCCTTTAGTACAGACAAGCCCTCATCCCACAGACTGATGCTACCCACAACTATGGAAGATCCCCCACCGTACCCTACGACCACCCTTGCCTTGGCTAACTCTCTAGAAACACATTCACAGGCATGCCCAGGGGTGAGCTTCGATCTCCAGGGGGATTCCAAGTCTAGGCAAGTTGACAACAAAGGCTAACAATCACAGTGGCCCTACCTTACTCCAAACATACATGGTGGCCCCATCCCGTGTCCATGGTCATCTCAGCCCTATGTGCTCAGGTATCCAGAACTTCAGGCAATATAATTCCACTTCCCATCTAGAGACTGCTGTGTAGGCGTAGGGGAGCACAGGACACCATCACTAACACTCTCTCTGCAGGTGCATAGCATTATAAACTATTCAGATGTTTAGACACCATGTCCACTATATTAGCCAATCAATACAGGTCAAACTATTCAAGTGGCCTGTGAGGGTCCCAATCTGCTGGTAACAGGAGCCATTGAGACTTTGGCCTTTCTCTAGCTCTGGCCACTCCTACTATTGGAAACTTTTCTCCCTCATTAAACCATCTCTTCAGCTGTACTCACTAGTCTCCATTCAATTTTTTGTTCTTTTGGGAAAAAAAATAGCTCTGGAACTCTCATCTGGTGTCCACAGGACCTCAATATCAACCTTATCACTGTAGGTGATGCTACACAATTCTAAGTTGAAACATAAATCCTGATGTGTTGCTTGTCACTGAAACCACATACCCCCATGTCAGGATACTCTCTTGTCTAGATGCAGGACTTGCTGGAGTCCATCACTCTGGTTTCTGTTTCAGTTTTCCACTGTTTTATTGCTTCACTTTTATTTTCCTTTGACATGGGTGTAGCATGTGCTTATAGCATGTCATGCAACAGTTCAACACACGGATATGCTACTCATGATCAAGGTACAGTGATTAGTAGATCCATTACCTAAATATTTTCATGTCTTTGGAGTAAGAATATTCAAATCTTTTCTTCTAGATAGTTTGGAAAATTGTTATTCTGTATGCATTGACTTTTGTTCACCCTACTACACACAGCAGAATGTATCCCCTTAAACAAGGATACATTGTATATATCAACTAGTTTCTCCACAGCTTCTCTATTACCTACTCTCCTCAACCTCTGGGAAAACTATTCTTCCCTCGACTTTCCTAAAATCAATTTTATAAACGTTTTTCTTCCTTCATTCATTCTTTGAGAATTCCATATGTGCATGCAATAGACTTTGATCATATAAACCCCCATTCCCTCTTCGGCACCTCCCCTCCCCTTCCCAACTTCATTCAACCTCATGTCTACCACCCCCTGTTTTCAATCAGCACTGTCTGTAAGTGCTTGGGTATAGGGCTCTCACCTGGAGCATGGACATCCAACCAGGAGACATTTCCCTAGAGAAAACTAATTCTGTCCCCAGCAGCTTTCAACTGCTACAGCTCTCCAGCTATGTAACTTTTTAAAATTCTTCACGAGTGACATCATCTTTGATATGTCTACTATATTTCTGCATACAGTTTTATTTCTCTTAGTGTAATAACCCCTGGGCTCACTTATGCTGTCACGGGCAAGATTTCATTCTTTCGTGTGTGTGTGTGTGTGTGTGTGTGTGTGTGTGTGTGTGTGTGTGTGTCTGTGTGTCTGTGTATGTATCTGTGTGTGTGTGTGTGTGTGTGTGTGTGTGTGTGTGTGGTGTATGAGTGTGTGCAGGTGCATGTGCCACAGCACAGGTGTGGAAATTAGAAGACAACCTGGAGTGTAAGCCTTTGCCTTTCATCTTGCTTGAGGCATGGTCTCCTATTGTTCACAGCTGCATACATGCCCCAGGCTACCTGGGTGTAGTTTCTGGGGACTATCCTGTCTCTGCTTCTCATCTGGCCATAAGAACACTAGGAATACCTACATGTGTGATTACACCCATGTTTACATGAGTTCTAGGGATCCAAACTCAAGTCTAGATGCTTGTGTGACAAGTGCTTTACCCACTGAGCCATCTCCCCATCTCCAAGATGTAAAAAGGATGAAGTATCATCCAGTGTTCTTTTGGGTGCATGTAACACATGTCCCTCGCCTATCCGTGAACTCACTCCACTCCTTGACCAACACCACCATGAACTGGAAAGTATGGGTCTCTTTAGCATTCTGAGTCATTTCTTTTGGGTGCACGCCCAACAGTGGAATTGCTAGACGGCATGGTTGCATTTTATGGCAAACCACCATAATGCCTATACTAGTTTACATTCCCACTCATAGTCTTTGCATGTTCCTTTCTCCACATCCTTGCCTGTTTTTAATGTTTTGTCCTTGTGATAACAGCCATTCTAACTGGTATAAGGGAGTATGTGTGTGGGTTTGATTTGCCTTTCACTAATGGTTAATGTGTTGAGCACTGTTTTCTTACCTGATGGCCATTTGCATGTCTTCCTTTGAGAAGTGTCTACTCAGACCATTAGACAACTTTTAATCATTAGTTTGCTTGCTTTGATTCAATTTGACTTGATAATTAAATTGTTTCCATTTTTGTTTTACCTTGTTCAGTGGGCTAATAATTTGATGGGAGACAGAGGCCACACAGCAAGCTGAGAAGGATCTGTTTGTATGCGCTCAGCAGGAACACATAACCAGCTTAGCTTAAGTAGTGTTGACAAATTTCAGGGTCCAGAGTCTAGACAGAGCCCAAAAGTGAGTGCGACACACCTAGCTTTCTTTGGCCATCCATGCCCCAATGGGAACAGCCATTCCCAACATCACAGAGAGTCACTATTAATTTTCATTGTCAACTTAGTAGTATTTAGAACTGCCATAGACAAACAAACATTTTGATACATCTGAGAAAGTTTCTGAACTGAGATAATTGAAGTGGAAAGGGCCACCCTGATTGTGGACAACATTATTCTGTCAACTGAGGCCAGGACTGAACACAGAGAATAAAGCTACTCCCCTCTCTCTGTTTTTGACAGCAGATACAATGTGACCAACTGTCTCCTGCTCCAGCTGCCCTACCTTTCTTCCCACAACAGACTGTACCCTTGAACTTTGCGCCTAAATCAACACTTTCTTCCTAAGTTGCTTGTATCATAGTGCCTTGTCATGGCAACAATACAAGTAACTAATTCGAGGAGTCTAGGAGGGAACTCCACCAAGGCCATAACATCAAGGGGTCACACTGGCCTCTCTGCCTGCCTAGGTGTCCTCTTGGCAGAGGAGTCTTATGCCACCAGCCTGCAGCCCAGCACAGACCAAACTCTCACAGCCAAGTGGCAATCAAGTTTGTCTTTATCTGACTGGGTTTCCTGTCACTCCCACTCAGCCTTTGTTCAATCTCATAAAAGACACACCAATAAAATTATCCTGCTGGCAATAGTGCCTGCTCTCATAATATTGGCCAGAGCAGGGTACACAGTCATCTGGAACTCTCTCCAGGGAAAGGCAAACCAAAGCCCAGGGGTCCTGGCTTCAGCAGCTGTGAAAGAGTAACTTGCCCCTCCTTGCTGCCCCTACTCTCTTGCCCTCCCCTGTCTGTTTTTCCCTTGGATCTGGTCTCCCAAAGAAGCAGTTGGCATGATGCAAAGCCTACATGGCACTGTCTTAGTTAGGGTTTCCATTGCTGTGAACAGATACCATGACCAAGGCAACTCTTATAAAGGCAAACATTTAATTGGAGCTGGTTTACAGTTTCAGAAGTTCAGTCCATTATCATCATGGCAGGAAACATTGGGGCCTGCAGGCAGACCTGGTTCAAGAGAAGGAGATAAGAGTTCTACATCTTGATTGGAGGGCTGCCAGAAAGAGACTGTCTTATCAAAGGCAGCCAGGAAGACGGTTTCATTTGCAATGGGCGGAGTTTGAGCATAGAGACTTCAAAGTCCATCCCCACAGTGAAACACTTCCTCTAACAAAGCCACACCTCCTCCAACAAGGCCACATCTCCTGATAGTACCACTTCCCATGGGCCAAGCATATTCAAACCACCACAGGCACCATCCAACAAACTGAGAGAGAAGTATGTACAACTGTAGGAAATAAGGTTTCTGTTTCCCTCTGTTCCTCCATTGCATCAAGGTTTTATGTTCTCGGTGACAGTATCTAATCTGATATGAGGTCTCCTTCTTGGTCTCTAGACAGTCTGGGGTGGCTTCCTCCCCATGAGGCAGCACCTCCTGAACCCTACCTTCATAGTTCCCCTTTCTCTGCATTGTTAAAACTAAAAGCACTGATTGATTTTTATCAGCTTTGGGAAGTTGTTGGTACTAATATCACTGTGAAATCTTTTCTGTAGTTGAAAAACTTCAGGGAGATTTACATAAAAGAGGGAGCAACTAATAAACTAGTCACTCTTATTTCCCCTGGAGAGTTTGTGAATGGGGATAATAAATTTGAGAAGTTCAGTGCGGGGTTAGAAACTCAGAATTATTTATGCACATCATTTTTAAAGACAGTAGCCATGGGGGCTCAAGAGATGGTTCAGCAGTTAACAGCACTGGCTCCTCCTGGTTCCCAACAACCTCATGGAGGCTTAGCTGTCCGTGACACCAGTTCCAGGGGACCCAATGCCCTTCTATGGTCTCCATGAGCACCAGGCAAGCACGAACATGCATAGACGTACATGCATGCAAAATACCCACACACTTAAAACAAAATAAATAATTAAAACTTTAAAATTAACGATAAGGTAAGCCATAGCCCAGCTTTTCCTCAGCCTTTGAGATGATGTCAAGGAACATTGTGACTAAAAGGAGACAAGAATCTCAGACAGTTTCCTAAAAATGAGAAAAAAATGTTAGTTTGGCCTGGTGGTTGCAGGTCTATAATTCTAGCTGCTTTGGATGACTGAGGCAGAAAGGCTGAAATTCAAAGCTAGCCTGTGCTACCAAGTTTGTTCAAAGCCAGCCTGGGCAACTTACTGTGACCCAATCTCAAAATAAAAAAGGAAAAAGTGGATTGGGTATGTGACTCAATATCAAAGTGCTTACATGGTATATGTGAGGCCCTAGATTCAATCCCCCATAAATAAAAGAGGCAGAAAGGGAGGTGGGGGTAAAGGGAGACAGAGAAAAAGGGAAAGGGAGAAGTGGGGGGAGAGGGTAAGACAGGTTGATTTGGAGACTCATTGGGTGTTATGTTATAAATATTAAAGAAAGTTCTCTGGGAGTAACAGTAGATTCCTCTATCTACCGAAGTAAATTCAACTCAGTTTTCCTCAGTGTGGATGACATGCTGAGGTATGACTACAGACAGAATAATCCATGACATCTAACGTACCCACTGTCAAAGTACCCAATGGCTGAGCTGCCTTATTCCTTCCCACTCCACCATATTGCCAGCCTCTAGAAATAGAATGAGAAAAGTGTCATAAAGATAGCTCTGTCGTGGGCTGCTGGACTACATCCAGGCATCCTTCCTGCTTCTGCCCTCCCTTGTCTGCAGGAATAAGAATGGAACAGAATCAGGGTAGAGGAAATGGCTCAGTCAGTTCTGCATGAAGATCCAAGTATCATCCTGAAAACCTACATAAGAAGCCAGGCGTGGTGCCCTGCACTTGTAATGCTGGGGCTGGAGACAGTAAGACCCTAGGGACTCATTTGCCAATGAGCCTAGTCAAATCTGCAAGTCATGGGTGGACAATGAGAGACTGTCTAAAATAGCAACCAGGCAAACAAACAAACAAACAAACAAAAAAGATGCAGGATATCCTAGGCAACAACACCTGAGATGAGCCTCCACCTCCATACACAGCTGCATACATGTTCATGTATTTACACACATATCCACACACATACACAAAGAGATAAAAATGAAGGGTCACCTAGAAGTCAAACATCTAACCTAGTCCTTGGAGCCTGATGTCTACAACAACTGGGCTGTTGCCCACTCTACACACTCCTCCTGCCCCCCCCAACCACCACCACCGATGTCAGGGATATTTTTAAAAAGTAAGAATTGGCTTTACCCAGCAACAGCAGGGTCCTGGCTTGCCTGAATGTGGAGTGGCTGCTGCCCCAGCAGCAGAAGGAGACTCACTCCCCAGTCTTTCCAAAATAGCTTCCCCGATGCTCAAATTCAGTATGCTCTCTAGATACACCGGTAGGTAGGGTGTGTGACCTTTCCCTCAACACTATCATGGTACTAGAAAGCATTTTGCTGGCCCAGACCTTCAGCGATAAGGGTAACATGTCTGCTCTCTCTGCTCCCCAGGCAGCCTTTGTTCTGTCTGTCCTCCCCGAGCTGGGAGTTCCTCACATCACACACAAGAATAGGCTATTAAAGCCATTACATAGAACAAAACAGAGAGAGGACCAGCGGTGGTGGACAGAGAGCTCCTCAGAAACAGAGCAGCAAGAACAAGCTAGGCAGATGAGTCCATCCAAGCAGAGCGCACGGCTAGGTCACAGTCAGTGTCTCTCCTCCATGTTCAGGCCCAAATGAGGAGACAGCAAACTGGGTGCCAGCATTCAGCTCTCTCTGCTTCCTGACTTGGAGGGAATGTGGCCAGCTCTTCAAGTTCTTGCCGCCTCTCTCTCTCTCTCTCTCTCTCTCTCTCTCTCTCTCTCTCTCTCTCTCTCTCTCTCTCAATCTCTCTCTCTCTCTCTCTCTCTTTCTCTACCCCCCCACCCCCACAGTTGACTGGACCTGGCACTGTGAGCCAAAGTAAACCTCCTTTCCTTAAGTTGCTTTTGTCAGAGCTTTCTAGGCCCCTCCCCCAACCTAAAAACTCCCAACTGCCTTTGAAAGCAAATCTTTCTGAATGTGTCTGTTACTGCACTAACCTGGATCATCTGGTGCTAACCCTACTTCACAGCCTACCCTCAGCCCATGTCTGTCTTATTTGTCATGGGGAGAGGGGAAAGGCTCATCAAGGCTTCCTGATGTCTGCAAGGAGGACACTTGAGGGCAGCCTTGTATACTATTGATTTCTTTGTCATCTTGTCCAATATCTGACACATAGTAAGCCTAAGGAATGAATGAATGAATGGATGGTTGGATGGGTTGGATGGATGGATGGATGGATGGATGGATGGATGGATGGATGGATGGATGAATGGCTCAACCCTGATGCTATCCCAACAATACTCAGGCATTTGTCATGAAAATGTCTATGTTCTGTGCAGCCTTAGAGAATTTTGTAGTGGGGGTTGAAAAACAAGGTCCAAGCCGACCAACCTTGACATTTCCAAACCAATCTTTAAAGTCTGCCTTGGGAAGCTTCTAACCAAGACTTCTGAGCATCTCCTCCAGGACACGATGGAGGAAGAATGGTGGACAGATGAAGGAAAGCAGAAAGGACAAAAGGCTATTGTTGCATCTTCGTTGGTACCACTGAGAAGGAAACCTGTCTCAATGAAAATACATACATTCACACACACACACACACACACACATGCACACGCACACGCACACACACACACACCATAAACCCATACATACCATATATACATACATTTCACATACTCATATCACACACATATCATACACTCACACATACCATGCACACACACACCACACATACAAACAGACTCACACACACAAACACACACACACACACGCACATGCACACACACACATGCACACATGCACACACACAGACACACACCATAAACCCATACATACCATATATGCATACATTTCACATACTCATATTACACACATATCATACACTCACACATACCATGCACACACACCACACATACAAACAGACTCACACACACAAACACATACACTCCACACACATACACACACAGCATGCATACACATACACACATACACACACACCATACACACACACACACACACACACACACACACACATCGTGGGGGCAGTTAATATCTTCCCTTCTCATTCAGACCAGAATCTTCTTTTCTTGCCAGCTCCTGGCCCTGTCTGTCTGTTTCCTAAAACAGCTCTTTACATGGAGCCTGTCCAGCAGTAACTTCCTTCTGAGCCCCTGAAGCAATGTACAAATATGCTTGATGAGGAAGAAGAGGAACAGAGAGCTGGACAGAAGAGCCGCCAGATATTTCTCACCCTCTACTTGAGTTTATATTTCACTAATACAATCTCTTTTTCCCAGACCTGGAAGACTCAAAGGGAGGCTAACAAATCACACCTCAGAGCAGCAATAACCTGAGGGATCACTCCCAGGGAGAGGATGGATTTCACAGGAGTGATGTGATCTGAATAGCCGAAAGCTTTCTAAATTCACCTCAGGTTGCTCCCGGGCAGGCTGCTACAAACAGAAAACGCCCGCATTCCCTTCCAAGTGAGATGGGCATCCATCGCCATTATACAATTGCTATTGTGACTTAACATGCTGTGGGCATTCACACACAGTAGACACTGTTGGGCCCATTAAGGTGACTCCTGTCTCCAGTCTGTTTGCCCTCCACAGTGACGGGAAGAAGCATACGGAGTGAGGGGTTGTACAGTGGCTTCTTAGCATGGTTTGCATGCATAGGTGGGTCTTCCACATGGAGAAGGAAACTTCCATCCCAAGGACAAGTGACTCCAATATTCACACATCACACAGGTGAGGACCAGAGGCCAGGTAGCTAGGATGGCCTTTCCTCTGGTCAGTACAAGTCAGCAAGAGCCTGGGAATTAAATGACAGTGTTGACTGAATATTTTGTAAATGAAAGAAATAGGACAGTGGGGAGAAAGGAGAAGCCTTTCGTAAGTGGAAGGTCAGATAAGCAGAGGAGGGGTGGGTGGCTTACCATGGGATGCCACAGATGTTTAATTGAAAAAAAGAAAAAGAAAAGTCATTCAGGGACTGCACAGTGACTCATGGGTCAAGTGTTTGCTGTTAAAGTGTGAAGACTGAGTGTGCGTTCCCAGAACCCACATACAGTCAGACACTGTAGCACAGATCTGCAATCTCAGCACACCCACTAGGAGATGAGAGACAGAGACAGGCTTACATAGAAGAAAGCTACAAAGAAAACCCCGTCTCAAACAAGACACAAGGTCAGGACTACACCCAAGCTTGTCCTCTGACTTCCAGACATGTATGATCCAGCATTCACACACATGAATGTGAGCATGTGTGCACACATGCATGCATGCACATGCACACACACCATCCAACAAGAAACTCATCAATGTCTGTTTCCCTAGCTCCCACCTCCCAGCCTCCAGCCCTCCATGGTTAACTGAGCCACACACTCTTAAATAAAAAGCACCATGCATGCAGGCCAGTCTGAGGAAGGTGTTCCTCAACCAAGGCTCCCTTCTCCTAAATATATCAACTTGACAGCCATGATTAGTCACCACAGTTGGGCTCTGAGGAGCCTGGAAAAAATGAAAGTGAAATGCCCCCTGGTTAATGATAAGAGCCAAAGTTTATCTGGAACACTTCTATTCGGGGTCCCATCTCACTGAAAGTCAAGCATGACCCAGAACCAACTCTGGAATTTCTGTCCTTAAAAACGCACGGTAATTTACAACAGAGAAGTCTAGAGAGAAAAAAACTTTTCAGAAACAAGTTTGGACTCTTGGGGAATGAGAAAATAGAATAGCAATGAATGCAGGCACAGAGGCTGGGCTAGTACATGCAGACATGGGAGATGGGATGGACTAGTGCATGCAGACATGGAGTGGGGGCTGGCCTAGTGCATGCAGGCATGGGGGGGATGGGGGAGGAGCTGTGCTAGTGAATGCAGGCACAAGGACTAGTGAATTCAGGCACAGGGATTGGGCTAGTGCAGGCAGGCATGGGGAGGGGGCTGTGCTAGACTAGTGAATTCTGGCTGGGGGGGGGTGCTGGGCAGAAGGTCCTGGGCTTGCATGTTACTGTATAAGGCTCAGCAAAGCAATTCTCAGTGGCAAGGGGAGTTCTAGAAGTTTTCTTTCCTTTCAGCCTGTAGATAATAGCTGACTGCATTTTGGTTTTTGGAAAATCAAATGCCATTAGTTTGATCTTCCTCCCACATGTTGGGAAAAGCTGACAACTTGTTCAAGACTTTAAGAAGCCCTTTGCAGCCTTAGTGAAGAATCCATGCTGGCCAGCTCTCCAGCTCTCCCCCTGACTCAGTGTACCCTGTCCTCTGTATTCCCCCACCTCCTACTAGCCTAAGGACATCATGTCCTGACTTTACCAAAGCACCATCCCTAAACATTGTGCATGGCACATGTTCACAGAGTCCACAGAGTAGGCACAGGTGGTTATTATGCTCCATGAAAGCGCCAACCAGCAGACAGGTGTGACTTCAAGTACTGTTCTCACTGAGTCGCAGTACCTGTTGTAACTCCAAGCATCACACCCCACCAGTGGAGCTTTTCTCTCCAATTCCATTGTGCTTTTATTCAAATGCCCTTTGTCCTACCAAATCCTTTTCACAGCTATCCCTTTACAGGGCACAGGGCTCCTTCTGCCACCCCAGGCATCCTGCAACTTAGCTTTAAGGAGGTACAATCGGTACACAAAAATACAGATATCTAATGTGGGCACGTTGGTTATTTTGGATGTATGCACACACCCACAATAGTATAAGGATACCCAAGTGTGTTAGTCACTCTACTGTTGTTGGGGCAAAAAGCCATGGCCAAGACACCTTCTAGAAGAAAGAGTTTCTTTGAGTTTACAGTTGCAGAAGGAGCATCCACTGTGGTGGGGGAGGCATGACAGCAGGAAGCCAAAGCAGGAGACTGAGAGATCCCTTTATTTTTTCTTCAATGCAAATAAGCATACTAGTGAACTGGGAGTGTGGGCTATGAACTCTCCAAGTCTATCCTAAATGGTTCAGTTCCACACTACAGCCCCAAACAGCCTCACCAACTGGGGACGCAGTATTCAAGTTATCTGAGTGTGTGAGCGACAATCTCATTCAAGCCAACACACCAAGCAATAAGGCTAGCTAGTCCCTCAGAAAGGCATGGTGTTTGATGCATAATAAGGCTCACGATGCTATTCCATTGCCTATGGACTCTATGTTGTGTGCATAGCAGCTCTCAGGACCACTCATCAGTCAGAACTGCGGCTTGTTTTATATTCTTCTTCATTTGTAGCCCAGGGAAGTTAGGGCCCTCAAAGCTCTGCCCTAGCACACCAGGGGAGCTATTCAAATATCACTTTCAAAAGTTCCTAAAGCAATTTTTGTTTTAAGCTATGTTTCCCCTCACTCCCAACAACTAACTACCTTTGCTAAAATGCCTGTTGCCCCACACTGCAGCTGATGTTCTCCTTCCAGCCACTTTCCCTATAATCTGACACTAACAGATACATATTCTGGAGGTCTGTCTCCATTCAGACCCACGCTGTCTTCCTCTCAGACACCTTCAGAAGCTTCTTGGTGCCACTCACCTTTGCAAACACAAGTCTAACCAACAAAACTTGGTTTCCTAAAGGAAAGTCTTAAAAGGCATGAGAAAGTGTCTCGGGGTATTGCTAAAAGTGAATCGACGCTGATCATATAAAATACAATGCGCCATTAAGCGAGAGCTGTTAAATGCACAGGGGTCAAGAAAGTCAGCTGTATTTCCTGTGTAATAATAATTACCACAAGATATCTGTGGCACTTCTCAGACTCGGAACACTTCATAGACATAGGCTAATTAATTCCACACATAAAGATATTACTTGTCTCTCTTTTGATATCAGTGGGTTCATTAACTTCACCATTTGGTTAACAAACTAATTTCCTGAACTTCTAAATTCCTAGGTGTGGTGGGAGGGAAGGAAGGGGAAATGAATGGCAACTAAGATCTAGTCCTTTCCTTCCTCCTCGCTGAGGCTCCACAGGAAAATGTCTGTGAGAACCTCAGACGCTCGCTGTTCTTGGGGAAGGGGTTTAGGAAGAGCTGACATGCTTCAGTCAACCTTTGGTTCATACCCAGCCATTGCCACCATGACATTGGGACCTTGACTGTGGACACACCTTTTCCTTGCCCAATGCACAATAGCAAGTCTTCCATAGGGTAATGAATTCAGTCTCCAGCGGATTCATCTACATGCTCTGATGGATATGTCACACCTCACGTACAGAAAATGCTAAGGTCAATGTGACACATCTAGCTTCCATTCTGTTCCTTCACTCCCTCACACGCTTCTCATCTCCGGTCACACTTTCATTGGCCTTGACATCACGTGTCAAACCCAAGCAGGAAGCAGGGAGGTTGTGTTGTGGCGATTCAGCTGTGCTGTGATCTATGAAACTGGAAACCTCAGCCTGCTTGGGAGCTGGGTCAGTTGAAGCCCAGTTTAGGTAGCAGGGTATAACAGAACAGCGCACCTTCCTAATGCAAACCACTTTAGCTGGGCAGCAGCATGTGACTGAGTTCTCTGCAGGAAACTTTCTCAGACATAATCTAACATAAAACTGCATACAGTCCTCTATCCTCCACCCTCACAGTCACCATTCTCTTACCTCACTCCCTCTCAGAGTCCTCCCTCCCATCCTGCTCTCTCTCAGAGTCCTCTTTCCCACTGTACTCCCTCTGAGTCCTCCCTCCCACACCACCCCCTCTCAGAGTCCTCCCCTGACATTTTCTCCTTCATGGTCCTTGCCCTCACAATGAACTCTCTCTGGATCCTCCCTACCTAGTCCATTTCCCCAAGGTTCTTCCCATGACAATCCTCTCCCCTGGGCTCCCCCCACGCAGAAATCTCCCCCAAAATAGTCTCTGTCTCAATCCTTTGCACTCACACCCCTTGTCCTCACACCAGCTCATCGTCGCAGTCCTCTCATTAACAGTTCCAACCACAACTCTCCCCCACAGTCCTCCCCCACATAGTCCTCCTCCTCACAGTCTTCCTTACAGTCCTCCTCCTCATAGTCCTCCTCCTCATAGTCCTCCTCCTCACAGTCCTCCTTCACAGTCCTCTCTCACTGTATTCCTCCATATAGTCCTTTCTCCACAGTCTTTTATTTTTTTGTCTTCAAAGCAGGTAAGGGTAGTCCTAGAGGCCTTGGGCTCCCTCAGGCCCAAGAATCCTGGGTCCTGATGAAGCCCAGGGAGTCCAGGGTCATCTTCCTCCTTCAGGGCTTTAACTGAGTGATGGCTAGCCCACTCACTGTGCAGAGCCAGGCAGATGTAGATGTGTGTGTGTTACCACACCTCGTATCTTCTTCCTAACCTTCCCACTTAGGCAGGGCCTTGACCCCCAGCCCTTCTTCCCACCTCTCTGCGAACTTTTGTTCTCTTCCCACTGCTCATTAACACGTCTGCATCAGCCTGCAGTGAGAAATGAAGAAGGTGAAATCTAAGCGAGTCACGTTCCTCGTTAGCAGCTCAGGCTTAAGACAACTAAAAAGAAAAAAAAAAAATCACAGTTCTGTAGAGTGGGAATCTGAGGTTATTGCTGAAAATGAGATTGAAACCATGTGACTCTCTGTTTCTGGAAGCATCCATGGCCAGTCCTGTTGCCAGGGAGCCCAGTGTGACCCTCCTGCCCACCCTGGTATCTGCTCTCCTGGGCAATGTAGGTTCACATCCACCAGCAGGAAAGCAGACAGTGGCCCTGATAGAGATGTCTACACACCACATGTCACCCCTACTTCAAAGACTGTCATCACTGACAGAGCCACACAGGAGCAAATCAGGGGCTCTGGGTTCCATGGTAATGTCTGTGACCAGAAACGTCTGCTAGCCAGAAAAATTGGTGAACACAGGATTCCAAATAATTACAAAAGAGATAGAGAAATAACATTTAACATGTATTAAAGGACAAGGGAAAGCTCACTAAAATGTCTGAGACCAGTTGAAAACTAGTCAGGTTTCCCTCACCTGGCATGGTTTCTTCAGCTTTGGAAAAAGGGAAGGGGGAGGGAGAGAGGAAAGGAAGAATGTCTCTTCTTCTCACAAAGCCACGCTGTGCAGCCCCAGACTCCTGACGCAGTCACGGGCTGTGTAGCTTGAGCTGAGTTGTGGTTGTGGCTGTTGTTGTTGTTGCTATTGTATTGGGTTTTCTTGGTTTTGTTTGATTTTTTTCTCAAGTAGACTTTGGGCTGACATCTGGGTCAGGGTCACTTTGGGTTCAAATGTCCAAACATTACCATCAACAAGAAAGCAAGCGTCAAACATATCCTGAACCAAAAATCTATTTCTCTGTGGTGCAAGCAGATGGCAGAAAAACACACAGGCCCAGGTTGCTCTGCTCTTGGTGGGGCCTGGCAGGGTGGGTATGCATCCTTCTGTCCCTCTGTCCTTCTGTCTTTGCTCAAGGACCAGTGCTGGCAGCAGGCTAGGACTCAGAAGAAATCACAGAAATTACAGATTCTTCCATCAGTAAGGAGCCTTCAGGGCATCCATCTGTGAGCCCTGTTGCCCAAAACCTGATCATATTTTTCAAATCTCTCCCACTTAAGCCTTACAGCTGGAGTGCTGGGGCCATGCACTAAGGAAGGGATGCTTTAAGATTTCATTTTTTATTTATTCGTTTATTAGTAGTATGGTGTACATGCATGCCACAGTGTGAGTCCCGGGTCAGGGGACGTTTCTACTGGGTCAACTCTTGTCTTCTGCTTTTACTTGAATTCTAGGGATCAAACTCAGATTGTCACCTTGCACCTACTGAGCCATCTTACCAGTCCCTTGGATTTCATAGCCCCTTGCCAAGGAAAATGTCATGTCCAGTATAAGAAGAGAAGGAAGGGTTGGGTTTGGGGTAGAAGCCGAGAAAACTCACTTCAGAGACAGAAGCTTAAAAAATGAAAGCTTTATTTTCTGTGCATATGGGGCAGCAGTCAGTTCAAAATCTGAACCATGTCCCCGGAGGCAGATTGTACAACATTTTTATAGGATGAGAACACAAAATGAGGGGGAGCCAAGTGGGCTATTGCATTGACCAATCATTTTGGCATAAGGGATTAAGCAAGGAAGTTAACATTGGTCTCTGGGCTTATCCAGGTCATCTGGTTTCAGGATCCTTGAGTCAGCTTTTGCAACCAGGTCCCCTCCTGGACTCAGATCCAGAATTTAGAATGGTAAGGGAAGAAAAGAGAGGGTGAGCTACATGTAGTCAATGTAAGTAATGGCCAGCAATGCATTTACAACTGTGTACCTTAGATGGATAGAGATAGATAGATAGATAGATAGATAGATAGATAGATAGATAGATACATACATACATACATACATACATACATACATACATACATACAGAGATAGATAGATAGATAGATAGATAGATAGATAGATAGATAGATAGATAGATAGATAGATAATAAACAGACAGACAGACAGATAATCAGCAACTTCCCTCCTTATATCCTTTACTGGTTGACAGACAAACAGAAAACACCCGAGGAAGCAGAATAGGAGTTGCTTCTGGGGCCTGGCAACATGAACTCAGTTTTGGTCCTGCAACAAGATAGAACTTGTTCCTGAGATGGCTAGACTCAGGAAACATCTCCTCCTAACAGGAGGGCTGGTCTTAGTGAAGGACTGGTCTACATGAGACCAACATGATCCAGGGTCCCTCTAGACCAGTAGTTCTCAACCTTCCCAATGCTGTGACCCTTTAATACATCTCCTCATGTTGTGGTGACCCCCAACAATAAAATTATTTCACTGCTACTTCATAACTATAATTTTGCTACTGTTATGAATCATAGTGTAAATATCTGACATGCAGAATACCTAATGTGCAACACCCACAGGGGTCGCAACCCACTGGATGAGAACTGTGCTAGACGCCCTACCACAGTGTGCCTACCTCTCCAGTATCTGGGTTCCCAAGAATCAACCAGGGTCCCATCCATTCAGTGGAGGTGGATGGTTCAGATGAAGAGGCTTTGTGAAGAGACTGATTGCAGAGACACGGAAAGGGTTAGGCAAAGAAACGAGGATCGATTGTTGTCCTTTCCAACACTGGTAGAGACATACAAGAAGCCAAGAAGATGGGTTTCTTAGAGCTTAGCAAAGGCAGGAATGGGGAAGCTGCACAGAGGGAGCTGTGGTCACAGAGGGCACAGTCACAGCCAGGAGAAGGAGAAGGGCAAGAAAGCAAAAGGAAATCTATCTCTCTCTCTCTCTCTCTCTCTCTCTCTCTCTCTCTCTCTCTCTCTCTCACACACACACACACACACACACACACACACACACACACACACACACACATTCTCTGGGACAGTGTTAAAATTCACTGACCTGACCCCTGACCTAAGGCTAAAGCAAAGACTGAGGACCACTGAGGACGTCATGAGCATCACCACTCACAGTATAGACAAATGCACGGAAGAAGTCACATTGGGGTGACTTAAGGAAGAATTAAGGCTCAGATTCCTGCTTCACTGCACCCCCAGGCTCCACTTCTCTTTCTGGGCTCTACAGGCTACAAGATCACCTGTTTCTTCTTTTCCAATTTAAAACTTGCCTTCCCCTTCAAGTGGAGGAACCCAGCTGCTTCGAAGACAAAATTGATGAAATAATTCAAACTAAAATGAATATGCTTCCCTGTATATTTTTCAGGCCATGCTTATTTACCTTGTTTTCAAGCTCAGGAATGGAGAACACGGCACATTAATGGCCTTCACTTCAACCTCCAATTCTCATTCCAGACATCACTAATCAATTACTAGCCCCTCTAGTCCTAAGTGGGTCTGGATATAGCATCAGAATCCTTCCCTGCAGGGTACTGTTGGCAGTCAAGACTAATCACCAAACTTTGTATGAGAGTTTAAACCTATCAGACATCTCTGATAGAAATATTTCTGTGGCTGAAACATTGAGTTTGTAAATAATTTAAGATTATGAATTGTGGGAAGCCAAGGAAGCTTTGGGTGAATGTACAAAGGCCAGGCAAAGTCGTGAGTGAATTTGTGTTGCTGATAAGGGCACAACCACATCAAGGTACCTCAGACCCATCAGAAATTGGCAAAGCCTCCCTCTCCTGTCTCTGGAACATAGCTTTCCTCTAGTCAGAGTTCCAACGTTGACAGTGTGTCCAAAAACTGTCTGTTTACGATCTGAGCCTGCTCACCCACAGAGCCCTGCTACCTTACTAGTTAACTCCTCCCCCTGTGCTATATTTAACACACACCATGAGCTTTCAGGTTGGCACTGTTGTTGTGCACACCTGACCCTGGCTTTTCTGTATATATGCCTGTATGTCTGTCCTTTCCTCATTATCTAGCTATACAGTCACGTTGGGATGTCACTGGGCAGGTATGAGGCACAGTTCTGAAGAGATAAGGACTTGTAAAAAGAAGCTCAGTGTCCTAGGTCTCACTGAGTGATGGAGAAGAAGTCATCAGAAAGAGTTCAGGGGAGATTCCCTTACCCAGAGTCTTCTTCCCAGCATCAGTGTCAGAAAGACTTACCTCCCTACAGAAACTTGGACCCTCCTCTCCTTACCTCCTCCCAAGGACTAGACTTCAAATAACTGAATGCCATCAGTCCCAAATCCCATCTTCCTCTGGCCATATCCTTGAAAGCAGCGTCACTGCCAGCTGAAGCCGCTATACCAGTGTGTTAGCACCCCTACCCCAACCAACATAAACAGATAGCACACTAGCCCACAGCCTAGTCTGGCTAGGCATCCCCAAACCCATGCCCTTGTCCTTCTGGCCCCACAGATAGACTATATCTCCAGCATCTCTAGGAACTAGGTGGGAACATCACCTAGTGTCCTAGTTTTATTTCTGTTGCTATGACAAAACATCTTGGCCAAATGCAACTCAGTGGAGAAAAGGGCCACTCATTCATTTTACAGTTCCAGATTATAGCCCAACACTGCATAGATGTCACAATAAGACCATGAAGCAGCCAGTCATATCTCATCCAAAGCCAGGCACAGAGAGAAATGAATCCTTATATGCCTTTTGCTTATCCAGCTTTCTCTACTCTTATGTAATCCAGGGACCCAAATCCAGGAATAGTGCCATCCCATGTTCAGGCTGGGTCTTCCCAGATCAATAAACAATCAAAACAACCCCACACAGACATGCTTATAGGCCAACTTGATCTAGATCACTCCTCATTGAAGCCCCCTTCCCAGGAGACTCTAGGTTGTGTGGAGCTGACAAACTAACCATCACATTGAGTTATGGACAGTGAGACGATCAAGTGTTCTTCACATCCATTACAAACTCATCAAATCATCCAAAGCACAAGCTCAGGAAACAAGTTGAAGATGATAGGGACCCGGGAGTGCAAGAGCCAAGGTGTATCTCTGAAACAATAGAAGAGAGTAACCCACAAATCAGGGGCATCCATTTACCTCTTAAGCAACTGAACAATAGCATTTTCTTTAAGTCTGAGGGATGTATCTGCTACAGCTGCTGATACTAACACCCCAGGGTATTCTCAGACAAATTCATGTTAGTCCATTAAATTCTAGCCCCTCATGTTGTAATTTGTAGCATTTTGACCATAAAAAAACACATTCCTCTAAAGCTAAATATTTGAATAGTGTCAGGGTAGGTCATTGTTCTCCATCAAGAATCCCCTAACACCACACAGTCACCACATCTTAAAGCATGCGGGTTTTTAAGAAAAGAAACCCCTTTATCCCAGGATGGTTGTTGACTTGACCATGTTGTTCAGCCTATGGGTGATGGGTCCTTCCTCCTGCAAAAAGAGCAATGTAGACATTCTGGTCACGACGGTTGTTTCATCACCATGAAGAGGTGACGTCGTGATGTACAATACATCCGACTGCAATTCGGACATTCCACAGGATGAAGAAAACATAGGTTGACTCAAGCAGCCTCCACATTTCCAGACTTAATGTTGTGAGCAAATTAACCCAGTACTTGCTCCAGACCTTAAAAAGTAGATCATCAACTCAGCTTCCAAAAGGCATAGGCCCTGCCTGATCTGTTTCTTGGGTGGCCGACTTGCTTTGACTCTGTCTCCTAAACAAGTGTCAGGGTGACTTACCTGAATTTTGAAAAACAAGCTATCCTGGGTAAACACTTAATCTTTTTATTTCCTCTGGTGTAGTTCAAGATAATTAGCTTTGTGTCAATAAATGCTGTGTTTGTATAGCACGAAACACGTGGGCCGTTACACCCCATGCTGTTGGCATTTCCTATGGAAGGACCCATCATGAAGAATAATACTTGGAAATCAGAAGGAACGAACAAAGGAGAAAGTGGACACTGAGCCTAGAGAGGAAGACTGGAAAGCCACAAGTCGTGATCCACTACCACAGGCCTCAGCACCCTTCCCTGGGTGACTCCTACCTCCTCAGCTGCTGAGTCCTCAGAAGATGAAAGTGATTTAAGACTAGACTTACCAGCATCAAATATCCGACTATAGAAATACTAAGCACTCTAGGGGCATTTGATTAAAAATAATGCTAATACCAGGATTGGTTTGCAATATCATAGTTACAAGCAGACAAAATCACATCACAGAACAAGCCAAAAATCAAGACTAGACATTGTGTTTTCCCTGTGTTTCAGTCTTGATTTAGGCTTTGCAATATCATCATTGCAAGGAGACAAAAATCACTTTGCAGAATGAGCTAGAAATCAAGAGACTAGACACATTTTGTTTTCTGTTTTAGTCTCGGTTTCGGCCATCAGGGGTTGGTTAAGTACCTGTAAAATTCTAGCCGCACTGTAGCATCTATTATTGGATCATGTTTATACCTTCCTGTTGGGCAGACTCATAAAGAAAATGAATTCTAAGTGAATCAGACGACCTCAAAGGAGTCATGGAGAAGAAGAGAGGCTTCACTAGAAAGGGAGGGAAAAACATCTGTGCTTGGCTTGAGAGAAAGAAGAGGAGAAGGAATCCTATCAAAGGAAAATGGGTGCTTATGACACAGTCCAATAGGTGCTTACAACACAGTCCAATGGGTGCTCACAAGATGGCTAAAGGCCCCCAAAAAGAACCTGATGTTTTCCTTTGGTACTTTGCACCCTTACGACACTTTCTCACTTAAATTAACTTCCTCCTTGTTTCCTAAGATACGAAAGTAAAGGCCTATGATCTCTACTATAGGGGAAAGTAAGTCTGAGATTCTACAAGACTGTGCCCAGGGGTCAGAGCTAGCAAGCAGAGATGTTTACATCCCAGTGTTGTATTGCTTTTAGTTTTTCTTGAAAGAGAGCAATCACTGGGCTAGAGACAGCCCAGCCAGTAAAGTGCTTGCTGAGCAAGCATGGGAACATGATGTCATCAGTCCAGAGCCCACATAAGAAGTCAGGTGTGGTCCAGACACTTGGAATCCCTACCTGTAAAAGTCTAGCTAGGGAGATAGAAATAGGCAGACCACTGGGGCTCACTGGCCAGCTAGCCTAGCCAATTAGGCAGGTCCCAGGACAAGAGACCCCATCTCAAAGAACAAGATGGAGAGTATCTAAGACACACACTCAAGATTAACCTCTACTGAGAGAGAGAGAGAGAATCTCCTTTGTGTTCCACTGAGGACCACAGTGACTCAAGCAGGCCTGCAGCTGATTTATTGAAAGTTTTCTCTGCTAAAGAGGAACAAATGATGAGTTCAGTTCCATCAATCCAATTTAAAGTTGACTTTGTGTAGACGGCAAGGCAAAGAGATGGTAATTTGGATTCCCAGCCAAGAGGCTACATTTTAAATTGCTTCCCAATCACAGTGTATTGATTATTTCAAAGCAACATCCACAAACTAATGAGACCCACTGTGACGTGAAATTCATAACCATTGATTTGCAGTTCAATTTTTTTCGTTTGTATATGCACATAATAGAGGGTATGAACGGCTGCCCAGAGCTGTCCTGTCACCATCTGGCATTCAGTTTGGCTACAATGTAATGAGAGTGAGCTTGTGGAACAGGAGGAAGAGAAGTGTGTGTGTGTGTGTGTGTGTGTGTGTGTGTGTGTGTGTGTGTGTGTATGGGAATGTGAGGGTACTCATGAATGTGCTACAAATTAATCAATTTTGAGTATAGGTCTGCCCTTCTATAAATGAGAGGGTGAGAAGAAACAGCATATGCAAATGGCTAGGTCTGGAAAGTGCTTGCTACACAAGCCCAAGGATCGGAGTTCAGATTCCCAGTGCCCGCATTAAAAGCCAGGCATGGTGGTACAAGGCCATAATGGAAGGCAGAACTAGGAGGATCCCTGGGGCTTGTGGGTAAGCCCACCTAGCCAAATCATGAGACCCTGTCTTCTAAAAATAAGGTAGATGGCAATGGCCAAGGAACCTGACTTCATCTTCCAGCTTCCATGTGCAGACACAGGCATACGACCTCTGCCTGGTCCTGTACTCCAGGTCCCTAGGGTTGTGGTCTCCATCAGGGTTCAGATTCAAAAGACGCATGGAAGTTCTCAGATCTGTGCTCTAAGGAGGAAAGGAGTAGACTTTTGAGTGGGAATGAGAAGAAGCCAAGCTGGGTGAGGCCTCAGATGGGCGTGAACTTCCTCCAGAGGTCTGGATCATGCCGGCCCTGTCCTGAAACATGCTGTGCCACGTTTGTGACAGTTATAGTCTGGATTGTCACAGTCCGAGTAGGTTCAGGAGCAGACAGGCGCCGGGGAATGTGCACCTCTAGGCAAGTCTGCAGTGGCCATTCAAGAGCTCATTAGATCGCAAGGGCTCTGATCTAATGAATCTGATTGGTCACGGATGAACTCATAATGGCATTATGGAGAGGTGGGGAAAGGTAGGAGGTGGCCCTTAACTAGAGGAAGAGAGTTGCTACTGGGTATTTTCTAGATCAATATTTCGCTCTGGACCCTTCAGTAATCACTCTTTTCTCTGCATCCTGCATCCATGTTGTGAATTGTTCCACACCACCAGGCCCTCCCTCCTTGAAGGGCCAAAATCATAAGCCAAGATAAATAAGACCTCCCCTAAGCTATTTCTGTAAGGCATTTTTGTCACAGCTACAATAGAGTCGTTCATACACCGTTCTTTACCCTTCTATCAGTCACTGGCTACAGGGTATGGACTGGGGAGGGGACAGGGGGATGGGCATCTCTCCCTTGACGGAGGGCCTGCTTCTGGACAAGATACTTCTAATGAGTGCCTTGCAGGCCACAGGAACAGGCAGCTGGGGGAGGAAATACTGGTTCAGCAAAAGGAAATGGGCACCCAGATCAACATGACTGCTGCCATTTTACCTGTGGGGCCATACTGTTGCTCATTCCAAACTCGACAATGTAACAAAGCCATCAAGGAAGGCAGCCAGGCTGAGCACTTGCTCCAGGCCCTGTTACCTGGGACTTGTTCCTTGCTAATGCCTGCAGTGTTGAAAGTCCGAGAAAACCCAGGGTTATGATGTGCATGACAGGCCATCTTCATCTAGTCTATGAACTTTCCCATCTTCCTCCAGGTGCTGGGATCTTCCTGACTTGCAAACTAAGACAGCCTCATTTCTTCAGGGCCTCAAAAGCCACAGTGTCCACCACCTGAGCCTTCCTGCCTCCATGGTCCAACTCTTAAGTTTTCTTGTTTGGCAACCATTTCTCGTGTGCCAGTTTTTCTGACCTGGTCACCGCATCCATACCGCTCACTAGATGGTATGCTTGCTTTTCTCCTTGAAAATACAGCTGATTTCAGTACTGGAAAGAAGCTGCTCACTGTGTAAGCATCAAAGCCCACATGATAGCCGGATGTGAGCCACGTGAATTTGCTGTTTCCTGACTGCTGAGTCTCAGAGCAGGCCCCCAGAATCCAAGTAGGAAATGGAGTTGCAGATACTCTGGCCTCATTCAGGTTGCCTAGGGCAAGTACCTGGAGCTCTGGCTTGTTTTGTTTATGACCTACATTTATCGAGGGGCATATGCATGCCTCAGTACCTATATGGAGGTCAGAACGAGCTTCCATTCCCCCTTCTACTATGTGGTTTCCAAGAATCCAGCTCAAGTGGTCATACTTAGTAGCAAACCCCGGAGCCATCTTGCGAGCCCCACCAGGGGCTATTGGTTTAACCAACTTACTCAAGTGGCTACATTTTGCAACAAGATTTGAGACACATTTAGAGAAGATCAGGGCTTCTTATTGACCTGCTTAGATGGAAGGACGGAAAAGAGAGGCCGACAGGGCTTCTTATTGACCTGCTTAGATGGAAGGACGGAAAAGAGAGGCCGACATGTTTGTTGTTCAACGCTAGGGGCTGCCAGTGTGTACAGGGGAGGAGAACTCACTAAAGGAACTGGTGAAGGCATGTGTAGCCTGGTTCCTCCCAAGCCCCACCTTTAAAGATATTTCGTATTCTCTTCAGCCCAGAGTGTCCTAGACACTCAACCAGATACAAAGGGACTCTGACTTTGATTCCAAAAGAATTTTTATTAAGGGCAGGGAGCACTGTTTCTGTGCATAAAATCTGTCATTATGGAAATGTGTCTCAAAGCTGAGAGGCGGGGGGAAGATATTTGTGGGAAGCTGTAGGGGAAACAATATACAGTGACTTTCTGCCACATTAGCTTGCCACTGTCCCCTTCTAGAGCCACCAAGAAATTCCCCTCCCACCCCCAATCAGTCTCTGTGCCAGAGAGAAGGGGACTGATTTAAGCAAGGGTATCTTTATATGAGTTTAGGATGCTTGGCCAACAGTTGATTCAGCTTTAAGGCTTTCCTCAGGTGTGTGAGTTCACTCAGGTTTCTGTGTTTCTGTGTCACTATATGTGTATCTATGTATCTGTGCAAGTATGTATGTGTCTCTGTGTCAGTGTATCTGCAAATGTGTGTGTCCCTACATGTCTGTATATGGCATTGACTACATGTTTCTGTATGCCTATGTATGTGTGTGTCTGCGTGTGTGTATATGTGTCTGTGCTTATGTCAATGTATGTGTTGGTGTCTCTGCCTGCACATGCATGTATCTATGGATGTCTCTCTGTATACATGTTATCTAACTATATAGGTGCCTGTGAGTGTGCACATGTGTGTAGGTGTCTATATGTGTTTGGTTTTGCTTATGTCTTTATGCATCTGCACATGTAAGTATGCAACTGTGTATACATGTTGGCATCAGAATACATCTATATGCATGGTCTGTATGTGTGTCTGAATGAACCTATACTTGAGTGCATGGTCTGTATGTGTGTCTGAATGCATCTGTACATGTGTGTGCAAGGTCTGTATGTGTATCTGAATGCACCTATACATGTGTGTATGGTCTGTATGTGTGTCTGAATGCATCTATACATGTGTGTGCAAGGTCTGTGTGTCTGAATGCATCTATACATGTGTGCATGGTCTGTATGTGTATCTGAATGCACCTATACATGTGTGTATGGTCTGTGTGTCTGAATGCACCTATACATGTGTGCAAGGTCTGTATGTGTGTCTGAATGCATCTATACATGTGTGCATCTTTGAATGTGTCTATATCTGCATCTGCATCCCTCTGTACCACTTTGCATATGTCTGGATACATCTGTACCTGTGAGCATTTTCTAATATGTGCACACTCATCTACATGGGTGTGTCTCTTCCTGTCTGCATGCATCAGCAGGTGTCTGTGGTGATATCTCTGTGACCTTTGTGCTGTAGACTGAGGCCAGTTGGGTACCAGTGCCTCGATTGCTTTCCCAGGAATGACGTCTGCTCCCCTCTGGCTCTTTCTTTCACACCCTGAGACATCTACCCCTGGGCACCAGCTAGTGCTGTGCACAGAAACACTTGGCTTGGAGGAAACAGATCTAGGTTTCAAGCTCAGTATGAGAGGGGACAGATCACTCGGCTGTACTTGCTGTGGGAAGACCACTCACCTCTACTCTCTATTCTCTTCTTAGGAGGTCACATGGACATCATGAAAGAAGCATTGCAGGTTTTTAAAACTCAAAACCAGGCAACGGTCAGTTATATCCACTGCTGGGCATGTCTTGTCCCAAGCACTCTCATCTTATAGGGTCCTCAGCCCCATGGCAACAGGAAACCCCTGCAGGTGTCCTTAGGCGTCTCTGCCAGGTTGTACACTAAGGGCTTTGTTTGCCTCTCTTTCTTAAAAGCAGTCCTTCAGGTCCACATCTATCTTTCAGAGAAGAAATGAAGTTGCGGGAACCCCAGGAGCCTCAGTTCTGTGCCAAGTGTCAGCCCTTAATGGAGTTCTCCCCCAGGGCTCATCTGCTTCTCTTCTTTTCCAGCCTCCTTTTTCCTAATCTTTGAAGGCTGTGTATGAGAAGCCTGCTTGCGAGCTGCCTTTCTCTGCACTCTGCTCTGGCCAGCTCCTGGTGGAATGAAGTCTGTATTTTCCAATGCAGATCAGGGCCTCATGTTTGCCATCAGCCTGATTGCTGTGTGTGTGTCTGTTGGGGGAGTGGGGGGGGCAGCCATCGATTTTCTCTCATCTGCCTAACAATTGATGTAAGAATCTAAAGTGTCCCTTTGTTCTGGAAACACAATTGAGAAGTCTGATGGAGCCAGACTGTATGTAAGTTTAATGGTATGCGACACTGCTTGTCTCCAAAGCTTTGCAAAAATTAATTACTAATTAATCTAAAACTTCAGAGCATTAGTTATTTATTATCTCTGCACTCCAAACTCAAAACATTTAAGTCTAAAATTATGAGTAGTAAAACAACCCCAGGATACTTTAAAGCAGAAAAAAATAAAAAAGTTCAAGGGATTCTTTGAGAAAGACAAATCCCAGATATGTCAGTGAGAGGCTGCTGGATTATCCCAAGAACCGTTAGTATTGCCCTAGAAAGTTCGACACAGATCCACAGATCATCAGTGGGAAGTCTGCTGAAGGCATCTCTCCAGAGTCAGGATGCTAATCAGATGAGAGCGTGAGGGATGTGGAAAGGGAGCTACTGCATCCCTTCTCTCAGAGCTGAGGGGATTTGATTCATAGCTACTCCCTAAAATAGAGCTTTGCTGAGAAGAGCCAAATTGGATTGTCCCAATAGACAATGAATCATTAATCACGGTGAGGGAGAGCCGTGAGTGAGGGAGAAAGAGAAGAGGAAAGAGAAAAGAGAGAAAAGGAAGGAGGGTGTGAGGGAAGGAGAGAGGAGGGAGGGAAAGGAGAGAGGGAGAGAGGAGGGAGGGAGAAAAGGAAGGAGAGAGGAGAAAAGGAGGGAGGGAGAGAGGGAAGAGGAAGGGAAGAAGGGAGGGAGAGAGAAGGAAAGGAGGGAGAGGAGGAAGAAAGAGAGGGAGGGAAAGAGAGGAGAGAAAGAAGGAGGACGTGAGGGAAGGAGAGGGGAGGGAGGGGGAAAGAGAAGGAGAGAGAGAGGAGGAAGGGGAGGGAAGGAGAAAAGGAGGGAGGGAGAGAGAGAAGAGGGAGGAAGGAGGGAGGGAGAAAGGAGAAGAAGAGGAGGGAAGGAGGGAGGGGATGAAGGGACAGAAGGAGGAAAGGAAGGAGGGAGAAAGGGAGAGAAGGAGAGAGGAGAGGAGCGGAGAGGAGGAGAGAAAGTGAATGGGAAGAGGCTGCTGTAATACAGGGGAAAAAATAGCAGAGGGGGAGGGAGAAGGGGAAAACAGGAAGGAACAAGGCAAGGGAGAGAGGGAAGAAAATAAGGGAAGAAGAACGAGGATGGAGGAGAGGGAAGAGAAAGGAAGGAGAGGCAGAGGAGAGGCAGTGAAGCGGGAGGGGAAAGAGATGAGGAAGGAAGGGAAGAGAGAGAAACCCTTCTAAAACCACAGAGCAAGCCAGTTGGCTGCCCATTCCTGTGCAACAAGCCGCTCTTGAGCGCCACCTGGTGGTCCAAACCAGAAGGCCGACTGTGAGCCGGGAAAAAAAAATCCATGCAGAAAAATCCATGTACAATCCTAACCTTAATGCAACAGGTTTTCCTAGAGTCCAACCAGAAAACACATCTATCTAGAACTGAGGTCTCTACTCACCTCTCTGCCTCCCCTTCCACCACCACCCTTTCTCATCCTCTCCCTTTTGCCACAAATTGGGGTTAAGATGCATTTCAAAGCTGACAGCAGGGCCAGAAGCCCTGCAACCCCCAGTAGGAAGGTGGTGCACGGTGAGCAGGTGTGAGTTCGCCTCACTGCAGGAAACAAATCTGTCTTGTTAGGCTGTGAAAAGGTTTGTGAATTTTCACAATGAAGGTGACACACTAGACAAACAGGAATGTTTTGGACTGAGAGAGAAGATGCTTTCCGGCTAAGACCAAGGACCCTGACAGCTTCCCAGCAGAAACGAGGCTTAGCAACCAGAGTGTGTTCTGTGGGTATTTTTAGGTTACTTACGGAAACTGACATTTCCCTACAGGGTTTGCTGTAGGTAGGAGGAAGGAGAGAAACGCCCACGAAGGGTTTCAGAGGCCCTGTCCTGACAGAAACAGCAACGCCATCTTGTGTGGAACCAGGACCTCCCAGGGTCCCAGATCTCTTCAGACAATGTGAACCTATGACTGTTGCCAAAGACAAGCCTGCAAGCCTTGCTTGGAACTCCGGACACTGAGGCCCTGGAGCAGCTGACCCTGCAGGCCAGTTTTTCTCTGTGCTGTGTCTTCATCAGCGGTACAGCTGTCGACGGAGAGCTGCAGTGAGCTGGCAAATGTCATTTTAAATTAAATAGTATATTTTAAAATGTGCTCTGCAGGTTAAAGGCACAGAGGGCAGGAGCCCTGACTTTAGAGGACAGCTGTTCTGAGAGAAGAGGTGTGGGTCAAAGAGAAACCTCATCCCAGCTTTCTGGCCTGGCCTGGCCTGAACAGGGAGTCACCAGCTCTGCCTCTGCCCTGGTGCTGGGGACCTTGCTAATGAACTCCTGGTCCATCGGTGGACCACACCAAAGAGCCTTGAGTAGAAGACATTTTTAACTAAGAGCACCATTGTCTTAGTTAGGGTTTCTATCCCTGCACAAACATCACAACCAAGAAGCAAGTTGGGGAGGAAAGGGTTTATTCAGCTTACATATCCACACAGCTGTTCATCACCAAAGGAAGTCAGGACTGAAACTCAAGCAGGTCAGGAAACAGGAGCTGATGCAGAGGCCATGGAGGGATGCTCCTTACTGGCTTGCTTCCCCTGGCTTACTCAACCTGCTGTCTTATAGAACCCAAGACTACCAGCCCAGGGATGGCACCACCCACAAGGGCCCTTCCACCTTGATCACTAATTGAGAAAATGCCCCACAGCTGGATCTCATGGAGGCATTTCCTCAACTGAAGCTCCTTTCTCTGTGATAACTCCAGCCTGTGTCAAGTTGATGCACAAAGTCAGCCAGTACAACCATCATGTAAGACCAACCAGATATTTCTTTATGCACACACATGTGCGTGCGTACATGCCTGTGTCCGTGTGTGTATGTGTGTGTGTGTGTGTGTGTGAGTATACATGATGCTGAGACAGGGCTAGATAACATGTTGTACACAGTGGTAAACAATGAAAAAGAGACCTCATCTCAAAGATGATGAGGACTACCATCTGAGGTTGTCTTCTGACCTCCACATGTGCACCACAACATAGGTTCATCTTCATTTACACACACACACACACACACACACATGTGTATGTGTGTGTATATTTATATATATATATATACATATATATATATATAAAATTTTAAAAGCACAAATCTTTAAAATGAAATTGAGTGGTGGAAGGTACCAGGACAAGGCCATCTTTCAGCTGTGCTTTCAGAGTCTTCTGTCTTGACTTTCTACCCACAGGTGCTTTCTCACAGGGACAGTGACTCAGACTTGGCCCATGGCTCTGGGAAGGCCACAGTGTGGAGGTGGAGACAGCCTTGGAAACAGGGCCTTGTCAAATGCAAACTGATTCATGCTGTCTGGAGGCCTGAGCCAAGCCCTGGGCTCATACTGCAGCCCTGGGGAAAACAAGAACACAATGTCTCCCTTAATATCTGTAGCTCTGCAGAAACCCCGTAGCCCAGGCAGGAAAAGGACCAGAAAATAAAACAGCCCCCTGCATAATTCGGTTTCCTGTGCTTTCTCTGTGGAAGACAGCTCCTGTGTGCCAGTGTGTGAGAGGGGGGCTTGGAGCGGGGAGAGGGTGACAGGGACTCCTGAAGTCAAACATGAGAAGTCAGGGAAGCATCTCCAGCCTGTCACCCAAGAGTGTGAGCTGGCTCTCTGGAATATTCTAACAGGTGTGGGTGGGATGCGGTAGTGTGAGGGGTTGGTAATTTGTGCGAAAAAGGCAGCTCCTGTCTCTCTCTTCCACTTCTGCAACTGCTAAGAAGCAACAACTATCACTCAGTTTCCGAAGTTCTATGGCCAAAGTCAGAGCAGTCTGAGATTTGGCTCCTGCCCCTCCATCCGTTTTCTGGCTTAAGACTCATCTAAATGTTTGTCAACCGTCTCTCTGATGGTCATCCTTCTCCTACTATCTGACAGAGCAGGGGCCGTGCTGCTGCTGAGAGCCCCAGCAGGGGAGCCTGACCTCTGACCACTATAAAGCCAGGGCAGCATCTCTTCTCCCTCTGTGTCCACTAGTACAGTAGCTCCTCCATCCCACTCACCTGCAGAGGACCTGCAGCCAGCATTCCATGCGACAGTTTGCTGGAGACCTGGTTGAATGAGTCTAGAAAACTGGTCTTTCTCATCTTGATTTTTCTATTCACCTTTCTCTGACTTTCTCTGTATCTTCCTTGGAAAATGGAACAGCCAGATGCCACCAACTAGGGAAGGTGGTAAGGAAACACTGGCGCGTCATAGACTAGGACCTGATCCTAGGTGGGCAGGGGTCGGGGAGAAATCAAGTAGGGAAAATTATAATTCCCAATGATAGTGTTGATAGACATCTCTCTTCTGGCTAACCCAAACAGATAAAATAGGACCTCAGCATCCTGTTCTCGATGCAATGACACTGTCCCCAGGTCTCCTCCTGTGGCCACATGAGTGTGTGCGTGTGCGTGTGCATGCGCGTGTGTTTATATACATAAGGATTCATGTGTACGCGGAGACCAGAATCAACCTCAGATGTTGTTGCTCAGGTACTATCCACCTTTTTTGTTTGTTTTCATGTTTGTTCTGAGGCAAAGTCTCTTGCTGAACTTGGATTCCCTGATCCAGATAGACTGACTGGCTAGTAAGTCCCAGGGGTCTGCCCAGTGCCACCCTCCTAGTGCTGGGATTACACCACCATGCCCAGATTTTTTTTAAATGTGTGTTAGGAGAATCAGACCCGTGTCTTCATGCTGGCACAGAGAACACATTACCAACTGAGCAGACTCTCCAGCCATCTCTGGTCTCTTTCTGATGACTACGTGAAGCCCACTACCTCGTGAATGCAAGGGAGCCCAAATAGAGACAAAAGAATCAGACTTGGGCAACAGTAAGTCAAAAAGGCACTGGGTTCAAGAATTGAAGAGATCAGCTTCAACTACAGCATAAAGAAGATTCCTGCTTTGTGGGAGCTCTGCTGCCCACAGTCTCCTGGGCATGGGCATAGCTGAGGGTGCAGCGGAGCTGCCTGAGTCACTCTTGCCACCCCAGGCCACTCAGTGTCCCCTCATTCTCCTCACAGTGGACCACCAGGGACTTAGACATGCTAAAGAAGAGAAACTGCACCTTCTGAAATCATAATCCAAGGCCTCTCCCAATGGTAAGCCAAGACTGACAAAGGCTTCACACAGAGGAAGTCTCTCTGGGGCCATCTGGAACTAGAAGCTAGAGACAGACTTTATTCCTGGAGACCCAGAGAACCAGATGAGGTAGGAACACAACCCAAGACCCTACAGTCACTCGTGATCTTCTGGAAAGTTACAGGGAAGCAGGAGACTGCTCTGGGGCCTAACCTAGTTAGCTCTCTGCGATAGACACTATGACCAAAGCAACTCGGGAAGGTAAGGGGTTATTTGGCTTACACTTCCTGAATACAGTCTGACTTTGAGGGATGTCAGGACAGGAGCCCCTAGTGGAAGTGTGGAGCCAGAAACTGAAGCAGAGGCCCTAGAGGAGTGGTGCTTACTGGCTTGTTCAGCCTGCTTTCCACCCAGGACCACTTGCCCAGGGGGTACCCAGTAGACCAAGCCCTCCTGTATCAATCACCAATCAAGAAAATGCCCTACAGCCTTACATAAAGGCAACCTGATGGAGGCATTTCCTCTACTGAGATTCTTCCCTGATTACTCTAGCTTGTGTCTAGTTGACCAGAAACTACCCAGGACAGGACACTCCTATACTGAACTTGCAAGAGTATTATCTCTACTTCATACTCCAGAGAACAGAGGCTCAAAGGAGGCCAATCCCCTGCCCAAAGCTGATTATGGTAGAGAACACAGGTGAATCACCCCAAGGCATTTTCAAAAAGTCCTAGGTTTCTCCCAAGGCATTGCTTATCCTTTTATACCCACAAATCGGGAGGAAGATCCGGATCCCAAGCCAAACTACTGCTTTTACAGAAAGCTACCCCCAAGGAATTCTACATCTCCTAGCAGACTAGGGTGTGCTGGGAAGACAGGCTGAGGTACATGGTACTCTGAGCCTAAGACCTAGACTGGACCATCCCTAGTCTCCTTCTGTCTTGAGTCTTTATCAGGATGCTCTCAACTTCACCACCCTTCTCAATGCAAGCATGGTGAAGCCCTTGGCCCTCATCCTGAAAAACCCTCTGCAGTTAGCAAGGTTTCCCTCTACAACTGCTGAATGCATTTAAGTCTACCTTACAGAATTCCTCCTCTTCTTTGCTGAACTTCTCCCTCCCCTCCCTTCCCTTCCCCTCCCCTCCCCTCCCCTCTCCTCTCCTCTCTCCTCACACTTCCTTTACTTTCTTAACCTACCCCCTGCTTCACTCACAGACCAAGAGTTACAAGGACACATCAGGACAACCCAGAGTGTCACGTGACCCGGAGCCCCTCATCCTCACTCATAAGACCTCAGCATCTACCTGGACCGGCACCTCACAGCTGTCTGATTAGAGCTCAGAGGGAGATTTCCTCTGGAGATGGTTTTTATGGTGTTTGCCGAAGGGGCGCCTGTGTGTTGTTTCCATGCCAAAATGAAGCAAAGCTTTTTGGAAGAGGAAGGCGAAACAAAAAGCCCAGCCAGTCCCTCTCAGTATTGTTCTGTGTGCCAGCAACTTGATGCTTTTTCAACGTGGGAGGAGAGAGGCTGCAAATGCCACCCTGTGCTCTGGGCCAGGCTTCCTCTGGGCCAGTGGACTTCTCAGCGTGAGAAGTGCTGCTCTCGGGAGCCTGAGACAGCCGAACAATGGGCAAGCTGAGCTTGGAGCTTTCCACTCAGAAGCCAAGGCTAAAAATGACTTCTGCCCACATGGCTACTGTATTCAGTATGAAGGTCTGGGAGCTGTAGGCTCTGCACAGAACTGGGGGTGGGGGGGAGGGAGAGAATGTTTATCTATTTCTGCAGCCACAGCATTAAGAGCTACTCTGGCAGGGGCTATGGTCTGAGTGGGAAGGGATTTGCAATTCTATTTAAAATAGACTTAAACCCAGGATTAGGACAGGACAGGGAGAGGTCATCTGTCCACCCTTTGTCAGTGGCTGAAGTTCCTTGCCTGGGTGACTCCTCCTGAAAGGTCTAGTGGACCTCATACCTTCCCTGCCTTTCCCTTGCCTTTTGAATCAGCCTCAGAATGGGTGAACAAAATTCCCTGACCCTGGCCATTTTCATCAAAGGGAGTTTGAAATGTGGTCCCACATAAGTTGGGAAACTTGGGGGAGGCAATAGCGACCTCTGTCCCCTATGAACAAAGCATTTGCATGGACTCTGGAAGAATCCAGATACCCCTTCATGAGAATGGAGGTCTCTGGGTACATGTACACCCCCACTGTATTCTATATTTCTCACTCTTCATGTAGCTGCTGTTTGAGTCTCTCCTCCCCTCTACCCACGCATCTTTCATCAGCTTCTGTCATCAGTGTATCCTAGTGTGTCATCGTGATTTCCATAAATATAGCTAGAGACAAGGGTTTAAATGCACGTGATCTATTTGGGGGAGAAAGAAAGGAAAGTGGGTTTGAGAAGGCAAAGGAGTTCAGGAAAGATATGAACTCAGATAAAGTCCAGTCTTGGATTGAGTGACAGAGGTATCTGGGAGGGTAGTGTGGTGCAGAGGAGTCCCTTCCTTTACATCCAGTGCTCTGAGCCCTGTTATGAGTCCAGCCTTGGCTGTGAGTCTTCCCAGGATTGGTCATGTGCAAACATCAAGGCCAGAATACTGAAGACTTCTTGGGGAAAAGTTTTCTATTTCTTGGGAAAAGTCTTAAGCAGTCCATGTTCCCAGCAGCTTGGAGGAACTTCTCATCCAAGAAATGGCAACTTGTCAACTGGAAAGTTCCATAGCAGTTGGATCCTCTGGTCTCAGTGTTCTCCTGTAACCCCAAGTCAAACAGGGTCTACAGGCTGTCCCAATTCCAGAGTCAGTAGATGCTGTCTTAGTCTCAGGGTAGGAGGATCAGGCAAGGGAAACTCCATCCATGTCTTTCTTGACCTTCATCTCCAACATCCACTGTCCAAGTGCAGATTCCAGAATTGCATGTGGACCAAGTCAGTGATGTCCCCATCAGTTTCCAGGTGTCACCTGCTTCAAGTCATTCCTAAGAGCAGCTCTGAATGGCTGGGCCCTTGCTTACCATGCTGTAAGTGCTGCTCCCCACTCTCTCCCTTTACTTAGTAAGCATAGCTAGTTGCTCTATGTATTTGTGCCTTTATATTGTTTCTTCTCCTGGAATGCTGCTGTCCCTTTATCCTTCAGCACTGGTATGATCTCCATTCAAGTTCACATGTTTCCTCCTGACTTGGAAATAGCTGAGAATAGAATTGAAGCATATGTGAAGTATACATATATTTATTAATTCAGCTTAGCCTTTCCGGAATGTATATATGTCACATCATCCTGTTGCACACAGTAAATGTATGTATGCGGTTTCTACTTATTGATAAGTGAATGAGTGCTATTTCCCTTGCCTAAAGCCTTGTTTAGTAGCACTCAACCTAGTACATGTCGATGTAGTAATGAGGTTATTATTACATTAATTAGGATCCTTCATAAACCTTGTGGGTTCTGAAAGTTTGAAGTATGGCATTAGTGTTATCTACCCTCTTCTACATCAATACCTAGCATCTGAATGATAAACATCCACATATTTGCCTTGAAAATGATAAACAGCCCTGTGCATAGAGCTAAGCATTTCCTGTCTGTTTTATCACTGATCCCATGAAGCTAAGAAATACAGCTGCTTCTTGCTTCATTCCTTTCATCAATTCTTGGAAGGAAATAATGTTTCCAGTGTGGAATGATAGTGTTATCCAGAGTCCTCACTGCTCTCTTAGTTACTCCTTAAATTCCCACAGCTTTGAAAGATTGTATCCAACCCTACTATCATCTAGTTACTTATTTATACAGCGTTGGGCTCCTGTAACCCAAGCTGGCCTCCGTCTTGCTATGTAATGGAAGATGACTTTGAACTCCTAATCCTTCTACCTCTACTTCCCAAGTGTGGGGTTTATGGCCAGGATTTACCCACTCTCAATCTAAATCTTATGCATTACTGGGTTATAGTATGGCAATTACCCCATTAACTGTTAGATACATGATTTTATTTGTCCCAATTGAATAGAAGACATGTACGCATGCTCATGTACACACGCACACACATGCACAAGTGTGTGCACACACAGATACATACACACACACACACACACACACACACACATACACACACATGCTGTGCTATAATCTTACTATACAAAAGAAAAAAAATCACTGAAGTAATCTCCCCATGAAGGGTTGATCCAAAACGAATCCTCCAAACTTTTTTCTGTAAGAGGTAAAAATGACACCCATTTGACATAAATGTCACCAGTGTGGATTTTGTCCTCCCTGAGGACTTGGCAGATCACTCCTGCAAGAACCCTGAAGGTAGATGTCATCAGTCATGTGACCACATCCAGCCAATGAGGGGAGTGCCGAAGCTGCACATCCTTGAAGCAGAAGCAGAGAAGGGTCTAAAGCCAACTGCCTCAATGTCTTCCTGGATCTGCAAGCAAGTCCTCTCTGGGGAAAGAGTACCTCAGAGGGTTATCTATACCTGCCACAGACTTTGCAAGAACAATAAATACACTTCTTCTGTGTTCAGTCAGTGAACTCCAGGGGAGTTTTCCCTCCATGAACTCCTGTATTAACTTTGAGACATAGAGGGTTGACTCTAGCAGATGTCTTAATCCAGTGGTTCTACTGACCACTTCTACACTGTTCTAAGACCCCCAGAAGATTCTGGAATGAACCAAACTCCAAAATCCACCAAAGGACAGCCCAAAATTTTCCCCAAGAATTGCAAGATAAATACTGACTTCTGAGGAGTTTTGAGTCTGGTCATAAGTAAGCTAATTCTAGAACATGCAACTCATTCAACAACATTGTACTTTGTACCTATTACCATGGGAGTAGTGTTTTAGTCACAGAGCAGTCACCAGCAGTGATCAAAGATGTGTCTGATGCCACAGTGCCTGTATTCTGGAGCTGAGGAAACACAGACAGGTGCAAACATGACCCTATCGGCCAATGGCAGATGGTCCCAAGTCATAATGAGGACTTTCTGTCTGTAAGAAATATTCAGAGAATTTTACCAATGTGAATTACTTTAACCCTCTTGACAGCTGCACAAAGTTGGCACCATTGCCTCCAGTCTACTGAAGAAGAAATTTAGGCAGAGAAGACCTTATGTGTAAGGCCAGACAGCTATAGAGAGAGGAAACAGCCTTTAGTCTGGCTCTGGTACCCGCCCGCTCTTTGCTATTGTAAGACATTGCCTTTCAGAAAATGGTGCAAAGAAATATGTTCCAGATGGTTCATTTGCAGTACTTATTAACTGCTTTCTCTTCCCTCTCTAAGTGGAAACACACAACAAAGTTTATCTTTAAGGCTGTGGTGGAAAATAAAATGGAGAGAGCATTGTGAAGCCTACAGCTCAGAGGTAACTGGAGAGTATATCGTTGACCCCTGACCTCACAAGCAAAAGACTTTTTTCTACCTGCTCTGGAGGGGTAACCCAAAATAAAAAGAAAAACAAAGAAACACATCCCAGGAAGATTTCAGAACTCCAGAGTAGAAAGCAAAGCAATCATAGAAAGCCGGCGCCTCACCCTCAGCAACCTCTGCTGAGACCAACCAGTCATTTTCATCCCCAACTAGATGTCAAACAACTGTCGAAATCTCGAGAATTTCCAAGGGCACTCACTGGGCTGCTTGATCACCTCCCACAAAATAGAGATTTTTCCATACCATGTGCTCGCGCTACCAAGTCCAATACAATTGCTCTCTGCAATATTGAAAGTCTGCTGCAGCTCTGCCAATTATCTGAGACCTTATGAAATCTAATATCATCTTGGCAATGATTCTTGCAGGATAAACATAAACCTCACCACTCGAGAAAATCTTAATAGCATACAAAATAGGCCAGCAGCTGATCAGGACAAGCCTGGAGGCTCCACAGAGCCTGATAGGATTTTAGTGTTGTTTTGTTTTGTCTGGGGGGAATATGGGAGATAGGGGTGTGTGTGTGTGTGTGTGTGTGTGTGTGTGTGTGTGTGTGTGTGTGTGTGTGTGTATGTGTATGCGTGTGTATGCGTGTGTGTATGTATGTGTGTGTGTATGTGTGTGTGTGTATGGGGTGTGTGTAGGGGTGTGTGGGGGGTGTGTATGTGTAGGTGTGTGTCTAAGTGCGTGTGTAGGGGTTAATGTGTGTAGGTATGTGTCTTTGTAGGGGTATGTGTGTAGGGATGTGTGTGTATGTGTAGGGGTATGTGTGTGTAAGGGTGTGAGTACGTAGGGGTTTTTGTGTATGTGTAGGTGTGTGTGTATAGGATTGTATATGTATGGGTGTGTGTATAGGTGTGTATAGGGGTATGTGTGTAGAGCATGTGTATATAGGTGTATGTACGGGGTTGTGTGTGTGTGTGTGTGTGTGTGTGTGTGTGTGTGTGTAGGAGTGAGGGGGTGTAGAAGTATATGTGTAGGTGTGTGTTATAGGAGTCTATGTGTGGTGGTGCATGTCTTTGTAGCGGTGTGTGTGTAGGGTTATGTGTATATAGGGATGTGAATGTGTAGGGAAGTGTGTAGGGCTATGTGTGTAGGGGTGTGTGTGTGTGTGTGTGTGTGTGTGTGTGTGTGTGTAGTATGTAGGTGTGGAGGGACTTGCATGTGTATCTACATGCCTGGCAATCTAGGGTGTGGTTCCTCACTCATTGCCTGTCTTCTTTCTTAGACAGGGTCCCTTGCTGGGGCCTGAAATTCACAAATTAGTCTAGACTGACTGCCACTGAGTTCTAGAGAAGCTCCTGTCTCTCCCTGACAAGCTCTGGGGTCATAAGTGCCTGTCACCATGCCTGATTTCTCACATGGTGCTAGGGGTGGAACCCAGGCTGTCATCCTTCCATGGCAAACTCTTTCCCAACTGAGCGGTCCCCTCAGTGCCTCCACAGGCTTTGAACACATCATTTTGGAGAACATTTATTAAGTAATCCTCAACATGCTGGGCACAGAGCTCCCAACAGAATAAGAATATCAATAACAATATTTGGGACTCCAGCTTTGACGTTCCAACAATTTCTGGTGCTCATCTTGACATGCTGAAAATACCCTCCTAGATCCATAGGAGGTGACAGGTTCTGGGGCCTGGAAAATGAGGGGACAGTGGCTGGGGGAGTAGTCAAGATTATAAGTGCCCTGCACCACCACCCCTGGCAAAAGAACACCATTTCAAGGACCAACAGTGTAAAATACAAAGTAAGAGGAAAAATACAATAGAAAGCTTATGCCCCATAATCCAGATGCAAGTCGACAGGAGAGCTGAACGTACAGCATCCTCCTCAGC
>BTHU01000008.1:114089277-114191777 GCA_036184795.1 Tokudaia tokunoshimensis
TCTTACTGATATGGCCACAGGCCAATGTGATCTGGAAAGTTCCTCAGTTGAGTCCCATGTGACTTGAGGTTGTGTCAAGTAGGCAATAAAAACTAACCAGTCCAGAAGGCAGAGATGGAAAAATGAGATACGTGGCAGACACAACTAAGTCAAGACCCTGAATTTGGACACTGATTTGTGACCTCAATCCAGTGTCCTGCAGACTGGTTGTTAATACTCTACCCTCTTTAATCAGCTCTAGGGGCTGAGGTACCCCAGGGATTGCACACCACTGGGTGAGGCAACTCTCCACAGCTAAGGCAGACCTTGAGAGACATGACTCTTGGATCATTGTGACCCACCCCACCCCCACCATGAGAATGCTAGATAGTGCATTTCTGCCTCTACATGCCTAGAAATTCAGCCCTTATCAGTAAATCCAACAGACATGGGTGCCTACATTTTCCAAATGAAATATAAGCATTCCTTTGAGAGGATTCAGCTTTATATGCAGACTGGTGCAATAAAGAATCACAATAAAGTGGGTCACACAAATTTGTTGGTTTCTCAGTGCATATAAAAGTTATTTTTACATTACGCTGCAGTGGATGGAGTCTGTAATTGCATGAATCCTAAAAATACCAACGTAAACGTCTTTGTTAAATAAATGCTTTATTGCTAAGTTATGCTAACAGTCATCTGGGCCTTTAGCAAGACACAATCATTTTGTTGGTAAAGAAAGAGTCTGACCTCAATACGAATGGATTCAGGAAGATCCAAATTCCACTTTCTGAAGTCTAGGGTACCAGTGGCAATTTCTGACCAGACAACGAAGTTGGCCGTATCAATTAACACATCTTTCCCTAAAGTATTTTCCAGAGACATGTGATGCTAGTTGATAGCATTAGACCCACAATAGAGCTTCTCTTCAAATTGGAGTCAGCCCTCTTAGATGCCATAGCTGCTTTGGTAGTTTGAATAACACTTGGTGATACTTCAAGAAAATACAGCAACCTCACCCATCCATTCAAGCTGAAGACCCCCATTCCTCTGCTGACCCAGTGTGGTGGTTTGAATAGAAATGGCCCTCATAGACTCATGTGTTTGAATGCCTGTCCCATAGGGAGTGGCACTTTTAGGAGGTGTGGCCTTGTTGGAAGAGGTGTGGCCTTGATGGAGGAAGTATGTCACTGTGGGGCCAGCTTTAAGGTCCCCTATGCTCAAGCTACACCCAGTGTGACACACAGTCTCCTTCTTTTGACTGCAGATCAAGAAGTAGAACTCTCAGCTCCTTCTCTAGCACCATGCCTGCCTTTACTCTGCCATGTTTTCCTCCATGAAGATAATAGATTAAACCTCTGAAACTGTAAGCCAGCCCCCAATTAGATGTTTTCCTTTGTAAGAGATACCTTGGTCATGGTGTCTCTTGACAGCAATAAAACCCAAACTAAGATACCCAATGTTATAATCATGGTTTCTATGACTGTGACAAAACACCATGACCAAAAAGCAAGTTTGTCATGAAGGAAAAGGTTTATTCAGCTTATGCTTCTAGAGATCTAGTCCATCACCAGAGGAAGTCAGGAGCTCAAGCAGGGCTGGAACCTGGAGGCAGGAGCTGATGCACAGACCATGGAGGGCACTGCTTACCAGCTTGTTTTCCATGGCTTGCTCAGTCTTTTTTCTTATAGAACTCAAGATCACCATCCCAAGGATGGAACTACCCATCATGGGCTGGACTCTCCCCTATTGATCACTAATTGAAAAAATGCCTTACAGCTGGATCTCATAGAGGCGTTTACTCAACTGAGGCTCCTTCCTCTCTGATGACTCTAACTTGTGTCAAGTTCACACACACACACACACAAAGCCAGTACAAATGACCCCTCATCAACTTGACAAAACAAAGACATCACTATTAAGCTATAACCCTTCCTTCCTTCTCATCCTCAAGATCTCACATTTAAAACATAAATAACTTTAATAGTCCCACAGTCTTTACAAATTCAAACACATTAAATTTTCAATCCCTTTAACATAGCCAATCTCTCTAAAACTCTAAAATTTCTTTTAAAAGTTCAAGGTCTTTCAGCTGTGGACATCTCTAAAAATTAAGTCAAAGGCACAGTCACAATCTGAACGGAGCAAAATTTAACTCCAACAGTGTAAATAACTCAATGTCCAATGTCTGGAATCTACACCTGAACTACTGGGTTCCTCCAAAGGGCTCAGGTCACTTCTGTGTGTACAGCGTACACAGCTTATCTTCTAGGCTCTAGCAAACTCCACTCCACTGCTTCTGCTGTTCTTGGTGGTTATCCCATGGCTCTGGCATCTTGAAAACTCTGGAATCTTCTGCTGCAAGTGGGTTGTACTTTCACCAATAGACTCTCATAGGCATCTCTTCATAGTGTCAGTCCTCAACTTCTGTGCCATGATTCCATCAGTCGTGGCTCTTTAACTGACACTCAGACTGCACCTCCACTAATGGCCTCTCTCAGTGCCAAGCCTCAGCTGCTTTCCATGACCCCTTCACGCCTTCAAAACTAGTACCATCTGGGTGACTCTTACAGAGTACCAAGTTTGGCTGCCAACACAAGGTACAACCTTAGAACACAGCTTCTCTATGTACTTAGAAGACTTCACCTTTCTGGTTTCTTCTTAATCACCAATGATTTCTTAGCTCCAGCTAACCAGCACCAATTGTCCCAGTAACATGGAACTTTTCACTTTAATAGTTCTTGATGTTCACAGCAAGCCAGAACCACAGAATCTTAAATCAAAATAGCAATGACCCTGATAGGGTTTTTAATCTTCCCTCCGAAATTTCACAAGACAGACCTCCATCTTCAGTACTGCTCACAAAATTCTTATCTTCCAAGCTCCTACAGAACATCCCATGGAGGTCTCAATACTCAATAGCTTTTATAGCCCAAAGTTCCAAAGACCTTCCACGATTCTCTCCAAAACACGGTCAGGTCTGCTATAGCAATACCCTACTTCTCTGGTACCAGCTTCAGTCTTAGTTAGAGTTTTATTGCTATAAAGAGACACCATGACTAAGGCAACTCTAAATAAGAAAAACATTTAATTGGGGCTGACTTACAGTTTCACAGACCTTAGTCCATTATCATCATAGCTAGATGCATGGCAGCATGTAAGCAGACACGGTGCTGAAGGAGCCAAAAGTTTTACATCTTGATCCAAAAGCAGCCAGAAGGAGACTGGAATTCCACATTGGGTGGAACTTGAGCATAGAAGAACCTCAAAGCCTGCCCCCACATCAATGTACTTCCTCTGACAAGGCCACATCTACTCTAACAAGGTCACACCTCCTAATAGTGCCACTCCCTATGGCCAAGCATTAAAACACATGAATCTATGGGAGCCAAATGTATTCAAAACACCACACCCAGGAAGTGCTTGACCCAGTAGTTTTATTACAAGATTGCAGCAACCCAGGCTCCTTTGCCAGCTCTACTCCTAGTTCTAGCTCTCTTGCTTCTTCAGCCATATCTATAGTGACTTCCTCCACTGAAGCTTTGAACCCCTCAAGTCACTGTAGCCACTGGAATTAATCTCTTCCAAACTCCCATTCAGTATTTCATCTCCTCCTGTGAATCAGCAATGCCACTAACAGCATCTAGATTGGTGATCCTTTCTAAAGGCTTTTGATTTTACTGAAATGAGATATGAGAGCCAAGAGTCTCTTCAATCCATTCGCTGTAGAGTTGATCTTGTGTTAGGTGGCATGCAAACATTAATATCGGTATTGTACACTTACATGAGATACATGCTCAATGGCAGTAATCAGGCTAGAGAGACAGCTCAGTCAGTGAAGGGCTTACTGTGCAGGCATGAAGACCTGAGTCTGAGCCCCAGAACTGTGTAAAAGAAGTCAGAAGTGGGGACACATGCCTGTAATCCCAGCACTGAGGAGGCAAACACAGGATTCCAGGGGCTTGTTGGCCATCCAGAGAAACCTAATGAGTGAAATCCAAGTCAAGTGAGGAGATCCCATCACAGAGGACTAGGTTGATAGCATCCTGTCTAAGGATACCCAAGGTTGGCCTCTAGCCTCCAAATGCAGATAAGCCCATGTGCATACACATGAAGATACACAGATAACATGTACACACAAAAAGAGGAGTAGTGTTTTGAAAGCAGTCTTCTCCAGTGAGTAGCAGGTCTCAAAAGCTGCCTTCAAACATTCTGTAGACCATGTTGGAACAGATTTGCTATCCAGGCTCTCTTGTTCCACTTTGAAGCACAGCCACAAAATAATTAGTAGACTTAAGAGCCCTGAAATTTTCAGATAAATGAGCAATGATTGATTTAACTTAATGTCATCAGCTGTCTTCCCTAACAAGAGACCCAGCTATCCTTTGAAGGTTTGACTTTTTTTCTCTTTAGCTATGAAAATACAAGAAGCATCTTTTTTCAAAAATAAGATGCGGTTTAACTAACTACCTTGGAAATCCGTTGAGTGAGGCCACATTTACCAGATGTCTCCATTGCAACCTGGATATCTCAAGACAACTTCACCAACAACACCTGCTGATTATCTTTGCTCTGGTGTATACGAACTGCTTCCCTAGAGCCTAATGAACCAACCCCTGAAACCCTAAAATGCCTTGTGAAGTTCCCTCCTCTCTTGGAATTGAAGAGCGTTAAGGCTCACATGGATGGAACATTAGCCTAAGAGGTTGCTGTGGCTGGTTTGAGCTTCTGTCCTGACACTAACACTTCCTCCCTATCAGGCAGTAGGGCTCTTTTCCTTGCTCACTGGAGTAGCTTTTTAAATTTCCTCCAAGAACTCTTTCCTTCCTTTCTCAACATGGGTGTTGGCTGCACCAGCTTTGTCCTGCCTCTGATTTTGACCTGTCTTTCTCATGAGGACTTTATCACCTTTACCATTTGACGCAGAAAGGGAGACAATAGCTTTTATTTGAACACTAAGAGGCCAATTATTAACTGTACTAATTTCAACACTGGGTCTCAGAGGATAGAGGGTAAAGGAAATGAAAGAGAACTTGGGAAACAGCTGACCATGGAGCAGTCAGAACACACATGACATTTGTTAAATTTGATCCTTTATGAGTACCATTTGAGGCATTCCAAAACAGTCACAATGGGAACATCAAAGATCACTAACCATGGGTCACTGTGCCATAAGAAGACCTGAATGGTTTGACATATTATGAGAATTAATAAAACATGACACAGAGACACAAATACAGCCTATGCTGCTGAGGGAAATAGCACCTGTGAGTTTGCCTGACCTACGGTCACCAAATCTTCAGTGGAATGGTATCCAAGGACATGGGTCGTTATTTTTAATACCAATTGTATAATGAATACAGGAGTCATCTGGTTGATAATAGTTAATTGAATATTTGAAAATGGTTACTAGACAGGATTTTAAATATTCCCACCACAAAGAAGTGATACCTATCTAAGATGATATACATATTATATATTGTACTACTTTTGAAAGACTACACTGTACCCCACAAAAATGCACACTCACCATGTGTCCATTAAAAATTTAGGATGTATTTTAAAGGATAAAAGGGGATGAGATGTGACTCAATTGGTAGAGTGTTTACCAAGTATGCACAAAGCTCGGGTTCAGTCCCCAGCACTGCATAAACCAGAGGTGATAGGTCACATCTGTAATTCCTGCACTTGTGAGGTAGAGGAAAGAACTCTCTAGAAGTTCTAAGCTATTGTTGCTCCAGTCTGATATATATTCTACCTCTTCAGGAAAAGACAAAAGTCCTGACAGAAGACTAGAAATGAAGGTGATGGCTAGAGGCAGCCAGAGGCTTTTTCTCAACCCTCATTCAACGGGGCTCACTGAAACAAGCCCACACCTTCACTGAAACTCTACTCCAGGTCACTGCCTCCGTCTCCCACCCCATGGTGCTTCCTTGTCTTGGATAATCTGTATTTCTCAACATATGGAAAATTGGTTTTTCTCAGAAGTCTAATCCTCCTCCTCCCTTAGCCCTGGAGGAATTATTTTCCCCTTTGTAGTCTCTGAACACAAGGATGTGTTATAGCCAAGTATTTACAAAAAGACGCCTTTGAAACCATAATTCCACAACCCGGATGCTGGGCTGGCACTTACTGCCTCTATGACATTAATCAAGGGCTATGTTCACTGTGTTCTCATTTGTAAAATATAGCTAACACTTGTCTCATCCACTTTACAAACAGGGCTAAATTAGATGTGTGTGAGAGTGCCTATAAATACCTATGCTTGGTGCCTGAACTGGTGGTTTAGGGTTTTTATTTTGGTTGGTGGTTGGTTGATTGGTTAGCTGGCTTGTCATTTGACTGGTTGGCTCGATGGCTGGCTGGCTGGATAGATAGCTGGTGGGTTTGTTGGTAAGCTGGATGACTGGATGGATGGATGGATGGATGGATGGATGGATGGATGGATGGATGGATGGATGGATGGGTGATGGATGGATGGATGATGGATGGATGGATGGATGGGTGGGTGGGTGGGTGGGTGGGTGGATGGATGGATGGATGGATGGATGGATGGATGGATGGATGGATGAATGGATGGATGGATGAATAGCTGGATGGATGGATGGATGGATGGATGGATGTTCCCTTTGCTTGCCTTCTTGCTTGCTGCTTGCTTGCTTGCCTGCCACTTGCTTGCCTAACTGGCTGATTGGTTGGTTGGCTGGCTGGATACCTGCTTGGCAGGTTAACCAGTGAGCTAGTTGATTGGTTGATCTTGCCTTTCTTTCCTATAGCAATAAGAAATAGTAATAAAAGAGAAAGTTCTTCTATTCAGGATACTCAAGGTAGACGGATGCATAAGTAAGTCACTGACAGCTCACACTAGACAATTGTTCTGTGTAGACAACTTCATGTATAGATGACTTCAGAGTTTAGTGGGTAAATCTTCACCATCCCACTCATTCAAATGTATCATGAAGCTAGAAAACTCCAGAAGTTGCAAGACTGAAGTAGACCGTAAGGTAAGTTGCCTGTGTGTCTTTTGTGTGGGGTATTTAAGCTGTCTCCTCTTCAGGCATTTCCTGAATGTTTAGAGTTACTTCCACAAAACAAGATATGACTGTATTAAATACTACCAATAGAATGGAACAGAACAGAAGCCTAACATGAAAGTGACTGCTACAGAGTAATGACCAGTGATGGTCCAGTCAGACACCCGGGAAGTGTTCATGTTAGCTACATAATAATGACCAGACATGCTCCAGTCAGACACACAGAAAGTGCTCATGTTATGACCGTGCTCACTTGTCTGTTCCTTGCCTTAGCACAATCCCAAGCTAATATTTTAAACATTGCTCTAAAAATCTTTCTTTCTTTGATGTAGAAGACCCAATTTTCCATCATTCAAACTTGTTTTTAATATTCCCATGAATCATATCCCTGATGGGTTCTTGCATAACAAATATTTGGAATTTATCAATTATTCTTCAGCACATGTTAACTTCAATTACCACACTGAGTTGACAGACTTGAAGTCCAAAGCTGTTTACTATCTGCTCAGATGCCTATGGCCATCTCTGGGAATATGCATTCACTTCCGTAAAGAGATTTTTTCCTCCATCGGTCATGCGTACCTCAGTGTGACTCAATGTACGTTTCTTGTCTAAAAGCAAACTACGCTAGACAAGAGAGTTATGGAGGCGATAAGAACTTCCAAGGTTGGGCGTCAGGGCACAGGACAAAGATTCAGCAGCATCACCTTAATTAAGAATAATCATTTTTATTTCGGTGTTGCCCATGGTCATCTCTGAGACTGCACTAAGAGTGTCAGATATCACATTTGATACATACTCAGAGAAGTTGCTTATGCTAAAGTAGCCCCCAAACGCATTCCTTATTCTACAGCACTGCCTACTGCAATATTTTTTAAAAAGCATTCAAGAGGAAAGCCTATACTCACACAACAAAAACACACATGTATACATGTTTATCTATATATCTGGGGCTTGTGAGAGACATATAAGAACATACTAAGGTTAAAATTGAAGGGGTGCTAAGCACATATTAAAGAAGGTTCCTTAAATTCTCAGGGTCTAGAACCTTAAACAGAGGACATGAGGGACATAAGACAGCTTTGCCCTCTTTCATTCGGGTAATGACGATCCCCTCTCACATACACACACCCTTCAGTCTAAGTTCTAGAGAACCATCCATTCACCAGGGAAGGAAGTTAGTGTTGACCGTTCACAATGGCGGTGTTTTCCTGGCAACTGATGCTTTTCCAATGTCCTCAGTTGGAATGGTAGGACAGCCTCAATGAGGTACCCAAATATTCCTGCTTGTTCCTGGTTGTCTCTGATGGTACTCAGCAGGATAAAGTACTAAAGCTGATTTTTATTCAAGGATGAGATAACCAACTTCCAGTCTCTGTGTGCCCCAGTCAAAGCCAGTCAGAGACTCCCACGGGACTGAAAGATGGCGGAAGATAGATAAACTCACAATGCACTGCAAGTCAACAGTTGAAGGGCAGAGTGGAAACCTTCCTCTTTCAGGACTGCTATACCACTCTATGCTACTGAGGACTATGTTAGGCTCTGCGTTACGTTACTATTTTAAAAGAACTTTCCAATTTTGCTTCTATTGTAAAACATAAGCAATTTGTATTTGCCAGGCTCTCATCTTTGTTCTTCCGTCTTTGTTCTTCATTAGAGTGATACCACACCTGAGAAAGACAGGAGTCAGGAACATGAAATACTCTTAATATCCTTTACTCTATTTTCAACGAACCTCTTTTCCATGAAATTTGGCTCAACCAAAGTTTATCAACTTTAATTTCTTTTATAATTTTTTTCTTCTATATTTGCGCCAAAATGTTCGTGAAGGTCCTTTTAAATTCAAAGAAAACGAAGCTGGCTTTTTTTTTTTTGGTGCAGAGAGCAATTCCAGACCCAGCAGGGGAATGCTTATGACTGAATAACAACCACAACAACAAAACCCTTCCCTCACACAAAATGTGAGCTCCCTGCCTGGGATTCACACACTAATGACTGCGTGACTCATTATAATATATGCCTACTTTGCTGAGCCGCTTTCCCTCTGCTGACCCTGGCTGTACAGTAAGTGCTGAACCACTAACAGCAGGTACCTCTGGAATTGTCTTTCTAGAAGCTTCCTCTGCATCCCTCTTCTGAGCCCTGTGAGCCAGCCAACACTGAGGAACAAAGCTACCCAGAGGCTTTAACTGACACTTGGCATAAATGCTACACCTATTAACAAAATCACCATTCTCCCTAGGAGTGAGACCTTCACCTCCTTTGGTCCTGGAGAGCAGGGGATAGGTGCTTTCCAAATGTCAGATGGCTGCCAGCCTCTGTTCTGTCTCAGTTTTTTTTTCTTTGTGAGCACCGTGGTTCCTGAGGAACAGGCAAAAAATGGACTTGGGAAGAAGCTGGGGTGGGGTAAGGACTAGCTAGATAGACCTAGCTCTAAATCTTCCTTTGAACCTCTCAAAGGGCCATGGGCAGTGGGAAACCATTCAAATTTCCTCATTTTACCTGATAGGAAATTCAGATTTGGGTATATTGGAAGAAGTGGGCGATATGAAAAGATCCAAGGGAAGCCTTTGCACAGGAACGACGTGGATAGATTTACACTGCAATCCATATTTCTGCCCTCACCGTTTCTGTGCCCTTTATGCTTGTACATGTACATGTGCACATATCTCCCATACACGTGAATACACATGCACGTGTATTCATCTACACACATGGAGTCCTGCAGTTGACATCAGGTGTCATCCTTTATACAGCTCATGCAAAGTCTCTCGCTGAACCCAGAACTCTCCATGTTGGCGAGTCTAGCTACCCGGCTTGCTCTAGAGGTACCCTGCCTCTCCTTCCCAAGTGTTGGGATTACAGGCAGGTGCTGCTGCATTACATTAGCCACATTTTGTTGCTATGATACCACACCATGACTAAAAGTGTCTTTTGGAGGAGTTTATGGTGGAGGAGAAATGGCACCCGGCAATCTAAACAGGTAGCTGAGAATTCACACACCAACCACACAGGCAAAGCAGAGAAAGCTAGTTGAGCTGGGGTGGGGATATACAACTCTCAAAGCCCACCCCCAGTGACATACTTCCTCCAACCAGGTTGTGCTTCTTAAAGGTTCGGAGTTCAAGGACCTGAACAGACTGAGGACAGTACTCATTCAGTCCCCCACATATGCCTTCCCAAATGTTACGGGCTCTGGAGAGTGGCAGTCTGGTTCCCACTTGCACAGCGAGCAGTAGCAACAAGGCCCCAGCTCCTGATTTCAGATCCTGCCAGACCAGGAGGATCGCTCTACTTCTCAAGTGCTGCCTGGGTCACGTGACTTGCTCTGCTCAGTGACTGTGAATTCAGGTTACAGGGCAATATCCAAATGTGGGCTGGTTGTTTTCCACTGTGAGAAATGCTTTCTGGAGTGCTCCTCTAAGCTCTCCAGTACATCTATCCTGCAGGAAGAGAGGCTCTCTTCTCACACTGACTGACAAAACAAGGCTGTCTGCACATGTAGCCTAGCTACTGTATGCTTAGCCACATCACAAACAAGAAAGGCCTGAGATTAGATTTGATTTGTGACACAGAAATAGCTAAATTCTTCAGCATTTTTGATTTATTATTCTTTTTTTTTTTACTTGTACGAGTGCTTTGCCTGCATATATCTTCGCTTTGCTCCATGTGTATGCTGGTACCCTTGGAGGTCAGAAGAGGGCACTGGAGCCCCAGGAACTGGAATCATATAGATGGTTACATTCTGGTGTATAGGTGCTGGGAACTAAAACCAGAACCTCTGCTAGAGCTGTAAATCCTCTTAACTATTTTTAAAACTGTTTGACCCCCCCTTTGGAAACTCCACGCATGTACTGTATGTTTTCATCACATCCTTACACCCCACCCCCCGCCCCTCCAGTATCCCTCACTGCTTCTCCCTCCCAACTTCATGCCTTTCTCTTATAATTTTAAAGGAATATATATTTTTCACCAATTAATGCTGTCTGTAAGAACACAGGTGTAAGATCACCCACTGGGTCATGCACAACCTACTCATGGGTGCTGGCATTTCTTCTAGGCTCTGCCCCTCAGTTACCTGGCAACAGCTAGGTGTGCCTGACTCACTATAAAAGGGACTGCTTGTCTCTCTCTCTTTCTCTCTCTTTCTCTCTCTCTCTCTCTCTCTCTCTCTCTCTCTCTCTCTCTCTTTCTCTCTCTCTCTCTCTGCCTTTCTCAGTCTCTACTCCCTCTCAACTCCTTTCCCCATGCCCTAAATAAATTCTATTCTATAGTATAGTATAGTATAGTATAGTATAGTATAGTATAGTATAGTATAGTATGGGCTGGTACCTCAGAGGGAAGGGAAGTCTCAGCATGGGCCCACAGAGGCACCCTCTTCCCCACCCTATACCTTAACTCCACCAAACATATCCCTGGTTTCTTTTTCTTTTTTATAAAACACAACAATGGTCACCCTGAAAAGAGAGAAGTGCCCCCTCCAGCAGCCATCAACACCCAATAGCTAGGGAGGGGCCTTGACAGCTACCTATCATACTGGAATTTTTTTAATTTTGTAGGGGTTTTATTTTTAATTATTTGTATTTCTGGGTATCTCTTTGTGGTATGACAGATGCCCAGAGGCCAGAGGCATCAGATACCCTAGAGTTAGAATTACGAGCTGTTGCGTGCTACCAAACACTGCTGGGAACTGAGCATGAGCCATTTACAAGAGCAGAAAATACTCTGAGGTATTTTCTGAGCTGCCTCTCCTGCCCCTCTGCTGGAATTTTTAGAAATGAGTTTTCTCTTTTAAAAGTGACATTTAACTATCAACACCAAGGCTTGCTTTTTTTTTTTTTTTGTCATCTATTTTCTCATGAAAATATAGCATTCAGTGGAAAGAATTCACAGTGTCAGAAAACCTTAGGTAAAACGATAAATCTACAGACCTACAAGAAGCAGGTTTAATCCAAAGAAAATGCCACTGAAAATGATTAACAACAGAACTTCCAGCTCGAGAACACTCTCTCCCCCTCTGTGGCTCTCTCTCCCCCTGCAACTGTTTCATAACGGAGATAGAATATGAACCACCTCCTCTGCCCACTCCCCAAGCGCCCCATAATTAAGTGCCATTTCCTCAATCTGGGATAAAACTGTAATGCCCGGTACCACTGAGCCAGAACAGAAGGCATATGAGTGGGTAAATTGCATGTCTGGGGCCACTTGAGCTCTCTAAGAACAGTGCTGTAGGCAAGAGTGGAAGGAAGGGGTCCCCTGGTAACAGTGAGTTCTAGAAACAGTAGATTTCAACACTCAGCATTCAGGGCCCATCACCGTGAGTTGGAATGAAAACATTCCTCCAAGAGAGAAAGGAAAATAACACAAGGAGCAAGCGAGTGAGCTCCCCACTTGGTGTAAGTGTCCTCCCTTCAGCTATAAGCCCAGGATGAATCTGACCTCCCTTTATGGAGCAATGTCACCAAGAATATTGAAAAGATAAGCCACAGGTAGCAAAATGCTTAACTGTCCATAGACGTCATATAAATATACCCACAACAGAAAAGTAAATGAATGTAATGAGAGGGGTTGGGAACATAGTTCTGTTAGTATGCAGAAAGTTATGGGTTCAATCCCCGGCACAACATAAAGCCAGGCAAGGTTGCTGATGCCCATAATCCTAGACCCTTGGTAGATTAAAAGGGAAGATCAGAAGTTCTAGGTCATCATTGGCCACATAGTGACCTTGAGTCCAGCCTGGGTTACATAAGACTCTATGTCAAATAACCAGGAGAAGGCAAGGGGGGGAGGGAAAAAAGAACAGGAGGGGGAAGGGGAAGGAAGGGGGAAGGAGAGGAAAGAGGGAAAGATGGAAGGACAGAAAGGGAGAAAGATATTATTATTATTATTTGTATATTTGCCTTTATTATTTTAAGCTCTTCTTTTCTTCTTAGACAAGGTCTTGCTGTATACTCCTGGCTTTCCTGAAACTCACTCTGTAGACCAATCTGGCCTGGAACTCACAGAGATCCACCTGCCTCTTACTCACAAGTACTGAGATTGAAAGTGTGAGCCACCATACCCAACCATATTTCAGATTCTTAGACTATAAAAAAAAAGGATGTCATAAGAACTAAAGAAAACCATTTCTATGGACCCTCATAACAGTACCCAGACCACACATCTTACAGAACCATATAACAACAAAATGAGACATGTCAGACCCTTTCAGGATTCTGATTCAGATGACACAACCTCAAAACATCATGAGACAGCTGGACAACAGGATAAACCTGTATTTGGCAGGCAATGAAGTGGTAAGAGAATATTGTTTCTGGTCAGGGCTTTGATGGCACTGTGACTCTCTGAGGAAAGTTCTTATCATTAGATATGTATTATAAAATGTGTGTAAACTGCTTCAAAAACTCTCTACCAAAAAAAAAGATAAAAGAAAAAAGAAATAACTGGCTGGAGGTGGGGAGAATAAAGCAAGATTGGCAAAACTATGGAACCTGATAAAATTAAGTAGTGAATACATGCAGATTCACATATTAACAAAAGAGTTACCTTTGTGCTGGTGTGAAAACGTATTTTAAAAGTCTTTCATAAACGGCACTGGGTGGTGGTGACACACACGTCTAATCATAGTACTCAGGAGGCAGGAGCAGGCAGATCTTTGTGATTTTGGGGGACGTCCTGTTCTATAGAGAAAGTTGTAGCACAGCTAGAGCTATACGGAGAAACCTAGTCTTGAAAGAAGGAATGAAAGAACAAAAGAAAGAAAGGAGGGATGGATGGAGGGAAGAAGGAAGCAAAATTAAAAGATGAATATCATTGAGTATAAGAGCATATTGTTCCTGAAAAGAAGATTTAAAAGGCAAAATACAGGGCTTGGGAGATGGCTCAGCAGCTAAGAGCACTCGTTGCTCTTGCAGAGGACCTGGACTTGGTTCCCAGAACCTGCAGAGCAGCTCACAACCTCTTGGGACTCCTCGTTCTCATGTCCACAGGTCAGTCATGCACATGGTACACGGTCATACATGCAGGCAAAACATTCAAACACATGTAATAAAACCAACTTTTAAAAAGCAAAGTAAAATAGACTATATGTGAACTTTCACTTGACTCTCTTTTGACAAAAACTGTTAAGAAGCACCAAGTATGACGATAACTTGGACAACATGAATATCAACTGGGTAAGAGTAGGAAGTTAGTGTTAATTTCCTTCAGTAAGAAAATCATATAGAACTTGTTTGTGGATTCTTAGGAAAATTAAGCCAAACTAGATAGAATCAGTCATGATTTATAAAATTTCATTTCAAATGTGTTAGCAAACATGATACTATTTATTAGACCATTTCCATATAGTCTCCACAGCTAAGAATTTGAGAAAATGGGGCTGGAAAGATGGGTCAGTGGTTAGGAGCACTGACTGCTCTTCCAGAGGTCCTGAGTTCAGTTCCCAATAACCACATGGTGACTCATGACCATTTATAATGGGATCCAATACCCTCTTCTGGTGTGTATGAAAACAGCTACAGTGTATTCGTATACATAACATAAATAAATAAATCTTTAAAATTTTTGGAAAAACAATAAGTCTTTAAAGAATAAAACAGTTTTAAAGATCTTAGGCTATAAATGCAATATTAGAGAAACAGAGGTCAACCCACTGTGCTTGGATAAAAACAGAATTATAAAGATGCAGATTTTCCTTAACTATTTGAGTTTGCTCTTTTCCTGTGATCTTTTAAAATTAACATTTAATTGACGAACAATGAGTATCCGTATTTATGGGGTACAATGTGGCCATTATTAAGATTTGTTTTTATTTGTGTGTATGTGTGCATGCCTGTGTGGATGTACATGCCTCTGTAGATGCCCAAGGCGGCTAACTCAGAAGAGAGTTTTAGGGGGCACATGCAATTGTGAGTTGCCCAACTTGGGTGCTGGGAACTGAACTCAGGTCCGCTACAAGAGCTGCAAATGCTCTTTAATGCTGAGCCATCTCTTCAACCCCAAATTTGAACATCTAAGAAAAAAACAAAGAGGACATTTAAGGGTTGCCAAATGACTCTGAAAATAACTAAACAGATGAGGAAGAATCAATTTTCCTGAGAATATAATATGATCAACACGGAGGAAGGGGAGCAGGACCTCATCTGGAGAGAGCGCTGCAGTCAAAATGAAGAGGAAGAAGTGGACGGGGGATGTGGGAAAGGGGCTGTCTAATGATACAAACTCAAAAGACTCAATGAAAAATAGTAACAGTGGCAAGGAGCAAAGCCAGTCTACAGAACTGAATCTGGGACACAAAGGTCAGAACAGAGACACCCACAATCCTTCTGAAGCAGAGAACAAAACACAGATATAAATAAATGTCAGACATACATAAATATAAAGGAAGTCAGGCAGGGCAGCCCCCTAAGTACCAGAAGATGAAATAAGATTAGTGGGTTTTAGGGAATATTGTCAAACGTTCTGAACACTCTAGTAGACAAATCTTCTGAAAGCGCTGTTTCTCCTTTCTCTGTGAATCCGTCTCTGTATTGTAACTTTGTAGCATCTCACAGGAGAAAGTGGATTTGGGGAAGTCAGAGGGCTTGCTGCTCCTGCAGATGACCCAAGTTCAGCTCCTAGGGCCCAGGGTGCAAGGCTCACAACCCCACGGGACTCTAGCCCCAGTGGATCTGATGCCTCAAGCCTCCTCTGGATCTACACTCACATGTGGATAACCCACACATAGATGCACCCTCATACACCCAATTAAAAGGAAACATTTTTAAGTGATCCCATGTCCCTGATGTTCAGTATGAGCTGGTGGCCTCATGACTATTTGCTCAGAGTGACAGGATGTATTTGATGTCAAGCCATGCCCATGACAAGCTCAAGCCTTAAGAGGCTGCCTGCTTCCATGTTTCCTCGGGAAACTCCACCCAGCTGTCATTGTCCCTGTTCTAGCCTGGTTCAGGATGAGTCTCCAGGGAGAGAAGAACCTTCGTCGGGAGGCTGGCTCCTGCTCAGCCTGGCAGCTGACCACAGAGGAATGCAGGAGGCTATCCCAGTGCAGACCCAGTCAAGGAAACTCAGATCGTTAAACTGTAAAGCTGGGGGCCCAACAAATTATGCCGTGTCACTATTTCAGGGAAACATTCTTCTAATTGAGAGTAAGGTACACACACACACACACACACACACACACACACACACGCACACGCGCACGCACACGCACACACACACACACCAAAAATAAAGAAATTTAACAAAAAGTTTAAAGGGGCTGTAGACATGACCCACTGGCAAGAGCACTGGCTGCTCTTGCAGAGAACCCTGGTTCAGTTCCCAGCATTGATAAGGCAGCTTATAACCATCTATAACTCCAGTTCCAGGGGGTCTAATGGGCTCTTTTGGCTCCACAGGGCACCAGGCATGCACATAGTACACATGCATACATGCAGGCAAACATTCATACACATAGCAAGAAAATGAAAATGTAAAATAATAAAAAAAACATTTAAATGTCAAATTAAACAAAAAAAAAGGGAATTTAGAGAACTCTAATTGCTAGGTGAGGTGGGGAGATGTGTCTTAGAAAAAAAGTCTGGGAAAGCTTTCAAAGATTTAAAAACTTGGTGATAAAATGGACTGCGATCAATTGTACAAACTACCTGCAAACAGAAAAGCAGGAAATATTAAATCTGCAGTGCAAAAGACAGAAACAACAGGATCTGTGAACATGAACATTAAGCACCTAATAAAACCAAAATGATCGGAGTAGGAACAAAGACACAATTCACTGGGATGAGCGTAAACAAGATTAAGGCTTCGGGTTCAGGCAGCTTGTGTGTAACCTGCTCCCAGGTGCTGGGCTGATCTGCAGTGACCAGCGCACCAGATCTGCTGTGGGACTTCTGCCTGGCAGAGGGACGCCCCCTCCTCCCCCCAGGAGAGATCACACACCCCTGCACAGGGCAGGAGCCTGCCAGCCTCCCTTTGGCGACCTCTGCTCCAGGAATCCACTAGGCTGAGCCTTTAGATGTGCAAGGCCTCCCCAATATAAGATCACTTGGGGCAAAGCACATTAGGGCTCCAAAGTCACTCAGGAGCAGGCAGGCCCCAGAAATCGGTGCCAGGGGATCCTGGTAATCCAGGGGGGGCAGAAATAGCTTTGCAGGCTCACAGGAGGTCCAACCAACAGCCAGTGGCAGCAGGACCAACTAACACCAGAGGTATCCAGATGGCAAAAGGCAAACGTAGGAATGTTACTAACAGTAATCAAAGTAATGTGGGACCATCCGAACCCAACTCTCCAACAGCAGCAAGTCCTGGATACCCCACCACACCCGAAAGACAAGATCTGGATTTAAAATCACTTCTCATGATGCTATTAGAGGATCACAAGAAGGACACAAATAAATCTCATAAAGAGTTACAGGAGACCATGAATCAACGGTTAGAAGCCCTTACAAAGGAAACACAAAAATCGCTTAGAGAAATGCGGGAGAACATGGATCAAAAGATGGAGGCGCACAAGGAGACAACACAAAAATCGCTTAACGAGATGAATCAACGGGTAGATGCACTCACAAAGGAATCACAAAATTTGCATAAAGAAATGCAGAAGAATATGGGTCAACAGACGGATGCCCATAAGGAGGCAACACAAAAATTGCTTAAAGAAATGAATCAACGGTTAGATGCCCTTACAAAGGAAACACGAGAACTGCTTAAAGAAATGCAGGAGACGATGGATCAACAGATGGAATCCCATGAGGAGGAAAGACAAAAATCGCTCAGAGAAATGCAGGAGAACGTGGGTCATCAGGAAGAAATCCTGAAAGAGGTAATGCAAAAATACCTTAAAGAAATACAGGAAAATACAAACAAACAAGTGAAGGATCTCAGCAAATCCATCCAGGAACTAAAAAAGGAAGTAGAAACAACTAAGAAATCACAAAGGGAGACAACTTTGGAGATAGAAAACCTTGGGAAGAAATCAGGAGTCATAGATGCAAACATCAACAATAGAATACAAGAGATGGAGGAAAGAATCTCAGGTGCTGAAGATTCCATAGAAAGCATCGACTCAACAGTCAAAGAAAATGCAAAATGCAAAAAACGCGTAACCCAAAACATCCAGAAAATCCAGGACACAATGAGAAGACCAAACCTAAGGATTATAGGTATAGATGAGAGTGAAGATTTGCAACTTAAAGGGCCAGTAAACATCTTCAACAAAATTATGGAGGAAAACTTCCCTAACTTAAAGAGAGAGATGCCGATGAACGTACAAGAAGTCTACAGAACTCCAAACAGACTGGACCAGAACAGAAATACCTCCCGTCACATAATAATCAAAACACCGAATGTTCTAAACAAAGAAAGAATACTAAATGCAGTAAGAGAAAAGGGCCAAGTAACATACAAAGGAAGACCTATCCGAATCACATCAGACTTCTCACCAGAGACTATGAAAGCCAGAAGATCCTGGGCAGATCTCATGCAGGCACTAAGACAGCACAAATGCCAGCCTAGACTACTCTACCCAGCAAAACTCTCAATCACCATAGATGGAGAGACCAAGATATTCCATGATAAAACCAAATTTTCACAATATCTTTCCACAAATCCAGCCCTGCAACGGATAATAGGTGGAAACCTCCAATACAGGGAGAGAAACAACACCCTGGAAAAAATGAGATAATAACCTTCTTGAATCAAACCCAAAAGTAGATAACCACTCAAACATAAAGATAGCGTCAAGAATGGCAGATGGCAATAATCACTATGCCTTAATCTCTCTTAATATCAATGGTCTCAATTCCCCAATTAAAAGACATAGACTAGCAGACTGGATACGTAAACAGGACCCAGCATTTTGCTGCATGCAGGAAACGCACCTCAGTGTCAAAGACAAACACTACCTCAGAGTAAAAGGCTGGAAAACAATTTTACAAGCAAATGGCCCCAAGAAACGAGGTGGAGTAGCCATCCTAATATCGGATAAAATTGATTTTCAACCTAAAGTCATCAAAAAAGACACAGAAGGACACTACATACTGATCAAGGGAAAAATCCACCATCAAGAACTCTCAATCCTGAATATCTATGCTCCAAATGCAAGGGCACCCTCATTCGTAAAAGAAACTTTACTAAAACTCAAAGCACACATCGCACTGCACAGAATAATAGTGGGTGACTTCAACACCCCGCTCTCTGAAATGGATCGTTCAGGAAAGCAGAAACTAAACAGGGACACAGTGAATCTAACTGAAGCCTTGGACCAAATGGAACTAACTGATATATATAGAACATTTCATCCTAGAGCTAAAGAATACACCTTCTTCTCAGCTCCTCATGGTACCTTCTCCAAAATTGACCATATAATTGGTCACAAATCAGACCTCAACAGATACAAGAAGATAGAAATAATCCCATGCCTCCTATCAGATCACTATGGAATAAGGGTGGTCTTCAATGGCAACAAAAACAAAAGAAAACCCACGTACACATGGAGGCTGAACAATGCTCTACTCAATGATAACTTGGTCAAGGTGGAAATAAAGAAAGAAATCAAAGACTTTCTGAAAGTTAATGAAAATGAAGGCACAACATACCCTAACTTATGGGACACAATGAAAGCAGTGCTAAGAGGAAAATTCATAGCCCTGAGTGCCGCCAAAAAGAAACGGGAGACAGCATACACTAACAGCTTAATGGCACACCTGAAAGCCCTGGAACATAAAGAAGCAAATACACCAAAGAGGAGTAGAAGGCAGGAAATCATCAAACTCAGGGCTGAAATCAATCAAGTAGAAACAAATAAAACCATACAAAGAATCAACAAAACGAGGAGTTGGTTCTTTGAGAAAATCAACAAGATAGATAAGCCCTTAGCCAGACTAACCAGAATGCACAGAGATAGTATCCAAATTAATAAAATCAGAAACGAAAAGGGAGAGATAACAACAGAAACTGAGGAAATTCAAAAAATCATCAGATCCTACTACAAAGACCTGTATTCAACACAACTAGAAAATCTTGAGGAAATGGACAATTTCCTTGACAGATACCAAGTACCAAAATTAAATCAGGATCAAATAGACCATCTAAACCGTTCTATAACCCCTGAAGAAATAGAAGTTGTCATTGGAAGTCTTTCAACCAAAAAAAGCACAGGTCCAGATGGTTTTAGTGCAGAATTCTATCAGACCTTCAAAGAAGACCTAACACCAATACTCTTCAAACTGTTCCACAAAATAGAAACAGAAGGAACACTACCCAACTCGTTCTATGAAGCCTCAATTACACTAATACCAAAAGCACACAAAGATCCGACAAAGAAAGAGAATCTCAGGCCAATCTCTCTTATGAATATCGATGCAAAAATACTCAATAAAATTCTTGCCAACCGAATCCAAGAACACATCAAAACGATCATTCACCACGATCAAGTAGGCTTCATCCCAGGGATGCAGGGATGGTTCAATATAAGGAAATCCATCAATGTAATCCACTACATAAACAATCTCAAAGAAAAAAACCACATGGTCATCTCATTAGATGCTGAGAAAGCATTTGACAAAATTCAGCATCCTTTCATGCTAAAGGTCTTGGAAAGATCAGGAATTCAAGGCCCATATCTAAACATAGTAAAAGCAATTTACAGCAAACCAGTAGCCAGCATCAATCTAAACGGAGAGAAACTTGAAGCAATCCCACTAAAATCAGGGACTAGACAAGGCTGCCCTCTCTCTCCATATCTTTTCAATATAGTACTTGAAGTTCTAGCTAGAGCAATTAGACAACAAAAAGAGGTCAAAGGGATACAAATTGGAAAGGAAGAAGTCAAACTATCACTATTTGCAGACGATATGATAGTATACATAAGCGACCCAAAGAACTCCACCAGAGAACTCCTACAGCTGATAAACGACTTCAGCAAAGTGGCCGGATATAAAATCAACTCAAGCAAGTCAGAAGCCTTCCTATACTCAAAGGATAAGCAGGCTGAGAAAGAAGTAAGAGAAATAATACCCTTTACGATAGCCACAAACCATATTAAGTATCTTGGCGTGACGCTAACCAAACAAGTGAAAGATCTGTATGACAAGAACTTCAAGTCTCTGAAGAAAGAAATTGAAGAAGACCTCAGAAGATGGAAAAATCTGCCATGCTCATGGATTGGCAGGATTAATATAGTAAAAATGAGCATCTTACCAAAAGTAATACACAGATTCAATGCAATCCCCATCAAAATCCCAACTCAATTCTTCATAGAGTTAGAAAGAGCAATTCAAAAATTCATCTGGAATAACAGAAAACCCAGAATAGCTAAAACTATTCTCAAGAGTAAAAGAACCTCTCGGGGAATCAGTATCCTGGACCTCAAGCTGTAAAAGAAAAAAAAAAAAAAACAAGATTAAATTCCATATTAAACATGATTGATACAAAAAGAATCCAATTAAGCAAGAAAGCTAGAGTTTGAAAAAAAATTGTCAGACAAATCCAAATAAACAGAAAACTACACTTGGGAATATTAAGATAAGACAAAAGTTGAACTCAAGGCAAATGTATTCAAAGGGACCTCTAATGATTTTATAATTATCATTTTACACTGATAAAGAATATTCAAAGTTACCTTTTAAATGTCCATGAATATGCACCAACTAACATTAATTGTTTCAATACAGAAAATGAGTAATAGCAGAAATCAAGAAAAAAAATCATTTCAAAGTGTCCTTACAGTGCTGAGGCTAGACCAAACTGCTACACACATAAGACAGGAATTAAAGTCCTGCTGTTCGTCATTATTTTAGACTCACCTGTGCCTGTGAGAACCTAATGGGGGCTTCCTCCTTTGCTTGGAACCTTGTGATCACTGGTTGCATGCCTGTCAGGGATTTATGGACACCTGGAAGCACATTCAAAAATGTTTTTATGGCCCCCTATGTCTTAACAATACTAGTTAAAAGGATTTGACCTAGATAACTAATAAAATTTGGTTTAATAATTACCAAATTTTCACTATATAGAGAATAGATTCCCAATACCCACAAAGACAATCCAGACTTCTCAAATGTACCAACTGATAGTATCTAGCTAAAGGAAAGAAAATTAGAACTGAAATTGGGCATAGTGGTGCAGGCCTTTAATCCCAGCACTCAGGAGGCAGAGGTAGGAAGATCTCTGAGTTTGAGGCCAGCCTGGTTTAGAGAGTCAGTTAGAGCCTGAGCTACACAGAGAAACCCTGTGTGGAAAGAAAGGGTGGGTGTGGGTTATTATTCATGATGCTGGGATGTGGGAAAGGTAATACAAAACAGCAAAGACTGACATTTAAGCAAATAGAAAGATAATTAGAACTAACATAGATGAAAAACCCCCCAAAACAGACATCAGTTTGCACATGATGCAAATGCAGAATAGAAGTGACTCTTTAGGGTGATGGCATATCCTGTGATAAATGCAACTTTCTTGCCTATACCCACTTTGAAGGAGAATGGAGCAGGATCTTGCTATGTTGCTGCAGTTGGACTTAAACTCTTTGGCTCACATGACCCTCCTATCTCAGCCTCTGAATTTCCAGGACTCAACTTGCCTAGTTAGACCAGTTAAACCACATTAACAGATACTAGGGTGTATTCCTCATAATCCTCAGACATTATGAAAACAAGTAATTGAAATATTAAAGACCTAAGCTTGGTCCTCCTTTAATTTATATTCCATTTGTGTGTGCAGGGTATGTACTAGGACAAAGCAATTTAAACTCTTCTTTCATTAGATCGTGACAAGAAATACAGATATTTATTGTAACTGTCCACATTCTACATAAGGGAGAGGGGAGGCCCACATTAAACTGATTGGCTCAAGGTCATGCAGTTAGCAAGTCAGAAATAGGAAATTGAGACCTGGGTCCTTCTGACACACTGAGCTTCCTCCAACATGCTCATGTTCTGTCAGGGGACTTGAAATGTCACTGACACTAGTGAATCATAAATCATGCTACAAGACGCTACAGACACTGGAGCAGAGACTGACTCCAAGGAGCGATGGATGAAGTTATCGGTGCTTCTGTGGCAATAGCAAGCACAGCAGAGCAATACAGAAATGTATAAATCTCACCATGAGCTCTCCTCCTGTCAGAGTTTCTCACCAAAGGGACTCGGGGCTTCCAGACTCTGCTTGGAAACCACAGGGTAATCCTGCAGGTCCACTTCTAACTTCCTTCTTTCCTGATCCAGAGACTGCTGAAGCATAAGCTATCCTGCTGGAAGGCAACAGGAATTAGGAACTGCAGAAACTCTGGCTCATTTTTCCATCATAAGGTGTAATGACATTGTACAAGGCACCCATCTCCCTAAAGAGCACGGTCTGCTACTCTGAGGCGGAGAAAAGTTCAAGCTTATGATGAAGACTGCTGATATCCACTTCCTCTTATCTCCACATTGTTCAGTGTCTTCTTGTACATACCTGTGCCTTTATAAATAATGCTGATCAACCAGATGGATGAGGGAGATGTTCCTTACATCAGTTATTTCTATACAACTGACTTACTTAGATCATGCTAGAGTGGTGGGCAGTGTGGACTGGGTTCAGAAGACAGCAGTGCCTGGACTTGAATGATGGCCCTTCTATCACACTCTCTTCCCTTTGGTTGTCTGGCATAAGGAAGGAGTCCCAGTATTGTTTCTAATGCTGAAAAACCAAACCAAACAAACAAAAAACCACCACAACATAAAGAAACTTGAAGGGAAAGGTTCTGCCTTAGATCACAATTCCATGTTATTGTTGAGAAGTCACAGCACACAGCTGGCCACATCACATCCACAATCAAAAGCAGAGAGAAATGTGCCCATACATTCTCTCTTCCAAGTGCTCAGCTCCATATTCAATACATCTCTAGGAATGGTGGCGCCCACAGTGGGCCACATCTTTCCCAAATCAATTAATCATGACAATCCCCTATAGGTATGTCTATAGACTTACCCAAAGGAGACAGTCTCTCATGGACACTTGCTTCCCATGTAATTCTAGGTTGTATCAGGTTGACAGTTAAAGCTCTTCATCACAGAAGGCGTGATGCAAAAGAAGACTCTCAATCAAAAGAAGCCATTGAACACATCTGTAGGCTCACTTTGGTTGAGGACTAATCAAGAGACATACCTCTATTATTTGAAGCCATAAATTGGGTGCTGTGCCCCCATCATAATCCCCAGGCCTTTCCATTCTTTAACTTCAAAGTGTACCTCCAACTGCCCTTGCTGGTACCTCTTGACAGGAGGACTTTCCTCAAGAAAGTACACCTTCAAGAGTGGGACTTTGAATATGCTGGAATAGAAAGTACTGTTTTACTTTCAAGAGAGTAAAATAAAATAAGACCCTACCCATGACTGGTGGGAGTGGGTATGTAAACACAAGAGGGAGAAAAGCCTGAGTCTTGTAGTCTATTGTTTCCCAGAATGTCCCTGAGGATGAGGTCTGGTCACTCTCATTGGAAACTGGAACATTGACTTGTTAATGCATCCTTTCTTGGCTGCCTTCCTCTCTCTATCTCACTGTTCCAGCTGTCTCTGAAAGAGAGCTTTTCTTTTTTTCTTGTGTTTACAGACCGCCACTCCCACCAGCCATGGGTAGGGGCTTATTTTATTTTATTGTTTTGAAAGTTCTAATTCCCTAGCATTTCCCACTCTTGAACGTGTGTTATGGTTTTCAGACGGCATCTTACTAGGTAGCCCAGGTGACCTCAAACTCACAATCCTCCTGCCCCAGCCTCCCAAATACTTGAGATATGGGTAGAAGCCCCCACAACCAGGTCACATTTTTCCTTCCAAATAAAACATCATGCCTAAAACCTTGGCTTGAAGTCTGCTTTCCAAAAACTAAGATAACACAGCATCCTGCCTGTTAGTTGAATACAAATCAAAGTATCTCTGTCTGTTAGTTGAATACAATACACAGTATCCCTGCCTGTTAGTTGGATATGACCCCCAAAGGATACAGAACCTCTTGGATAATCCAAGAAGATACTTACTGCTCTCTAGAGGTAAGAGCAGAGGTGTATGGGGAAGGGGCAAAAAGCATCACCTAATACAGAGAGGTATACCTAAGTCTCTCACACTCATCTACATTTAGAGGATTGAACTTGTCAACCTAAGTTCTGAGACTTGCTCTTCAGGCAGAGTTTCAATGAGCATAGACACATCAGATGACTAGAGACCCAACCAAGACCAGCTGAGTTTGGTCAAGCCTTCTGCTACATTTTTGCATCATTCTGAAAAGAATTTCTTTGAAACCTGTTGGTATTGGTTAACACTGGATCACTGACAGAAGACAACCAGATGTCACGGTGTGACTCACATCAGGACCAGCTTCCCACATGAGGCCAAGGGTAAGCACAACATCTAGGCCTGGAATTGACATGTCTAGGCTGTTCCATCACAGTCAGCACCTTGCCACCTCCCTCTGGTGACATCTAAACCACCATTCCCAGAAATCACCAGATCCCTTGTCAGCCTGTTTCCTCCTGAGAGCAGTGTCTACCCCACTATCTCTTCCATACCTGCCATAGCCACTGATGAAACCTTCTCATCAGTGCCCTGCTATGACATGTGACTTTGTCTTCTCTGGGCCTTATCACAGAAGAAAGAGGAGGAGGAGGAGGAGGAGAAGGAGGTGGCAAAGAAGAAAGAAGAAAAAGGAGGAAGAAGAAGGAAAGAAGAGGAGAAGGAGGAAAAAGAGTAGGAAGAAGAGGAAGAGAATGAGGAGGCAGAGAAGAAGGAAGAAGAAAGACAAAAAGGGGGAAGAAAGGAAGAAGAGGAGGAGGAGAAGGAAGAGAAAGAGAAGGAAGAGGAGGAGGAAAAGGAGGAGAAGGAAGAGAAAGAGAAGGAAGAGAAAGAGAAGGAAGAGGAGGAGGAAGAGGAAGAGAAGGAAGAGAAAGAGAAGGAAGAGGAGGAGGAAGAGGAGGAGAAGGAAGAGAAAGAGAAGGAAGAGGAGGAGGAAGAGGAGGAGAAGGAAGAGGAGGAGAAGGAAGAGAAAGAGAAGGAAGAGGAGGAGGAAGAGAAGGAGGAGGAGAAGAAGAAAAGAAGAAGAAGAAGAAGAAGAAGAAGAAGAAGAAGAAGAAGAAGAAGAAGAAGAAGAAGAAGAAGAAGAAGAAGAAGCAACCATCTGACCATCTCAGAACAGCACCAAAACCAGATAAACTTAGTTCATAGTTCATAAAGAGCCTTGAATCTGAATCATGGAATAAGTTTGAGTTTTCAGGGTTCCAAATCTGAGGTTTATTTTAGGCCATTCTTAATTTAAAGATGAGTAATTCATCCCTCGAGTCCTGGAATTTCTCAGTGAGGATGACATCCCAGATCCATACATACCACTGGGGATGATCAGGTAAGAGGGTTCAACCCCACCCCCCTACCCTCGTAGACTGTGTGTGTGGTGCGCATGCTCCGGGAGGGCCAACGCCCTCTGCTCTAGCTCTTGAAGCTGCAATGCTAGGTCTCCCCAGTTCATAGCCATTTTCCTTTCGGAATTTTCCAGCCCAATTATTTGTTAATTTTTTTAATTTAATTTTTAATCCATATGCTTATTCTTCGAGAATTTCACATGTGTATGAAAGGGATTGTGATCGTATCCACCCTTTACTCCCCACCCCCACCCAGATTCCAACCCACATCTCCCTCCCAACTTCGCATCCTCTTTTTAGCCACGGAATCCAGTCTGCATTGTCCTTGTGTATGTGTATGGGGCCTGACACTGGAGGATGACCAACCTACCTGGGGCCTCATCTCTGAAGGAAATCAACTATCCTTCCTCAAGGAGGAGCCCTCAGTGACTGAGAGCTCCTTGGCTAGCAGTGAAGCTCCTGCCCGTGCTAGAATGCTGTCAGGCTTGACCTTGCGTGAGGAGCTGTGAGTTCCTGATCACAGCAGTCTTGTCATGGCCAGCAGACTGCCCTCTCTACCCTCTAGTTCTTAAAGTCCTCCTCACTCTTCCAGAATGATCTGTGTTTATTGATTTGTAATTAGCTTACAAAGTAACCAGTTTCCCTAATGTCAAGTTTGTTTAGCCCCAGCACGTTCTCCTTCCCCTCAACTGTATTCCTGAATTCTTCACTTTAACATCTTACTTTTTTATAGTCTTCCCTACCTACCCTCTCTGATAGTGTCTTTTTGCCCTCTTTCTGGCCCCTTTCCAGTTTCCTAGGCTCAGTCTCCATTTGCTGCCACCTAGATAAACATATACAACAGTCAAGCTAAGATCCATATATGAGAAAAAATGAATTATTTGTCTTTCTGAGCCTGGATCATCATGCTTCCTAGGTCCACTCATTTCCCTGCAAAGTTCATAATTTTATTTTGCCTTGTGATTGAGTAAAATTCTACTGCCAATCACCTTCTTCGGAAGCCCACCTTTCCTCTATCCACCCCTTACAGAAATGTGCTTTAAGCAGTTGTAGAAACTGAGAAATCTTTTGGCACCATGATAGCAAACTTACATACCAGAAGAAAATTTCATAGGCTAACATGGCATCTTGTTTGATTTTTACTGTCAACCTGACATAACAGAGGGCACTCCTGGGAGAGAGGAATCCTCATTGAGGAACCGCCCAGATCAACCTCATCTGCAGCTATGTTTAGGAGTCTTGATCCTGGTTGTTAATTAATATAGAAGGGCCCAGCCCACCGAGGGCGCCACCATTCCTAGGTAGGTGGCCCTGAGCTCCATAAGAAAGCAACTGAATAAAAGCCAGAGGGCGAGTCAGTCAGCAGCCTTCCTCCATGGTCTCTGCTTATGCCTCTTGCTGTCTCTGGTTTTCAATGCCCATCAGAATCATCCAGAATCTACTGAGCAACTTCCTCCAAACAAGGAGCGCTCAGGGTGTGAGTCACTGGGAGCATCATGCCGCCTTCAGAGTGTTTTGTTAGCATGCACTCACTTCCTTATTGCTCATCCAGTAGCATCTGAATAAAATGACTGCTAGAGATAACGTATAAAGGCACTGTAAAAAACACTAGTGACATCCTTATTTGTTCATTTATATTTTTTATACCTAGTTTATTGGTGTGTATGGACACGCAAGCCTGTGTGTGCACTCTCGTGTGTGTAGGTGTGCAAGTGCCACAGTGCATGGAAAGGTCAGAGGACAGCTTATGGGCAGTCAGTTCTCTCCTTCCAACCATGTCCACTACAAATCTGCCTGCCCATGTCTGTCCTATGGGTCGTCAAACTCGGCCGCAGTTGCTTCGACCCACGGAGCCGTCTCACCAGCTTTCCTTTGGCTAACAAATCATTCATGAGCAGCTTATACATGCCAGATACTGTTCTAGCCACTGGAGATACTGCTGGCCAAGAAAAGCCCCCCAGTCTCAGGAGGCTGGTACTGCCTTCAGAGGAACCAGGCGAATACATAGGCATGGGATGTCAGAAGGTGGTGACCGCTGTGAAGAAAATAAAAAGGTTAAGAGAAGCAGAGCCGAGAGGATGGGGCCTGGGGATGGTGCTTTATTTTAAATCCTCAAAGATAATCTCTCTCTGAGGAGGGGACATTGGGATAGAAACAAAATGGAATGCCAGACAAGTTCTCTCCTCTGGGGAAGAAAGTAGTGTGGGCAGAGAGAATGGGAGGTGGGAGGAAATCCATGAGTCAGAGTCAGGAGGAGGCCACATGTGGACAGAGAGCCTCCTCTGTGCTGCCCTTGGGAGCTGGGAATGGGCAGACCCAAAGCACCGAAGTGTCCAGTGTGGAACCTTCAGAGAGTCTGGAAACAGCCACGTGGTGGCACTGCCGAGGATTTTGAAGAGTCACGTGGATGGCTCCAGGCAAGGAGATGGCTGAAGAACCAGACCGGTCAAGAGGCAACTGAAGTAGTCAGGACAATGAACCATGGTGGCCAAAGCGAGCAGTGAGGTGAAAAGGGGGCAGGCTCTGGGAACCAGTTTGGGCAAACCAGCTGAGAGGTTTGTTCCTCATAAGAAAGAATGACACAAGGAAGCACATTCAAAGATCATCACACGCGTGGCTTGTCATCAAAGTCAGGAGCACTTCCATGCTTAAGCATCTGGATTTTTCAGAGTAGCTACATTTGACGCAGTGGTTGATAGGATCAGGATATAGAACAATCGAAACCTCTATCTCAAGAACCTATATCGCCAAACCCGAAAAGCCTCCAGACCTATACAAAATCGTTTTAGTTCTACTCATGGAATCTGACGAAATGAAGTGTGTGAGAGCATGAAGAGATAAAGGTGACTGAGGGAGGGAGGGAATTTAGACCAAAACCACCTAGAGGTGTACAATAGGGTATATCCAATGGCATCTCATACACACAGGGAGGCATATGGAAGATGGATAGGTACAAGATGACTATGGATAAACAGATAAATGGATAGACAGATGGAAGGACAGACAGACAGACAGACAGGGGCAGGCAGACTTGCAGTGGATACTTGATTTGCCACAAAGAATACAGCCAAGTTCTGTCCATTTCAAGATTCTGTCCCCCATTGTCCTTATTTGACTTGGTACTTTCAAATTTCTCTTCCTGTGTCTATTCCTTGCTCATCTCAGACCAAAAATTCCATTTTTAGGTTCACTCTTGTCAACCAGACTTGCGAGAGCAGTATTTTACGCACTGACTTGTGATCTGTTATTACTTTCAAAGATGACACTGGGTTTCTCACCTGGCATGCTCCAGAATGGCAGAAAAGAGGCCTCTAGTGGGGAAAGGAGATCGTCATAGTTTAAACCCTAAAAATATCAGTCCCATAACACTGAATCTCATTACCACGCAGCAAATGATGTCGTCGCTCTTCATCATTGCTGGTGTTCACGAGACACGTCCCAGAGCCCACGTACTGACACCTACCCACTAAACACACACACCGTGAAAGTGAGAGAGACAGAAAGAGAGAGAGAGAGAGACAGACAGACAGACAGACAGACACACACACACACACACACACACACACACACAGAGAGAACGCCTCCCCAGCTCTGCTGTTACCTCTGGTAAACCCAGGGAGTGTGTGCCAGACCAAGATCCTCATCCTGTTACATTATTACAATTCACCACCTGGGAAATGAGTCTGTGGCTCCAAACCATTCAGTTCCCTGTAGGGCAGATTTGGGCAGAACTGATGGGTGTAAAGGAATGCAGCTGCACGGCTGGACTGTGAGGAGGATGGAGAGGCAGACCCAGGGTAAATTAGAGGACGAGAAAACGATAGCAAGAGGCATGGCCCGACTCTCGCCTGCTCCCTTGGTCATTGTTCTCCCGTGGTCAGCCCTAAACAGATAATGACAATGTTTCCACATGTGCAACTAAATTGTTATTCTCTGGAGAAGCCTAAAAGTTCATGGTGGGCTGGTAAACATCCGTTGAATCTTTAGCAGGCAGTGGAAGGAATATAAAAATCAGCCTTTCATCCATCGCTGGACTGACCTCCCTCGGCCTCAGGCGGGAGATATTTACAAGATGATAATGAAAAGCTATGAGCAAAAGGGACCAGCTGTACCCGTACCTGCATGCTCAGGTCCTGCTCTGCTGTGCTAGTAAATGCTGTCGGAGGTCTCGTGGGAGAAACAATACCTGAGGAACCTTAGGGGGACATTGCACCGGAAAAACATTACTATACACACCACACCAGATCAGGCATTTTTACTCCTTAATTCCCCCACTCCTTCCTGAGGGCTTTCTAGAAAACCAAAATTCCTTAGTCTGTAAAAACCCTGAGTTAGTAGAACACACAATTAGCAGAGAGCATATGGTAGGTAGGCAGTAGGTAGGTAGATACATACATACATACATACATACATACATACATACATACATGCATATGAATGTACATACATAAATTCATGGGCAGATTGGTTGTTCAGTTATGCAGATCCATTAACACTTGATAACCTATGTTCTAAAGCAGTGTCAACATCCATGGGGCACTATGGTGTTTGCAAATGTCTTCTCAGCCCTCACCACAGAATGCCCTCAATAGGCTCTGGAGAAGCAAAATGGGTGCCTTCCACGTCACAGTCAAGAAGCAAACAGCCAGAGTTAAGGCAACAAGAGTTGCATTGGACACTCTCACACTGCTGTGACCATAACACCTGACAGAACAAGTTAAGGGAGTGTTCTGGCTTGCTCTCTACTGAAGTGGTAAAACACTAGCCAAAACCAGCATGGAGAAGGTTTGACCTATGCATCTACACCATGGCCCATAGTTAAAGGAAATCAGGAAAGGACTCCAGAAAGAACCTGGAGCAGGAACTGAAACAGAAGCCATGGAAGAACACTGCTTACTGGCTCGCTTACTCCATGGCTCGCCCAACTTGCTTTTTTTATACAACCCAGGACCACCTGCCTAGGAATGATACTGCCCAAAGTGGGCTGAGCTCTCTCACATCGATCACTGATCAAGGAAATACCCCACAGATTTGCCCACAGGCTAGTCTAATGGATACATTCCTCAACAGAGTTTCCCGGTTCCCAGACAACTCTAGTTTATGTCAAGTTGACCAAAACAAACAAACAAACAAACAAAACAAAAGACAAAAAAAACTAACCAGCATAGGGGGAAATTTTTTGAGTTCATGGACCCAAAGGAGTTTCTATCCATCCCAGAAGGGAAGACAGCAGAATACTTCATTTGAGGCCACCAGAGACTGTGGCAAAGGTTCCTCACAACACCACAGACCAAAAAGCACAGAGCCTAAAGGGACCAGGGGCAGAGTTATGATCCTCAAAGACACACCTGTAGTGACCTGCTTCCTCTAGTTATGTCCCACCTCCTGGCGGTTCTGCAGTCTCCCAAAAGACCATCACCTGCTGGGGACACTCAAATTTAAAACTTAACGAGAACTGAAATCAGTGTGTAAGGCATAGCAGGACAGTAGTTGCTGGCCCCAAGACTGCTGTCCACCAGGAAGTACTATAGTGGCTTCCTTTCTTCATAGTGGAGAGGGAGGAGGCAGACAGACCTGACCATCATGAGTACGAACTTATTAATTCCTCCAAAGATCTTCTTGTCTCTAAGCTCAGCTGTACCTACAGAGGTCAGGGGCAAGCACAGAGGCAGAGAACAGGAGAGGTCAGGTACAGAGGCTGTCAAGGATTCTAGAAATGTTCGTTTCCTTGGCTTCATCCCCACTTTTCCAGCACTAGTCTCCATGCCCACCACAGTGTCCCCAATAACAGAATACACCAACCAGTTTCCCATGTTAGCTATGCGCTGGGTTCACATCTGATACCTCCGTGCTTTGTCTCACTGTGAGCCTACCGTGATCCTAGGAAGTACTCTGCAAGCCATGTGAAGGCAAGAGCAAAATAAACATGCTAAATCTCAGACCAGCCATCCAAAAATGAGGATCAGTCTCTTCCTCACCCTGGTCTTGGCATCTCCGGCTGAGTGTTCATGCCTCTGGTCTAGCCACTGGTTCGAGGTGCTTTCAACAGTCTCCTCCTTCATCTCTGATCCAACAGACCTGAGCCACCTTCGAACTAGGAGTGTGAGACTTCTTCCAACCGGTCTCTGGTCCTGTTTTATAAGGATCCTACCTGGTGTGGGCTTTCACACACCAGCAGACTTTAGAAGGCCATGTGTTCCACACCTCATACCTTTGCAGAGTCCCCTCCCACTGAGTATGAACTGACCCATGGGGGTATTGGAAGAATACTGTGGGGGTGGTTCTGTGCCTGTCCTAAGCAGAACAGGGCAGGGGTCTGGAGAGATGTGCAGTGGTTAAAGGCATGGGCTGTGCTCCCAGAAGACCCCGGATCCATTCCCAGCACCTACATGGCAACTAAACAACTGTCTGCAAGTAACTGCATGGAGCTGTGTAGTTTTGTGGATCTGATGCCTTCTTCTGGATTCTGCAGGCAAGGAATGCACAAATTACACAGACATACATGCAAGCAAAATGCCTATATACTTAAAACATTGATTGATTGATTCATTCATTCATTCATTAGAGACATTTCCGGGGTTTCTGCTTTTGTGCTCATTTGGTTGCTCTGAGCCTCCCTGTCAGAGACCTCACACCTTGCTGATCTTGAGTGGTCTTTGAAGACAGGAGAGGCCCCCGAAGCCACACAGCAAAGCTAAAGATAGCTGTGACCCCAGCTGAGCCCTTGCAGCCTGTCCCCAGAACCATCCACTAGAACCATCATAGATAAGACAGGAGATCTGAAGGTGTCTTCGACAGCAATAGAGTCTGTCTTGACTCTTGTTAAACTTAGCTTGGGGGTTAGGGTCCTAGAAAACTCGATGCCCCCCAAAGCCATTAGAACAGGCGGTTTTTGTGTTCTTGTCTAGAGAATTCAAAGGATGAGATTCAAAGGCCATCAGGGGGGAGTTTTTAAAGAGAAGTCGATTGTGGACTCACAGGTGGGAGCTTAAGGGAGACAGAAAGCAGTACTTCTGTGGCAGGGCTGAGTCCTGGCAGTGGGGTACCCTCGCTGCTGCCCTGGCAGATTTTTCAAAGATTTATGATAGAAACTGGGGTGAGGTATGGTCCAGTTGGCCGACCGTGTGCTGTGTGGTAGCCTCGTCTCCTCTCGGTTTCATTTATGTACACGTGTACAGCTTCCAGGCCAGAACAAGGGACAAGAACTAGAAAACCAGAAGTTCCTGCTATCCTCCCTCCCTCCAGCAAGGGCATCCTCAGAGCTGCCGCTCTGCCCTTCCTGAACAGCTTTATCTTCTGTTCTCATCACTGGACAGAGGAAGCACAGAGGGCATCTCTGCCCATCAGATAGCAAGATATTCCACCCCTGCTGTGCATTGTTCTGCTAACTCCTGGTGGGAGTTTGCCACAAAGCCATCCATCGGTAACACCCAGGCCCAGGTGTTATTTACATAAAACTTAGAGTCACTGTGCTAAGCATCCGGTCAATCTGGGTTTTTTTTTTTTCTACAAACTCCTTTGACTCTCACATCGCCACTTCTGACCCTGGACATAGTCCCCTGTGTGGTTATGACTTCAAATGCTGCTCGATTCTGAGAGGCCATCCCTGCATTCTCTGCTCCCTCCGGTCGAGAACTAAGGCATTAGAGAGCCCGCAAGCAATTACCGTGGGCTGGTGCAGAAGCAGCTGGGCACTAGCCCACACCCAGAGAGCCATTAGCTGGAGCAGAGCCGAAGGGAGGCTGTCCAGAAGCCGCCTGTTCTCAGTGGGACCTCTCGCCAATCCCGATGTCCACCCACACAGCATTCAACAACAATAACAACAAAAGTTCCAGGAACTGTGGCTATCGTCTCCATCTGAATTATGAACCGGATTTGTACACTCTGGGGAGGTTTGATAAAAACTCAAGTAAGAAAAATATCCAATATCATCACCACCAAGACACAAAAGGCTATATTGGTTCCCAATTTAAAAATAATAACGCCATCGTTTGGCCCCCTCCAGAGTGGTTCAATCAGATCCCGCCCGTTTCTCATGTTTAATGTCTGCTATAATGACTAGGCTTAATTTTAGTGGAAGATTTCTGCATAAGAAATGGGGGAGAAGAATTCGTAATTCCCCAGAATTAGAATTGATGTCACTGGACTCTTAAAATATGCATATCATCTGAAAATGTATCAAGGGTGAAGAACCTGGTAGAATCAGCTAACGCTGATGGAAAGTGTACCTCAGAGGGGAATCGGCTTGAAGTCGTTGTCGCTGTAAGCCATGATGTAGGTGACAGTAAGAAATTGACTCGAGGTGTTGCAATTCTTTTTAAGAACTCAGAAAATCCCTTCATTAGGACTTAATTGATTTCTCCAGAAAAGTCTTCTCGTAAAGGAAGCTGGCCTATGGCAGGTCCTTCGATTGAAGGGCTAGGAGTCTGAGTGTCTGTTAGCTGTCAAGCACCCTGATCCACCCTGGGGCTTCCCAGTAAGTAGAGCGCAGTACTGGTCTGGTCCGGCAGTTTGCTGGCCAAGCCCCTGCCCCTCGTGTGTGTGTGTGTGTGTGTGTGTGTGTGTGTGTGTGTGTGTGTGTGTGTGGAAGAGGAGTCAGCAGTATCATCCGCTGGGGCCTACGGTTCCTCAGACACCAGGCCTCCTCAATTCCGTGGTTCAATTAAAGAGACAATTCTTATGTGGAGTCCAGACACCTGGGATTTTAGCTAATTTGCATCCAAATTCTAATTGATTTTCATGGTACCCAGACAGAAACTGGGCCCAGAACCAGATTAGAATCACAAACTGCAGAGCCACTTTATCCTTTGAGCCTCCATTTCCTCATCTGTAAAAATGGGAACAAATCTTACTTCAGAAGGCTTTTAAGGAACGCAAGTGAAGGTGAGACAGGTTAGATCCATTTTTCAGATGCTCAATGCCAGACCAAGACTTAAAACTCACATACAAGTGAGGAATTAAAAGTCCCCCCAGAAGGCCAGCTGGGGAGTGCAGGATGGAAGAGGAGGCCAAGAAAAGGTACAAAGTCAGGAGGCTCCCACAGAGAGGAGACTCAGCCTGAACCTGGGTGGGAGGAGCATGGGAGGTGGACATTCACACTCCAGTGTCTTGTAGCCAGTTGATGTTTTCATGGGACTGGGGAGGAAACTCACACGCCCCAGCACTTTAAATCATGTGCAGGAATGAGCACAGGAACTCCAGTAACCAGAGCACAAGGGTCTCCAATCAGTGACGCAAGGAGTCCAGCTGTTTGGGATCAAGTAGGCCTGGTGATAGAAGCCAGGGGCTCAGGTGGGAAGCCAGCACCATCCTTTTGGACCTATAGTCCCTTCTCCCCCACTCCTTAGAAAGCCAACACATCCCAGCCCTTCACATTACAATCAAAGCAAGCCCTTGGGGTCTTTCTTACTTGCTGCTCAGAATCCTGTTTTGTAGCAATAGCAAGAGAAAAGCTGATGTAACACGTAAGTTCTCCAGTTGTAGACATGGAGAACCAGTACTGGGTATGGAATAATGGCTACATGCTAGGCTCTCTGCAGTTTTTTACCCAAGTGAGAGGTGCCTAACCTAGGATTGGTTGACGTCAGCAATGAGATTTCCATGGCCAGAAGAGCTTCTGTTTCCCAAACATCAGGACAGTGGCCCAGCCCAGACACTTCCCTCAGGGCCATCCTCACCTACACTACTTGCTGTCCCATGAGGAAGCTGGCACTCGCAAAGAATACCTTTAAGATCCCCTGGGCCTAAGGCAGCACATAGTTCAATGGAGCTCCGTGCCTTCTACAAGGAGGAAAGATATCATTTAACACAAATCCAAGGCCTCAGCCAATAGGCTCAAGGAAATCCAATGTTTATGGAGAATCAGATAAGGGCTACCAACTCAATCCAAGATTTATTTTTAACCTTAAAAACTTTATTGTTTAAAAAGTACATGCCAATAAATAAAACACCATACTCCAAAATTAACCAGATCCAAAATCTCTACTGAATGCAGGTGATGTATAGGTATGGGAGTTATGAAAAAGAACATGAAGTTAATTGGTTTTCTTTATGAATCTCTCCTGGAGTTTTGGTTTGGGTGGTAGATAAGTACATGAACTATACATGATAATACAAGTGTGAATTTTAATACGAAGCTCTATGGCCCCTCCCAAATGCCTATCCTATCTTTGAAGGAGTTCACGGAGTTCTATCTGAGAATTTAACAGACCTATTTTAGTAACTAGGATCAAAACTAACATCTTACGACTTTCACTTAAGGAAAATACTTTGGTAGTCTGCATTGATGAAGGATGCTGAAATCTCAAAGGCTTGGTCCATAGGAAGACAAGGATGCTAAGAGAGAACTCGAGCACTCTGTCTAATACCTTAAAATGTTGTAGGTTGGAATGAATAGGTAGAGAAAAGAAGGGATGGGTCTGAAAAAGACAGCGATATAAGCATGGTCCTGCGCATCTGTAATACCAGCACTGGGGGCAGGGGGAGGGGCAGAAGGATCACTGTAAGTTCAAGGCCAGCCTGGTCTATGTACAGAGTTTCACAGAAGCCAGAACTGTAGAATGGAACTCTGTCTCCAGAGCTGAGATGGTTCTTCCCTCACAGGGAAGAGAGTCAGTTCGAAGTCCTACCGGCCAAGTAGATAAGCTGGGTACAGTGGCACACCTGTAATCCCAGCACCGAGGAGAGGAGATGGGTAGAGCCCTGGAGCTCGCTAGCTAGCTAATCTAGCCTAGTGTGCTAGCTACGAATCTTGCAAAACAAGATGGGGCTAGAGAGAGCGTTGAGCAATTAAAAGCACTTAGTGTTCATGCTGAGGATTGGGATTGAGCTCCCAGCACCCACAATGCAGCTCACAATTATCTGTAACTCCAGTTTCAGGAGATAGGCTGCCCTCTTCCAGCCTCCACAGCCATCAAACACACACATAGTATATATATATATATATACACATACATACATACAGGCAAACACTCATATACATAAAATAATGAAATAAAATAAAATGAGTCTTAAAGAAAAGAAAACAAGTTGGAGAGAGACTAAGGAAGACACAAAAAGTTTACCCCTGGTCTCCACATACATGCAAGTGCATTTGTACATACACAGGAAAAGAGAGATAGAGACAGAGAGACAGAGAAAGAGACAGAGAGACAGAAACAGACAGAAGGTAAAGTACAATTCTTTGTCTCTTTCTAAGACTAACATTAATCCATTACCCACTTAATGGTCAGTGACTTCTTGCTGTGCTGTTTCCTACTCGGGACATCTTTCTCCAGAAATGCCTCCCAGTTTTGTTTCCTCTTCTATTAGGCTCATGGAGTATCCCCCAAACACCCTGTGGTCTGGGCTTCACCGTATCTAGCCAGATGACCAAACTGCCCATCACTACAAAGCCAATGTCCAGACAAATGGAGAGGGTGAATGTGCCCACCCCTTCCCCACTTCAGCCTGTGGTTCTGACCCAGATACTGAGTTGCTCGTGGACCTCTCCTCTCTTGTAACTGTAAATCACGATTCTTATCTGCACAATAAGAAAGCCTATGTAGAATCAGAGACCTTACAACCGAGCCTTTAAAGTGTCAAGTGGCCTGTTGGTTACCCAAGCTCTCATCCATCACTCTTGATACTCTATGAGTCCCTGAGGATGCGCCAGTCATCAACAAACAGGGCAGCTGCCTGAACCTTTAATGTTGTACCAGGCGCAGCACATCTAACAGCCTATCTTGTCTTCCTTCTGACAGCACCTTGGAAAGAGACCTATGCCCAAGGCCTCATACACATGAGTGCTCTCTCTGTCTCTCTTGTCGGCTCTCAAGACTTGATGTTTTCATTCTGCTTGCTCTAAAATGAAGCTGACGATCTTAGGGCAGATTGTTGGGAGGGGCTTTCCAGCCAGGATCCAAATGATCTTTCTTAACCAATTATGATGAATGTTGGAGAAACCACAGCCAATGAGAGAAAAGAGCGAAGGCGATGCCCAGTAAACCCCAGCACCTGGTAGGGAAAACATATTAAGCCATTCCATCTTCATACCCCTGCCTTTATTTTCTGAAAAATTCCCCCCATGTTTCTGCCTATCTGTATGTAGATGTACATGTACATGTGTGTAGATGCATGTAGAGATCAGAGGCAAAGCCTGGGTGTCATTCCTTAGGAACCTTTTGCTTGAGATAGGGTCTTTCATTAGCCTGGATCTTTACCAAGTAGGCTAAGCAACCTGGCCAGAGAGCTGTAGGGATCCGCCTGTCTCCACCTCCTATCTTGCCATCACTGGAGTTGCAAACATATGCCACCACACCTGGTATTTTGCGTGGGTTCTGGGAACCTGAATTCACATAGACAAGGCAAGCAATTTACCAAGCCATTCCTCCCAGCCTCTGTTTCTTGCTATTTTAGAAAATCTTTTGAGATTGGTTGTTTTTTTCCTGCATACAGTGCTGTTTGACTCAGACAACATACAAGGGAAGGCTTTCAGGAAACCTGAGGTGGCCCCACAGATGGGCTGTGCATGCCCTCTGGTTGAGTCAAACCTGTGTCATTCTCTGAACCCTGTACAAAGTAGACAGTCAACAAATGACTATTAAATGGATTCACACATGAGACAGAGCTTCAGAAAGTCTTCTCTGGTTGCCTGGGAGCACACGTTTACCTGTCTGATCTCTGCAGCCATGAGAACAGTAGTCACGTGTGTCTGTGCTCGGCTTGGACTCTCTGCTCAGACTTGGACCACAGTCATTGAGCACCTGTTTTCTTTGGCAGGGCTGCTTCCACAGAGCCATTCCAGTGGACATTGGAGTCATTGCCTGCTACATCTCTAATGAATGATAGCTTTTGCAATGGGAAAAATGTCCCATGTCCTCACGAGTCCCATCAGTAGACATAGCTGTAAGATGGGATCAGAGCAGCAGGCAGAGACAACCACTAGTGAAGATTTAGCTCCTGGTTAGCAAGAACAGACTTCGCTAGTAGTTTTGGAAATGAGGTCAAATCCATTTGTTTCCAGATGGTCCCAGACAGGCCAAAAAATAAAGTAGCAAAGGGTAATGGAAAATTTTTCAGGCATTGTGTGGTCATTCATCACCTCTAACCAGCACTTTGGTTTCTGGAAGGCTGGATAAATCTGTCTTGGAAGCTAACCATGGATCTGTCTAGTAGATGTGAACTTTATTTTTCTAACAACTTATCATCAAATCCTTCATAATCCATAACCCCAATACAAAGTAACCATTCCTCCCACCTTGCAATCCATTGGTCTCTTTTAGCATTGTTGGTCTCTTCTTTGCATTAGTCAGCAGTTTTTGTTGAGTTTTGTGGAGGTATTCCTAGACATAGGGATGGGGTCATGAGCAAAGCATATACCTTGTGAAATATATGTATGTACTATATTTGGGACCTGGGGAAGATCAATCAACAAACAAAAGGGATGTCTGTGTCTGTGTCTGTCTGTGTCTGTGTGCATCTCTGTGCATTGTATATGTGTCTGTGTGTGTCTGTGCATATGTGTATCTCTGTGCATTATATATGTGTCTCTGTGTGTATTTGTGTATGTGTGTGTGTATGTGCCTGCGCACTGGTGTCTCTGTGCATGTGTGCATGTATGCACGTAAGTAGGGAGAGGTTTCAAATGAAGGAGATCAGAATCACCACGGTAACAGGAGGCTGTTCTCTGATGTAGAATCCTCAAGACAGACTTCATAAGTCAAACATTCAAATAACTAACTTTTGATTAAATGGATGCACATATAAAAGAGAAGACATTTCAATGGGTCTTCTCTAGTTGCCTGAAAGTCCTTGAGGCAGAGCCCTGAAAGAAGCATGAAAACTAAATGCATCTAGAGAGAGATTGTTCCAGGCAGATGTAAATCCAAGTGTAATAGTCCTGAATCAAGAGATGTCTGGAATGTTCTATGATGGGAAGGGAGAGCTCTAGAGCCTTCAGTCTGTGAAGGGACTGGAGGCAAGAGACTAGGGTGCAAGGTCAGAGATATGTAAGTGCTAGCTATTGAATGCTACAATATGGAACAATATTTTATCTATCTTTATGCCCTACATACCTCTTACCTGATGCATGAGAGTATTTAATAACTATAATAAATGAATGCATAATTTGCTTGTGCTTTTTGCCATTTGGGTGCATTCTTTCCATTGTTACAAAACAATGGATTTAATTTTTGTTTTCATTTCTATTTGATTCCTGAGTCTAAAGTTAAAACGCTCTCAGCCAGTGGGTGCACAGCTGGATTGATACACAGATAGACGGATGCATGGAACAGTCAACTCAGACATGGAGGTGTTAGGCGTCAGCACCTGTACATCCTGGCCATGATCATGACCTATAGACAAGGTCAGAATCCAGTGAGCCTCTCTGTCTGCTTGTGTTTTTATCCACCAAATGATACAAGGTGAAGAACTTGAATATCCAAGGTATGTGGGTATTTGAGTTAGTTTTGCTCTCCTAAGTGACAGCCTCACTGTCTCCGTGTGAGCCTCATTGTGAGAATCTTCAGCTCAGTGGCCTGGAAAAGTCGACATTCTACCTCAGTGACTCTCCTCCTGTCCCTGATTACATCTACTAATTTCCTGGGTGATTTGTGATTAGTTTCTGCCTGGCTATTCCACCACAACACTATACAGTTAAGGCTCAACTCACTTAAAAATACAGGAATCCCAGGAAAGTCCATTAGAATGTTCTTTAAAAAAATAATAAAAATAGGAATTGAACTCCACTAGGTTCTTGGCTGTCACTCAACTCTGCCTTCCTTTTCCTGAGTGCTTCCCACATTTAGGGGCCAACATGACCATGAGACTAGATTAAATGCTAAGTAAATCAATAATGTGCCCAGACCTCAGGACTCAGTCAAACCTTCCAGGAATAAATAGAAACCAGGTTATAGTTGCCGGGTACAAAACAGGATATGGAAACCAATAATATGCCACACACTGCTACAAATCATCTGAAATAGAAATTACAAAAGCACACTGAGTTACAATAACTTCAAAAAACCCACCCAGGAACAAAGTTAGCCAAGGGAATGAAAGATCCCTACGATGAAACTATAAAACATTAATGAAATACATTTAAAAGGACACACACACACCAAAAAAAAAAACAATCTAATGGGTTCAATTCAACCCCCTGTCAAAATATAATATCCTTCACAGAGCTAGAAAAAAAAGACAGTCCTAATATTTGTGTGGACTCACAAAAAAACTTCAAACAGCCTGCCCTAGTTTGCTGTCTGTTGCTATGATAAGCGCTATGACCAAAAATAACTTGGGGACGAAGGGGGTTATGTCAGCTTAGAGATTAAATCCTGTCATCCAGGGAAGACAGGGCAGGTACTCCGGGTGGAAACCTGGAGGCAGGAACTGAAGGAAAGAATGTGGAGGAGCACTGCTTACTGGCTTGATTGCTTACTTTCTCCTGCAACCATGATGTTGCATAAGAATGTATATGTGTGCCTCAGCACGCACACACAGACACACACACACACACACACACACAGACACACACACACATACACACACACATGCATGCACACACACCCTGTGCATGAGCCCTCTCACACAAATCACTAATCAGGAAAATGTCCCACAGGCTAATTGGATGGGCCCACTAAGGTTCTCTTCCTAGTTTATATCAAGTTAACACAAACTGACCTGCATGTGGTAAAGTCATATTGAGCAAAAATAACAAAGCAAGAAGCATTAAAAGACAAGGCTTCCAAACAGACTGTAAGACTATAGTAATCGCAGTGGCACATTGCTGACACTGTTACAGGACAAAGAGAACAGAATAGACTATCAGAAGTAAAGCTATACATCTACAGTCACTGACTCTATAAATGTATAAAAGCACACACTGGCAAGAGGACACCCTGTAAGCCAAGGGTACTGCCCAGTTGCAGCAGATATCCACATAGAGAAGACTAGAGTGAGAGCCACATCCCTCAAGTATGACAAAACTAACTCAAAATGGATTAAATACTGAAGTGTAAGACATGAATCTCCTAGAAGAAACAGATGTTGTATGTCACAATTGGAATGGACGAAGATTTTTTTTAAAGACTCAAAAATCGAGCCTGGTATGGAGATGCACACTTTAAATCCCAGCACTCAGGAGACAGAGGTAGGAGGATCTCTGTGAGTTTGAGGCCACCCAGGTCTACAGAGTGAGTTCTAGGACAGTCAATACTACACACAGAGAAGCCCTGTCTCAGGAGGGAATAAAGACTCAAAAAGTACAGAAAATGAAGAAAATTTTGAAAAATTAGATGGCATCAAGCTAGAATGTGTCTACATAATGAAAAAAAAATCATTAAAGAAAGAAACTGCAGACTAGGAGAAAACATAAATTGTGTGTCCGACAAGAGATCAATATCCAGACAAAGAGGAAACACCCAAACTCACACTCACACACACTCTTACACATTCACAGCCACACACCCATACACTTACACACTCTTACACACTCACAGTCACACACTCACACACTCAATCATAGATACATACTCACATACACTCATTCACACATACTCTCTCACATACTAAACTCACACACTCATACACATTCACATATTCACACAAACAAAAACCCAAGCACACTCACAAAACACACTCACACGCTCACACATTCACACATCCACACTTAAACATTCACATTCACACATTCACACTCATACACACTCACACACATTCACACACACTCACATTCATACATTTACACACACTCAAACACACACTCACACATTCACACTCACACACTTGCATTCACACATACATACTCACATACACATACATACCTGCACACACACACTCATACACTCACCCCACAGTATTAGTTACTCTTCCATCACTGTGATGAAACCCCACAACCAACGTAGCTTACTGAAGAAAAGGTTCCCTTGGGCTTATGGTTCCTGAGGGTGGAGTCCATGATAGCAGTGTAAAGGCCCAGTGGCAGGAGCAAGAAGCTAATGGCTCACAGCCTGAAACAGGAAGCAGAAAGAATGAAGTAGAAGCAGCATCGTCTCTAAACCTCCAAAGCCCACCCACAGTGACATATTTCCTCCAGCTATCCTTCTAAACTCCACAAACGGCACCACCAACGGGGGACCAAATAGTCAATGCCCAAGACCATGAGGGGACATTGACCATAGAGCAAGCTCACACACACATACACACTGAAAGAGATTCCATTGTATTCTGTATTCAGCCACAGCTACCCCCAAACCCTCAGAATGAACCAAGCATGAGGAAAGGACAATTATAATTTTCATTAATAGTTGAACAATTAAATGAATTAAGGACCTCTGGGCCACCCAGATGGCGGCTGAGCTGAATTCAAAACCCACTATTGGAGCTGAAGAGATGACTCAGCTGTTAAGAATGTATGGTGTTCTTGCAGAGGACCTGGGTTCAGTCCACCTGTAACTTTAATTCTGGGGAATTTAACACCTTCTTCTGACCTCTACAGGCATCTAATTACACACATGGTGCAGGTGCCTACACCTATAAAATTCAAAATAAATAAATATTTTTAAAACATCAGATTCCACTATCCCCTTTCTTCAAACCTCATACCTAGCCCCAGGTCAGATTTCTGCATGAGATCATTTTCATCTGTTTACAATTTTTTTTTAAAAGTCATTCTATACACAGTATTCACCAGGACATCAAAAGAGAGAGACCCTAGAACTTTCACAAAAGCAGTGACCGCCTGAGCCCTCAGGGTTGGTGAAGGGGGCACTGGAAAAGAAGGGCACCTCTTTCCTCCCTCCTTTGTACATAGAGTTTCCACAGACTTCAGTGACACCCACTGTTCACTACTTACACCACCAACAGCAAAGGAGGCATCTTTTATCCCCACTACTTAAAATGGAACATCAAAGTACGTAATCATGGGATTAGGAACAGATGAATCTGGGGGCGCTGAAAATCCCTTCAAAACAAGTTGCCAGATAGTTTTTGTTCTTTGCCAAAATGACTCTTCTCTTTAAGCTTTTCTGAACTATAAGAGAGATGCTGTCAAATTGTGAATTCCTTTCCTCAAATGAACAAAATCTGCAATCCAAGAAGTATGTGCGTGTACATGTGCCTCTGTGTGTGTTTGTGCGTGCATGCACATGTGTATATATAAGCATGTATTTGTGGGTTTATATGTATGCATGTACATGAGTTTGCATGTGTGTGCATGTGTATGTATGTAAGTATGCATGTGTGTGAACATATATGGTTGTGGTGGGAGGAGAGACTATCCTAGCCCTTGAAAGGAGGCGAGGTATCTTTTTTTTTTAGAGTGAGTCTCTGTGCTTCATAGAAATTGTTTCTTTTTCTTTTTTATAATTTTTTTAAATTTATTTACATTTCAAGTGTTATCCCCTTACCCAGTTTCCTCCTCTCCTGAAAACCCCCTATCCCATCCCTGCTTCTATGAGGGTGTTTCTCCACTCACCCACCCACTCCTGCCTCCCCGCCCTCGATTCTCCTACACTGGGGCACCTATCAAATCTTCATAGGACCAAGGACCTCTGGAGGTCAGATGTCTTGAGTCATCAAGACACTGGCCATTAGGAATTGATTCCTTGTGGTCTGGGCTGGTCAGTAAAGCTATTCTCTACCCCCACAACCTACCCTCTGTTCCCTGCTCTGATTCAGGAGCCCAACTCCACAGTAATGTTTTTCCCTTCCCATCCTCCTGCCAGGAACTTCCAGGATCTCAGGGGAGGCTGTGAGGCAGAGGAAGGGGAGAGGATTTGCCCAGGCTGTGTGCTTCCTGTTCCTGCAGATGTCGTCTCATCAGAGATTCCCTGAGTGAGAGCCCTGCATCCCAAGTTCTTCTCCTCAAAAGCCCTGTGTTCAGCCTACAGGGAGCCAGTCCTTCAGGGACAGCAGCACCAGCCCAGTGTCCGCAGTCTAGGACTGGGCTCTGTGCGCTCCTGCCTCCAACCTCCCATGCTCTACTGAAGCTTCTCCTCTTCCTTGTCCTTGGAAGGCAGATGATTCTTACACTTGCTGCCCTCATCCATCACTTAATGGTCTGAGACACCCATGCTAGGCACATTTCTGGCATTGTAAGTTCTTCCTCACAGAGACAGTGCTCGTGCAAACTCAGATGGTTTAAATTAGTCACAGAGTGATCTCTGGACCCTATCAGGGAACACAGCAACCCCAGGATGCAGGAGGCTGATGCTGGTACACAGAAGAAGGAACATCATGTTCTAGTCCTTTCCCTTAATAAGCAGAAAGAACAAATTCTAAAATAAATGGGAAAAGAGTAAGACTGAAGAATATACATAACTGTCTCCTATTCTTTTTTTTTTCAGCTGGCAGCAGGCAGGACTGTTTACATCTACAAATAATCTTCAAATGGATCATGCTCTGAAGTCACAAAGGCCACAGTACCACCAGGCAGAAGAATCCCTTCAGCTCTATTATAATCTTACAGTGCCGATTATCATAGGTGTGGACCATCATACCAGAATATCATTATGTAGTATATAATAGCTGAGTGTCTGCAGTTAAGGTCCCTTAAAATCGTTTTAGCTATTCAATTCCCTGTATTCAATTATCTCTGGTGTGGTTCCTTGTTTCCTTATTTGACCTTCACAGACACAGGAGCCATCTTTGTTGGTACTTCTGTCGTAAGTAAGAATGGCTACTCTCTTTACATTTTTACGGATCGGTTAATACAGGTAAACATCCTATATGTCTGGCAGTCTGGTAAGGACTGGAAGAAAGAAAATCAAGTAAGATATCTTCTGCTCACTCTGCTCAGCAAACTATTGTAAATAGACAAATAAATGCAAGATACTGAAAAGTGCTACAAGAGACAAATATAGAAATTGCTATCAGTCTTTATTACTGGGAAAACAGAAGGAAGAAGGAACTTTGTTTAGGAGAATTTAAAGACAGCAACACAGAGAAAATTTAAAATAGGTTTTCAAGCGCCATCTAATCTGATGATTGGCTGTAGAAAAAAATATACTTGAAAAAAGCTATCAGCACACTCTATTTCCATTTGTATTTATGACTTTAAAACTAAGATATGAATCTGGCCTGTTGAGCCACTGCCAAATTTCTCTCACCCATAAGATGATATTAATTTGTAATACATGATCTTCTATGGAATTATGAATAAAGTTATTGCTTAAATCTAAAATATCCCCACAAGCTTCTCGATTAGATGCTAGCTTCCCAGATGGTGGCGCCATCTTGGGAGCCCACGGGTCTTAGTCAGGGTTACCATTGCTGCAGTGGAATACCATGACCAAAAGCAACTTGGAAAAGAAAAGGTTTCTTTGACTTACATATCCTGAATCAACTGTCCATTTAAAGAAGACAAGGCAGGAACTCAGACTAGGTGGGAACCTGGAGGCAGGAGTGGATGCAGAAGCCATGGAGGGGTGCTGCTTACTGGGTCATTCCTCATGCCTTGTTCAGCCTGTTTTCTTACACAACCCAGGACCACCAGCCCAGGGATGGCTCCACCCACAATGGGCTGTACCCTCTCACATCCATCATGAATTAAGAAAATGCCCTGTAGGCTTGCCCAGAGCCCAATCTTATGGAGGCATTTTCGATTGAAATTCTCTCCTCTCAGATGATTCTAGCTTGTGTCAATTTGACATTAAACACTTTCCAGGACACCTTGGCACTTTTGGAAGTTGGAGGTCGAGCTGGCAGACATATTGGGACAGATTATTGAAGGTAAAAGCCACCCCTTCCTCATTCCTGTCTTACTTTTCGCCTCCTGGTCTACCATTATGGGAATAGCACCCAATGCTTGCTCCTGCTGCCCTGTGTTTCCCACCATGAATAGAAATCTGAAACTTTGAGTCAAATCCACATTCAAGATGTTCTGTATTGTAACAACCACCACCACCGCCACCACCCCAACCACAGCCACTACCACCACAATAACAAAAATGACTAGCATAAGAACTACTAGTTTCTATTTTAAAAGCTCTCCTCCGTAAATACACTCGGGCATACACACAAGCACACAGTTGAGCACAAGAACTAATAGTTTCTATTTTTAAAGCTCTCCTCAGTAAATACACTCATTCCCCCATTGCACGGAGTCAGCCCTACCATTGGAATACATGACAATCACGTGGAAGAACCCCAAAGACACTCCATGGTACATTTCCTCTCTAGGAGCTGTATTTGTTATTATTCTCATCACTGTAACCAAATGCCTGGCAAGGTAATTTAAAGGGGAACAGACTAATTCTGGTTCGCAACTCAGAGGAACACTGTCTGTCGAGGTGGTGGAAACGAGATGGAGGCAGGAGCAGCTTGGTTTGTGGTACCAACCAGGAAGCAGAGAAAGCTGAATGCCAGCACCCAGCCAGCCTTCTCCTCTTCCCCTTTGTATTCATTCCAGAGGGTGTGGCCAATATGACGTGCAGTTTGGAAGCGAGGCCATGGCTTCCCCTTCGGCCTGTGTTTCTGTCTAGCAGAAGCACAGAATGACACTGTTCTCACGTCTAACAGGAGCTCCCTCCACGGTGAAGCTCATACAGGATGCAGAGATTCAGAAGCAGAGATAGATGCAGCTCCTGCCCACAGGAGCCCAGTGCTCTGCAGCAGTTACACACCCTGCCAGCATCCTTTGATGCTAATTTGCAATTACTAGAGGGAGTTAAAGGTGAAAGCCACCTGAGGACAATGAGAGGGGATGGCAGGGTGGCTGGTAAGGGAGGGAAGGTGCTCTGTCTGTGGCAAAGGGTCTACAGTAATTGGACTTTTTGCCTCTAATGAGTGGTTTACGAATAGTGTAGCAAGCAAATTAAAAGAACAATAACAAGTAGCAGGTAGACAAAGGCACATCAAATTGGGGCATCCCCAACACAGCAGGAATGGCTAGGGAAGGCCCCTGAAACCCATGGAGAGATCACCAGGCAGGGTGTTCTCTCTTCAGATGTGTGTCTGGTTTTCCATCCCCTCTGCACATGTGTCTTCATACTTCAAACAACAGGAGCCTCTTTGGAATAGCTTGTCTTCCAGCTGTGCTCAAAGGAGCAAGGGCTTTACTGTCCGTCACTGTTAGCTGCTCACTGTGCTTCCGGTAAAAGGGCTGGGGACCAGTTTGTCCTAGGACGGGTGGCCCCAGGAGACTCTGAACACACACACAAATAGCACATGACAATTTACTAATATGTAATTGATTCTCCTAAGGATAGAGAAGGATTTACAGAGGGTGGTTGGGACAGTCAGCCAAGCTTCCACTGGGGTTCCAGGAAGGAAAAGGCAAAAGGCAGGATGGTAAAGACATTCGGAGAAGGCCAGAGACGAGAGTTGAGATCAGGGGTGGGGATGGGGCTCAATTGGTTGAGTGTTTGTCTAGCATGCACAAATTTGTGGCTTGGGTTCCCTAGAACTACATAAATTCGGTCATAATGATGCGCATATGTTATCCCAGTACTCAGGAGGTAGAGACAGGGAGATCAGAGGTTCAAGGTCATCCTCAGCTACACTGCAAATTCAAGGATAGATGGGCTAAATAGCATCCTATCTCAAAAGGGGGGGGTAGAAATAGTGAACTTTTAGTACTTTTGTCAGATCGCCCTCAAGGATAGAGCTGAGGCAAGGACTTGGGAGCAGCTGGTTTACAGGGGTAGGTATCAAGTTGGGGGATGGGGTGAAAGTGAGACTGGGAAGGAAGAAATAGTAATCAAGCATGGAGCCATGAAACATCTAAAGAAGGAAAGCACATATAGATAAGTAAGGCATATGTAGATAGGAGGCACATAAAGAGAGGAGGCACATGTAGATAAGAAAGTCACATGTAGATAGGTGACACAAGTAGATAGGAGGCACAGGTAGAAAGAAGGCACATGTAATAGGAGGCATGTGTAGATATGAGGTACGTGTAGACGGTAGGCACAGGTAGATAGGAGGCACATGTAGATAGAAAGCCCATGTAGATGAGGAAGTCAAATGTAGATAGGAGGTAAATGTAGATAGTAAGTACATATAGAGCAGAAGCACATCTAGATAGGAGGAACATGTAGATAGGAGGGACATGTACATATTAGGCACATGAAGAGAGGAGGCACATGTAGATCGGAGGGACATGTAGATATGAGGCAAATATAGAGACAAGGCACATGTACTTAAGAGGCACATGTAGATAGAAGGTACATGTAGATAAGGAAGTCAAATGTAGATAGGAGTTACATGTAGATAGTAGGCACATGTAGAACGGAGGCATATGGAGATAGGAGGCACATGGAGATAGGAGGACATGAACAGAGGAGGCACATATAGATAGGAGGCAAGTGTATATAGGATGTACATGTAGATTGGAGGCAAATGTAGAGAGGAGGCACATGTAGATAGGAGTAACATGTAGATAGGGCGTACATGTAGACAGGAGGCACATATAGATAGGACTGACATGTAGATAGGAGGCACATTTAGAAAGGAGGAACATGTAGAGAGGAGGAACATGTAGATAGGAGGAAATGTAGAAGGAGGCACAGGCAGATAGGAGGCACATGTAGATAGGAGGCACATGTAGACAGGAGGTACATTTATAGAGGAGTAACATATAGATAGGAGGCACATGTAAATAGGTGGCACAAGTAGATAGGAAACACATGTAGATAGTATGCACATGTATATAGGAGGCTCAGGTTTATAGGAGGTACATAAAAATAAGAGGCACATATATATAGGAGGCAAATGTAGATAGGACGCACATGTGGATAGGAGGCACATGTAGATAAGAGGAACATGAAGATAGGAGGCAAATGTAGAGAGGACTCACAAGCAGACAGGAGACACATGTAGATAGGGGGTACATATAGATAGGAGGCACATGTAGATTGGAGGCACATGTAGATTGGAGGCACATGTAGAGAGGAGGCACATGTAGAGAGGAGGCACATGTAGATAGGAGGTACATGTAGATAGGAGGTACATGAAGATAGGAGGCACATGTAGATAGGAGGCACATGTATATAATAAGGAAATCACATGTAGAGAGGAGGCACATGTAGATAGGAGGCACATGTAGAGAGGAGGCACATGTAGATAGGAGGCACTGGTAGATAGGAGGCAATTGTTGATAAGGAAAATTCACGCCCTACAGAACTCACCAAAGGAGCCGCCCCAATGGAAGAGGAGGATCCAATGCTCTGCTTAGTTTTTCCCAGGGGCCTTAATTAACCTCATTGCAGTGAGTTTGTGTGCTTGCTGGTAGCTGAACAGCCTCTGGGGGGCCTGCAGGAAACAAAACCACCTCCATTCTCCCCCATGATGTGTGGAACTGTCTGACACCTGAAACTGCCCATCCTGGCTGTTCTGAGTCAGGGGGTGGAGAGGAGGACCTCTCCTCTCCCAGGCACCTGCCACCAACAGGTGTGGGTCCCCCTCCTCCTCCTCCTTCTCCTCCTCCTCCTTCTCTTCCTCCTTTTCCTCCTCCTTCTCCTCCTCTTCCTCCTTCTCGTCCTCTTCCTCCTCCTATCAGAGCCAAGCCAAAGGCAGGAGAAAGAACAGAGTCCACAAATTCGCTGGTGGGGGAATCTGTGTAGCACAGCCAGTCTCTCCTTGAAGTCTTCTGAGACAGAAGGTCTGCTTGCTGAGAGTTCCAGGTTCATAGACAGAAACAGATCTTAGTAATTAGAAAAATCTGACAAAATAGCTTTCCAAAGAAGTCCAGATTATTCATTTCCTTTTTAATGGCAAGCAAAATGCCATCACTCTCTATAGTTTTGGGGAATATGGGGAACAAAACATAGGAAATTGCCCTAAGTAATAAATCTTGCTTTTGAGTATAAAGATATTCAGGTAGGAGCTGGGGAGAGGGTTGTGGGTAAGAGTGCTTGTTGCACAGGATACTGGTTTCTATATCTCCATACATATGTGCACATGCATACACACTCACATGAATGCCTACATAAACATGTGTATGTACCACACAGTCCTACATACACTTGTGCACACATAAAAAAAAATGACTAAGCGACTCCCTCTCGGTTTACAGAAGCCATCCCTTATGTTCGTATTGAGGTTGACAGTTTACAAACTGGATCACCTATATGACCTTTACTAAACCTAAGGCCGTGGACAAGCAAGTCAATCCATCATTATCCCTGCTGTGGCCACCAACATTGTCATTATCAGACATCAACTCCATTGCCAGATGCCGCCAACAGGGCAGTTGCTATATATCTACGAACTAGTACACGACTCCCTACAAGCAACCCAGGAGCCAAAACCAGTTATCTGAACTCAATCCGTACGGCACCAGCCCCCACCTGCCAGGCTCTTCAGATGCCTGCCCTCTGGGTTTATTGATTGTTTATCCACATGTTCTTTTCTCCCCAACACTGGATTCAAGCACATGCCACCATGCCCGGCTTTTTACACAGGTACTAGGAATTGAACTCAGGTCCTTAAGCCTGCATGCCAATCACTGTTCTCACTGGGCCATTACCCCAGCCAGTCCTTGGAGATTTAAACAGAAGCGCTCTAAGTCTCACAGCCCTCTGGGTCAGTTCAGTTTCCTAGGGGGGTATTTAATTCAAACTCACTTTAAGTAGAAATGTGAGCCATCTCCTTCATGAAGAAGAAGAAGAAGAAGAAAAAAATATCCCAACGCCTCCCTGACCCCTCACGTAAACCAAGCAATTTTAAAGATTCATTCCATAGGTGAGGAATCCGCCAGGGAAAGACCTCCTGTGTGATAGCGATGCCTTAGACTTTTTTTTTTTCAAAGTTGTGTCTTAAAAGTGTGTTCTCCAAGCCAGAAAATAATTGCACATTCATCCCAGCAGATTGAGAGAAAGTCGGGGATTTAGTCTGAGGAAATACATTTGTGGTGTGCGGAGAATGACATTTGGGAGGATGTTGGGCTCTGCAGTACGGAAGCTTGGGCAGTAATAGCTACTTGTAAACAGAACCAGAATAACACAAAGGCTGATGGGAGATGCAGCCCTCTGTCTCGGGAACGCTAGTCTTCCCAAGTGGGATTTCAGTGTCACCTGCCCAATTTTCAGGGGGTCAGACCCCAGCAGATATTTTAGAGCTATCATGTCCCAATCAACCACATGGTTGAGTCACAATGACAGCCTCAAGGCCACCACCCCAGTGCTCTATAGCTCGCTCGCTTGGCTTCCTCCTTTCCTCTTCCCCTCCCTATTTGCTTCACCCAGATACAAGAGCATTTCCTTCACAGCAGCAGTTTTGAATGCCTACTCTGTGTGAGCACTGATATGACAAGCTGAGATTGCAATCCAATGTAAATTTAGGATTTACAGGACAGTTAGGACACAAGGATTATGGGAGTCTCACTGGTTAAGGTAGTATATAGAAGGAGAGAGAGAATTAGATCCTTATAACATGAGATGCAAGATAAGAGAAAGAGAGAGAGCAGTGCTTTGGAGATCAGTGGAAGAAAGCTGAGCTAGGGCAGAGAGTTCAGTCCCTCCTCAAAGGTGAAGGGCACCTCCAGACTCTCCTGACATTCAGGGTGCATTTGCTCACTAAGGTTGAGCATTTTGTGTATGTTCAACAGGAGACAAAATTATCATCCTCAGTGAAGTATATGCATAACTTGCTCTCAAGGTCACATAGAACATGGGTTGGATCTCAGCCATTAAAGTCTGCTCAGTGAGGGTGATGATTCATCTTCATAGTCAGCTGATCAGATTGAGAGCCACTCAGGAGGCAGGTTTTTGGCCACGTCTTTACAGGAGTTCTCAGAGGATTTTAACTGAGGAAGAACCATCCTGAATGTGGGAAGACACGTCTCCATGGGCTTGGGTCCTGAACAGAGAAAAAAAAGTGCCAAAAAGGGAGCATTGGTTTTAATCTCTAGATGCTTTCTGGCATGCTGTATGCAAAGTGGCCAGCCACCTCATCTCACTCTCCCAGTACCACACCCTTCCATCGTGATGGACTGTACCCTCCCAATCCATGAGCCCAAACCAATCTTCCTTCTTTCAGTTGCTCTCAGGTGTTTAGTCACAGCATTCAGAAGCAGATCAAAGGTCAGAGATGGAATGAAATGCAGCAAACACCCACAAAGAAGCTGAGCATCAAAGATCCCAAGCTGAGCATTGTGGGAATCCTACTCTCGAAAAATATGAAGTGCACGCTCAGCCGTCAGTTTATTACTTGGGGAGAAAAATTCAACTTGTGTGTCACTCAACTAAAGTGGCATTTCCTATCTCTAGCTTTTCCTCAGACCTTAAACCAGATATGCACCTGATGTAGACCCACTATGCGCAGCCACGAATGAGCACCATGTTCTTTATACCATCACCTTATAAGATGTTCATCAAGAGAGAGGTGGCAGCTTCTGGTTCGTCTGTACCCAATAAGGATGCAGCCCAGAGATGGAAATGTGACAGCTGTCCATGCCCAGTCTATCTGTCTACCTATCTATCTATCTATCTATCATCTATCTATCTACCTATCTATCTACCTATCTATCTATCTATCTATCTATCTATCTATCTATCTATCTACCTACCTATCTATCTACCTACCTACCTATCTATCTATCTATATCTCTAGCTCTGCAAAGCTCAGTTCATGACTAGCATAAAAATAATTAAGCATATTTGCTAAATTACCTCATCTTGGACATATGTGAAGGTCAGAAATAATTGCAAAACTCACATTTGTTAAAACAGATTTCAAATTAAAATCTCAATATATATAATCACTGTATATACATATATCTGTATTTGTATATATATATATATATATATATATATATATATATATAGTGATTGTATTGTAGTTTGAACAATGAAAATTCATTTTCTCTAATTCTGGAGGCTAGAATTTACGACTGAGCCATGGTAGGCTTGCTTCTCCTGAGGCCTCCTCTACTGCAGGGGACCATCTCATTGTGTCCCCATGTGGCCCTTCTCTCCTGTTCCACGTCTTAGGACACCACTTCTAATGACATTGCATAACGTGAATTACCTTCGTGAATGCCCACCTCTAAGTATAGTGAGTACTTCAGTGTGGGAATGCTTTGGTGGGAGGACACAGACAGACACACAATCTAGTTCACAACAGGCACAACTCTGAAGCAAGTGAGAAAGACCTACTTCATGAGTCTAATCTGAACATACTGCTCCAAAGAACTTGTTTGTGTCTTTACCAAACACTTTGAAAAATCATGCATAAAATGTAGTTAATTGTTTGTACAGGTTGTTTCTGTAAAAAAGACTCCCATGACACAAATGAAACTATTTTAAGTCTTTCTATTCCTCCGTGCCTTTAGGAGAGATGAGCTATGTCTGAGTGAGCCAGCCAGCATCTAACAGTGGAAGGCACAGCAAAATCCTTGTGCCATCTGATGGTCTGGGGTGAGTGACATTCGACTTTCCATACATTCGAGTAACCCTCTAGACATGAGTGCCAAATAATCATATGATCTAGGTAAAAACAGTGTGCTTGCTACAAGGAAACAGTCTCAGAATAATGGCCCCTTCTTTCAATTAGAACCTGTCTGCAGGGCTGACTTGTAGAAAAATCTCAAGCCACACTATTTCTGGTTTCTTATTCAAAATACCAAAGGAGCCTTCTGTTCAAGTCAGAGGACTCGGGGAGCGGAGGTTTCCCCCCTAACACTCCATTAACAGCCCAAGTACAATCCCAATGATTGTTGCAAGGAAGTCAAAACACTAACAAACACACATTAGCACTGAAAACAAGAGGTGAAGGATACCTCCAAAGATGAAATTTTGATGGATTCTCAGGAACATGAACAGGATAAACACGTGTATTGGAGAGGGCCCTGACTGCGCACTTGCCATCCTGAGCCTTTGAGAGAAGCTTGTTGGCTGCAAAACTGCAGATCTTGGAAACAGCAAGAAGGTGGAGGAAGAGCAGGAGGAGGAGGAGGAAGAGGAGGAGGAGGAGGAAGAGGAAGAGGAAGAGAAGAGGAAGAAGACCTCCAAATCAATTAAGTCTTACTGCGTTTGGGAGCCACTGACACCCAGAATCCCAAGACTTTTTAAGACACAGGGGCAAGGTAAAACTTCTGTATTAGTTTGGGTTTTACTGCTGTGAACAGACACCAATGACCAATGCAAGTTTTTTAAAAGACATTTACTTGGGGCTGGCTTACAGGTTCAGAAGTTTAGTCCATTGTCATCAAGGCAGAAGCATGGCAACATCCAGGCAGGCATGGTGCAGGAGGAGCTGAGGGTTCTACACCTTTATCCAAAGGAAGCCAGCCTGATCTCCATATTGCACCCCAGGCCAGACAAGGCTACATAAGGAAACCTGGTCTAAAAACAAAGTCCATGCCAAGTTCTTGGAATAAGCAAAGTTAGCGAGATACACCCTCACGAACGTGAACGCAAGGAGCGGTCATTCTTCTGATGCACAGACAGCCCCCCTGGCAGCAGCACCCCACCAAGATGGCATATGCAGGTTAAATCCAGGCCAGGCTTTCCTCCTCCGGCCCGACCCCTTGGAACAGGTTTGCAAGGTTGCACCTGCCCCAGAGGAAAGGCTCTGCGCTTTCCATATGACCATGCCACAAGAACAACCCTAATGTCAAGGGAAAGGAGGTGTCTGTGAGTCAAAGAGAATAAAGCAGGGTGACTAGCCCGAATCTCTGCAGCACTGGGCACGGAGGTACACAGCCCTGGCCCCTCCTTTCAGGAATACTTCCCCCAAGAATGGGGAAATGGCACAGTGGGTAAAAGCACTTCTTGAGCAAGTGTGAGGACCTCAGTTCAAATCCCCAATACCCACATAAAAAGTCAGGCATGGAAACATGTGCCTGTAGCCTTCACATGTGCCTGTAGGAAGAGGGTAGACCTGTAGATCCCAGAAGTTCCACTGGCTTGTCAACCTAGCCAAAATGGGGAGCCTCTACTTCACGGAGGGACTCTGCTTCACAGCAATTAGCTGAGAAATGAGGGGTGTGTGTGGGTGTGTGCGCGCGCGCCTGCACGCATGTGTGTTTCCCAGACAATGCAAGAGAGTGAATTTTATGTAGCGTGAAAACCTTTCAGCAATGTGACTGAGGACAGGCCACGCCCCTAATCCAGGCCTTGGCCTCTTCAGTCTTAAAGGGACAGGAATAAAATAGATGCTCTCTAGAGTGCTTGAGGAAAGGTAGGGTTGTGGAAGGTTCTCTGGTTTGACTCAGCTCCCCAGTTCCGTAGTGTAGTCTCAGGGGACGAAGAAGAAACCACAGCACCTCCTCCATACCCAGCACCCCTAAGATCCCTGCTAAATGTGACCCCCAAATATGATATAGTGCTGCTGGCCAGACCCCACACTGATCCTGGATGGCCTGAGTGTGCTATGATCTCCTCCGTAGACTCTAGGCCTCAAGCTATCCTTCCTCTGCTACTCCCTCCGCCCAGGCAGAAGTATAAATACCCTTTTGCGGTTTACCCCACAGCCACGGCCCAGCTACAGGATCACCCTGCAAGGACACTGAAGTCTTGACTAACCACGAGGTTAAATTAAATGAAAATCATTTTCAAGTATTGGGAGTATCAGGGAAAGAAGTCCAGAGCAACTCATAACACATGGTGAATATGATCATTAAAAGTCAAAATCAACCATCCAGTTATATGGAACTAAATTTCCCGCTAGCCAATGAGAACTAAGCAAAGGAACGTGGCACACCATTGCGCAGTCATTTGGCTTGGAGAGCTCACTGCCCCGGGAAATGAGAATTAATTTCTAATTACCCCATTGGTAGATTTCAGAATTTTTTTAAAAAAAATATACTTTCTACAACTGTCACAGTGTCAAAATAATTATTTGGCTGCTTGAGCAGGTGTCAGGCATTGTAAGGGATGCGTGTCCTGGTAAAATTAAATAGGAAGTCTGTCTGCAATTGGAGCTGTAATCCTAGTCCCTAACTGTAGCATCTCAGATACCTCAGATTGCCTCAGAGTCAGGAGGCAAAGAGGAGGGAAGGCTGATTTCCCCTTTTCTCTTTTGTGCCCTGAGGCACTAATTGTGAGCACAGGGGCGAAGGCAGACTGGCAGGCTCTGCTCCCAGCATTGCCTCTGAGCCACCACTGAGCCTGAGACACTGTGGCTTTAGAGGGGTTCCTCTCTATTGTTCCTGTTGACTTTCAACAATAGTCCAATAAGTTTGACTAGACAGTATCTTGATCCTGTTTCCTAAAAGCACAAATTTACCGGCAAGGACATTCCAAGTGTCCTTACTCTAAAAGAACATCTTTCTCCTGAATGGCCCCTGTGAACTTGCCTATCTTCTTGTTCTAGCAGCAGAGCTACCATTACTCCATGTTGCCCTTGAACTGGGGACAAGAAGTGAAGCAGGCAGCTACCATCATAGCATCCCCCTAATTGGTTGTAAATCACAGATACAGTGTTTATACTCACTGTGGACTATAAGACTGAGGGATGAGGTCAGGAAAAGATTCCCTAATTCGAAAAGCACCCAGCTGATGTTGTTAGCTTCTTACAGACAAAGCACTCTCTGTACAATACAGAGGTGTTACACATAGTATCAGACAAGATTTCTGACCCCCCCCCAAAAAAGTCACATTTGACTCCCCTGGAAAAGGCACAACATACTCAAAAGTCAAAAGGAGGAGAACTCATTACAACTTGAGGTCAAGAGAGTACTCATGACTGAGATAATATATAGCATGGTCCTTGAAGGCCAAGGAAGATAGCAGCAGATTTCAATGGGAGAGGAGGAGGCAGTTGGCTCAGTGATACTCCCTCAATCTAAGCCTTCTCAGATGGAAACTGTCCTTGGACCCCTAGGGCTAGCTGGCCTTCCATTGTGCACTCTCAGTCACATGTATAGCCTTCAGCCTAGCTCCCTGCTTCATCTATGTACCTCCCCAGTCATATGAGCTCCTGGGAGTGACTGCACATTAAACCCAGTGATTCACCAATGGCTTAGGGACAAAGCCAGGGATCAGTTAGGCAATGGATTCAGATGGAGGAAGCACAGTAGCAAGTAATGCTCCAGGGAAATAGGCCACTGCTGCATTTGACTTGGCTTTGTTAAGGCTAAGAGGGGCGAAGGGTATCCATAAAAGTGAGTCTGCCAAAACAACTAGTAATCCCTGGGTGACGGGAAACCAAGGAAGCTGACCAGCAGCAAAAGGTCCTTGTCTGACCATTGGAAACACCTGGAAAGAGTGGGGAGAGTGGGTTGGGGTAGCAATATCCAAAGCAAGGAGAAGTTTCTAAGAGCCCTTCCAGGGAGCAGCCATGGGTCTGGCTTGCAGAAGATTTTCGAAGGTAAAATGGTGAGAACTATAGAGAAGCGGGCTGTGTCTTCTTGCACACGAGCCCAACAGTTGCACAGGAAAAGAAGTGCAAAGGTTGGGGATCGGCACGTGTAGACTCTAACTTCTGTTCCTCGTAAACTGTATCCACCAGCGTCCTAACTGCCCTGACCATCAGACAAAGAACACTACCATTCTTGTCGCTGGACTTAAAATCCTAAAACTTCTCTCTCACCAAAACCACATCTTCTTTTGCAATACATCATACTCCTGAAATGACAGACGAATGTTTAGTGGCCACTGATGTTATAATTAGTAGTTTCTTAGGCATGAAGTCCAATGGTATCGATCCTGGGAAGTTTTCTAAATGTTAACCTGAAATAACCAATAGAGTAAGTTATAGAAATGGCAGCTAGATTCCTGTTCATTGGCAGAGTGATTGACCAAAGAGGTGATGCCAGGAAGAGATTCCCAAGTTCAAATAGCACCCAGCACATGTTATTAGCTTCTTGCGGACAAAGCACTCTCCAGGTCAGAGGCGTTATACACAGTATTAAGCAAGATTCCCGTAAGTACTGACCCCCTTTTCTTCTTTGCGTTGCAGTCATTGGTGCACTTGACTATGAATTCTGCCATGGACATCATATAGTTTTTCTGCAAACCTATTATCAATGCTTCACTAGTGGCTCAATCTCATCAATAGTTATCTGCCATCAAGAGAGGTGACTCTTCTGTTCTTCCCCTGGTAGAGGCAAAAGAGGGCAAAGACAGATTTCTAAAGAGAGGAGAGGTAGCATTTAAATGGTGCAAACCTACTTCTAACTCTGCCAGCAACTATCCCCACCCTGTAGAGTACCCTATGGTGAACTATCCCCCCCACACAGTAGAGTACCCTATGGTGAACTAGCCCCACCCAGTAGAATACCCTATGGTGAACTAGCTCCCACACAGTAGAGCACCCAATAGTGAGACCATGGCCCCAACTCCGGATCCACAGAACTGCTGGGAACAGCATTAGAAAATGCAGAACTAAGTCACAGTCTGAACCATCTACACTGTCTTTCTAAAATCAGTCATTCCTTCTATAGACACAAAAACACTGCTCTTGCTTCAAAGGGGATAAGAGATAGTTTATTCCGAAGTCAAATATGAGTGGCTATGGCCTGGGGACACAGATTTAAGTCACCCCAAATTTCATGTTCCAACATGAAAACAAGTTTCACGAAGCTTTTACAGGAACAGAACAAGGAAAATCATGACTTAAGACACCTTTAAATACATTGGGGTAAGGATAGGAAGGCGGGTCACACACAGCAAAGCCAGAAAATGTCAGCTCTAGGCCTCAGATGCTGTTTGATGATGTACTAGCCTTTTGGTTAGCGGAAACTAGGGTTCTGTTATGTTAGCACATCTAAAGGTTTTATCTGTCACAGGGTGTTAGGTTCGACACAGTAGTAGGTTGATGATATTAGTAGATGATGATGGTGGTGGTGGTGATGATGACGATGATAATGAAGACGACGATGATGATGGTGGTGGTGGTGATGATGATGATTTTTAAAAGGTTATTTAGGGAGCCAAAGATGGATGAGGATGAATTTTAAGTAGGCTATATAGACCTGCAACATTCCAACCTCCCCACAACCACTGACACTCTCTTCCCTTACTCACGCTTGCAGAAGGCTCAGTGGAACGCACAACTTCTTTGGGGAAACTTTTATCCACAATTAAAACTAGTGCCTTGAGAGAGGCAGAAGAGATGGCTCAGTGGTTAAAACACACGTTGGTCTTGCAGAGAACCTGGGTTTGGTTCTCAGCACCCGCATGGTGGGTCACAACTGTCTGTAACCCCAGTTCCAAAGGATCTGATATCTTCTGGCCTCTGCAGGCACCATACAAACATGGTATATATACATACATGTGGGCAAAACACTCAAACATGTAAACTAAAAATAATAAATCTTCAAACAAAAAAAAATGGCATCTCGAAAATTTATTGTGAGAACTTAAACTGTGTGTGTGTTTGTGTGTGTGTGTGTGTGTGTGTGTGTGTGTGGTATGTCTTCAAAACAGACAACAAAGAAAGCAAGTTAGAAACACATCCTGTGATATGCCCAGTGAACACAACAGGTGCCATGTTGTGGCATGAGAACTCCTTTTCATGAATCCCTACACGTGATATCGTTAACCCCATTTTACAGATCAGGGTGGCCATAATTCTAAGGATGATTTATGAACAATCACAACAGTCCTCACCACACTGGAAAGGGTCTCCCTGGATCCACCTGACCTCCCAGAGGAGCATGGTATAGACCAAGTGTAGATTGGTGGATGCCAGTGATACCCTGCCAAAGCCTCCAAGCCAGGTGGCATATCTGTCCCCACCCCCCTGCCCCCAACTCCCAAGTAATCATGTCATGAGCTCCCAACAGTTCCTTCTTTCAGAGAATTGCCTTTGGTGACAAAAACTGTAGCTTTCCTGGCAGGAATAAAGATAGTCTAAAGAATGCGTCCCTCCCCTTGGCTATCAGACTGCTGAAACACTCCCCAAGAAATTGAAATTTCATTTAAAAAAAAAAAAACTCACACTGGGAAAAGGAAAAGCTGACACTTAATGGCCAGCCAGAGTGGGAACTTGTCTCGAGGAGATTTCACACATCTGACAGCTTGTCACACCATCGTACAGGACACACTGAGACACTCATGATGGTCGCGGGCGGGGCCTCGCCTTGACCCAGGCTGCTCAGCTATGCCTCTTGCCGTCTATGGACACCTCCATCAGGACCCCAGCGATGAATATGGGGTGGGAGACATCGGTTTCTTTACTCCTCTTCTTGACATGGCCACGGTGAGCAATCCTCTCTGCTTCTCATTCTCTGTTTAATTGGCCCGTTCAGGACTAGGGCTGAGTCTAGCCTGTTAGCTCAAGCTCTGACCCTACCAACTCAAGTAATATGACTTCTTCCCTAAGGATGTATGTCCTAGCCCTAGAGATGGCCCACAGGAAGTCACTGTCAGGACCTATCAGGCCTTGGCCAGTGCTATGCTCCCTGCTATGACTTAGGAGTCACAGCAGGAGTCCCCTGATAATCAGGCCACTGCTGAGTCTCCAAGAACTGCATTCTTGCTTTCCCATTCTCTCTCTCTCTCTCTCTCTCTCTCTCTCTCTCCCTATCTCTTGCATGCTCTCTCGCTCTCTCACATGCTCTTTCACTCTCTCACTCACCCACTCTCCACTCTCGTTCTCTTTCTCTCTCCACCCCTTTACCCTCCATCAAGTTTCCTCTGATAACACCTTCCTGTGAATGAACCCCGCCCCACGCCCTCCTCTCTCACCCAGCTTCTCAGACCTAAGGCTGCTCTCTGCTATTTTGCTCTCCTATAAAGCCCTGGAAAGTGTTCTAAGTGGATGTAAAAGCATAGGCCACAAGAGGCTGGTCCTTTGGGTTCCCTGAAAAAGGACCAGGATCTTTATCTATACACCAAAGGAACCACTGGCCTCTACAGTAGAGAACAAAGGGACCGCAGGTATCAGTACGGAATGGCAACATCCTTGCTGAGGGAGCAGAAACAACATCAAGTGTGTAAATGCAGGAAACCCCTCCAGCCATGCGCACTGATGGCCCCGTGGAGACTTGTGCTAACCAAGAGCATTTGGTACCCAATTTCCCACAGCCGTGTGGGCAGGGATGGGCTGCAGCTTGCAGGAGAGGGATAGGTGGCAGAGGCCATGGGGTCCGTGGGAGGAATTTCCGTTCAGCGCCTTCGCAGGTGAGCCTCCTGCTCACCTCTTAAGCAGAAGGACAAGTGGATCTCACCCACTGGATAAAACAGCTTTCTCTGCGATATTGCTTCCTGCCTTCCGTTTCATCTCAGCTGGCTTCCGCCTCCCTCCGCCCTCTTCTGGGCCCCTTTCCCACAATCACTGCGGGGTGAGCCCAAGCTGATGAGGGCGCCTGGCTTTTGAGGCAGCTCTTCAAAGCTGGAGGTCAGGTGTGTTTCTTGGATTTAATTAAGCTGGAAATGAAATCCAGCCCTGGAGTGGCTCGTCCTCTTTATTATCGCGTCTCTTAGTGCTTGTCAGGCTGCGGTGGCTTCCAGGTCTTGAAAGGGAAGATGTGGCATGATTCCCAGGCAGGGCTCTCTTATCTGTTTCAAGGGACATTTCAAGTTCCTCCATGTTCGAATGGGAGGAGGGGGAGGGAGGAGGGGGAAGAGGAGGAGGAGCAGGAGGACGAAGCATTCTCAACCGCCTTCCTATGGAAAAGAATTGCCCTCCTCAAGAACAAGGAAAATACATTTTAAAATGATACCATTTCCAGTGCATCTTCTCATTATAATACAATATGTGTCTTCAAAAAAAAAAAAGAAAAGAACGTAAAGAATTAAAAACTCATTTGCCATCTAGGCAGCTAGAGTAATCACTATTGCTCTTATGGTCTCTCTCTTGCCAGATGCAGGTGTATGTATGTGTTCAGAGACGCGGGAATATGAAGTGTAAAAGAGGAAAAGAATGCTTTCATTTGTGCCTCTGCGTGGCACCTGTGTGGAGGTCAGAGGACAGCCTGCAGGAGAGAGCTCTCCTTCTACCGTGTGGATCAAACTCCAGTCCTCAGGCTTGGTGGCAGGTGCCTTTGCCTGCTGACCCATCTCCTCTGCCGGTCAGTTTTTACATATAGACCTACTCACTAATGACACTTCATATAAAGATGCTCATTCACGAGGCTCAACGGGGTTCCTCCCATTTTTGTGCAATACAGAATCAGGAAAACAAAACAAAAACCAGACCCCTCGGGCTTTAAAAGAACTTCCTCGCTCACTCGCTCACTCGCTCACTCGTTAACACTGCAGGCTCCCTGCTGCAGCTAGTTGTTTTCTGCACCTTGTAACATATTCCACAGTCTCTAGGATTAATCAAAGGAGATGAGGGGATTTATACCCTGCTGTGAGCCTAGAAGGGAGCTTAACGGTCTCCCAAAATAATATCATTTGACATTCAGAGCCATTAGACAGCAAAGGGCCTTTGTGTTTCAGACTGATTTGTGTTCAGCGGGTGGCAGACCCCTTCCTGTCCCCTTGGCAGCTACAGGGCGTTGACCTTTCTCACTCCAGAGATGCGATTGCCTTCACACCAGAAATGCCCAGCCAATCTCAAGTTAGCTCCATCCCACGCTAGCCCTGCTGGCCTTTTCCGACCCGCCGTGGCGTTCCCAGCTGACAACTCGCTAAGAAGAGATTGCTGTGCAGAATTAATAACTTCTGAGCTGGACATCTAGTTGGTTTTCACAAAATTAATAAGTACCGCTTTGGACAATGGCAAAAGTCGCAAAATCTGAGCACAGAGGATGAAAAGGACTTGGGCAGCTTCTGATCTGATCCCATTCGATTCCGAAATCTAGAGAACTGAGGGTCAGAGAGGGGAAGGGGCTCTTGTTTCCAGGATCTGAGAGCTAGGCTGCAACTGTGGTTTCTCACGTTGGCAGCATCAGTGTGTAACAGGAGTCCTGGGTGCGTGGCTATGATGCAATGTAACAGCAAAGAAAATAAAGGAGCACCAGGCCTCGAAGCGTGGTGGGGTGGAAGCCCTGGCTCCTCACCCAGCCCAGCGAGTGTGGAGATACCCGCAGGAAGCCCCATCCCTGTGGAAACAGTGACCTGACAACTGCTGGCCCCGGCACATAGCTCACACTTCACCTTCTCTCGTGGGGACAGACAAGCGCTGTCAACTGAGAGAGGGTAGATGGCTCTCACGGCCTTCTCATTTACAACAGGAAAGCAACAGTCTCTGCCACCACAAAGGTGGCCTTAGAGACCAACCAGAAATGAAAATGAGCAGGTATTGTGAGTCCCACACAGCATCTCAGCCTGCATCAGTATTGCCATGTGGTTCAGGCAGCACTAACTCAACCCCAGCCTGGATGAGGAATGGTGCCCGGGCTTGGCCTAGGCCAGTAACTGTATGCAGCTACTGAATGGAAAACGTCAAAGGTAGAGTCAGATAGATAGATAGATAGATAGATAGATAGATAGATAGATAGATAATATGTACATGATAAATAAATGATAGATGATAGATAATAGAGAGATAGCACATAAAAAAATAGAGAAAAAGCAGATACACAGATGAATAGATAGGTAAAAATGATAGATAGATAGATAGATAGATAGATAGATAGATAGATAGATAATAGAGAAACAGCAGATAAACAAATAGAGAAAAAGCAGATATACAGATGAATAGATAATAGAGAGATAGGTAAAGATGATAGATAGATAGATAGATAGATAGATAGATAGATAGATAGATAGATAATAGAGAGATAGCAGAAACAAATATAGAAAAAGCAGATATACAGATGAATAGGTGATAGAGAGATAGGTAAAAATGATAGATAGATAGATAGATAGATAGATAGATAGATAGATAGATAGATGATAGATAGATAGATAGATAGATAGATAGATAGATAGATAGATTATATACATACATACAAAGAAACATAGATAGGTACATAGATACATAGATGATAGAGATGATAGATAATAGATTGCTTGACAGATCATAGAGATGATAGGTAACAGGTAGATAGATGATAGAGATGACAGACAGCCAGGCAGACAGATATAGATGATAGACAACAGATAAATATTGATTCTGCATTCTGTTTCTTTGGAAAACACTAACACAGAGAACAGGCGCTGACCTTGGATCAGGCAGATCAGACGATATGGCGGTACCAACATACAGCAGTGAAGTCAACGACGGCACAGTGCAGTGGAGTCAAAAGGCCTCCGGTCACAAACGATAGGCTCACAGTTGCAAACGGCAAACTAAGAGAGTAAGTCATGTCAAACTACGTAGATAGACCCTCACTCCTGCGCTGGGCAGGCCAGAACAGCAGTGCTGATTAGCTGGTCCAAATGTTGGAAGCCCTGACACCGTGTGTCATATCCTGCTATTAAATGTGAAGTGTCCCCATTGGTGCATGTGGGCAAACACTTGGTTCCCAGCAAGTGTCTCTGGTCTGGAAGACTATACAGTCTTTACAGGGTAAAGTTCGTCAGTGGGGGGGTCTGAGGGTTTCATAGCCTGGCCCCACTTCCTGCCTGCCTTCTGCTTCCTAGATACAGATGAAATGTAACCAGATCCCACACACTCCTGCCACCAAGTCTTTCCTACCAAGATGGGCTGTACCCCTGCAGACTGTGAGTCAGAACAACCCCTTCCTCCCTTAGTGACTTCTTGTCAAGTTATTTGGTCACAGAAACAATAAAAGTAATCAATAAGAGTCACTTGCACACCATTATTTTGGAGACTCTATGACATATAACTAAAGAGAACTCAATCTAATACCCCAGACATAAAAATATTGTCATTTATTATCTTGCTTCTCTAGATTAACATATCTCTAACCTAAGGGCTCTCAGACAATAGGCCTCAACTTCACAGGACTCCTCAGGAGTCAGACTAGGAATCCATTAAACCAGTTCTGGGGAGTTATAACTTATGGCCACTATGATTGGTTCAAAAATAGGCATGCGGCCTAACTGGTCTAATGAGAAGAAATTTGGGGATTTTTATTAGACAGACTCAGAAGAGATTTTGCCCCTGGGGTTATTAAAAAAACAAACAGGTACTTTTCTCGTTTGTGGCTTGTTCCATCAAATACCTAAAGTTGGCCTTTTTAGAATTCCTATTCTACATGTCAATAAATTCCATTTGCACTTAACCCACAGCCAAGCATGTTTTACAAAAAATCTTTTATCTCAACACTTCAGTAAACCACTGGCCCAAGGAAAAAGATAATTTGTACAGATTTTATACACAACGGTGCTGACTCAAAGACCTACTTGGAATGAAATGCTCTCCTTTTAGTGATAGCTAACCTTTCACACACATGCTTACCTTGTAATTTATATATAATCCTGACCCCCCTTTCCTCCAAAGTGGAGCCATACAGGTTGCTAGGCAATTGTCCCTGAGACCGTCTCAACGTCTGTCAATAAAATAGAACATTCTGGAGGCTCTGTAGTCTCTGTTCCCTTTTAGTACTGAGGAGGGTGTCAATCAAAGGATGTCAGTGAATGCTGAGGGAAGGGAGGAAGGCCCTGGCAGGTGGGATATAAAAGATGACTATTTTTAAAGCAGTCAGTCCTTTCTTAAAGTAAAGCCAAGTTGAGTAATAGGGAGACAAGCCTCAGCACTTTTTCTGGAAGATTGGGAGGACTCCTCTAGGTCAGCCCATCATGCCAGTGTGAGTCAAGGTCGTGCTTTTGATAGGGTTACTACTCCTTGTGAACTGGAGAAGAAAAACCCTCACTGTATCTATATCTTAAAATAATATGTAGAAGAGTCTCACAGTCTTCACCATTGAGTTTAAAGCAAGAGGCTCAGAGAACAGAGCATTGATGTACAAGGTGGGTGTCATTTACTGGCATCAAGCTCACCAACCTCTCGTGATGCTCAAGGTACCCTCGCCTACAAAAGAGCTCAAGTGACTGCCCAGTGTCGGGGCTGGGCGAACATACTGAACAGTAAGGTACAGGGGTATTTGTTCCTCAGTTTTCAACAGAGAGTTGGGGGTTGGGGGGGATGCAGCTCAGTGGTTCCATGAACATTGTTCAATACCAGTGAACAAAGTAAACCAAACCCCAAGAGTGCTCAGACCACAGGGAATGTGTCTGCTACTTAAGACTGAAATAATATTACAGCAGGCATGGTGGTACGTGCCAATAATTCCAATAATCAAGGAGACAAAAGCCAGATGATTGAGAACTTGAGGCTACCCTGGACTACAATGTGAAACAGGAAAGGTGGGATGGGGAGTGAGAGAGAAAGGCAGAGAGAGAGAGAGAGAGAGAGAGAGAGAATAATTAATCAAAGCTCATTTCCACCCCAGTCCTAAATTTAAAAAAAAAAGAACTTTCAAAACTTTGACTAGTCTTTCCAGTTGTTTTGCTCCAAATTGGGTTAGTTCCTCTCCAAACCTTCAGCCCCTTTACATTAAGATGCACCCAGATGCTCCACAGCCCTCCCCTGAATCATTTTTTTTCTGAATAGACTCATTAACCTTTGCTCAAACATATGCATATGTTCCTAGCAGGTGGTAGCAGTCTCCAGTCCCTGGTAATATCGAGATAATTCTAGTGCAAATACAGAAATGTCAGTGTTGCTAAACTGTTTAATTACACAGCCATATTACCTCACAGTGACAGAGAGAGTATGCTGCAAAGTTCTACTTCCTATGGCCTGTACTGAGGATCAAAGGAAGGCAGGGACCTCAAGGCTAGAGTGCTGGAAGGGCTGGCTGTGGCGGCCCAAACCTAATCTCAGTGCCCCAGGGACTGAGGCAAGAGATCTGGGCTGGAAGCCAGTTTGAGTCACAGAGGGAACCCCCATCTCAGAATAAAACAAAATGTCATGCAGCTAGAAGTGTTAAGACACCATATTGAATTCCCCAACAGAGCACCCCATTTCCCATAGAGCCACCAAAGGCCAGCCTCTGGAGAGCAATGAGCCTAAAACATACTTCATGCACTAGGAAGGCAAAGACAGGAGGATCCCTGGAGCTTGTGGGGCGGCCTGTGTAGCCTAACAGACAAGCCCCAGGTTCTGTAAGAGACCTTGTCTCAAAAATAAGAAGGAAAAATTGGGGGAAGTGATTAAGGAAGACCTCTGCTGTCAACCTCTGCATGCACGTGTACACATACACACACACACATGCACATACACATACAAATGCACACGCACACACATGTGCACACACACACATGCACACAGAGTAGACATTAGAGCAGGTAGCGTACATATTTTCTGGATAGACTCATTAACCTTTGCTCGAACATATGCATATTCTCGATAATGTTATTAGTTTTTAACTTCAATGACAATCAAGCACTCATCCCCAAACTCATCCCCAAGCCCTGATTCCCTCCGAGCCACCTGATGCAGACAAGGACTTCCAAAAGTCCCACACGCTTACAGCTTGCGTTTACGTGACACTCTAATGCAGGTACTCAAGTGGGAAGCCCCAAGGCTGCCTGGTTTCATATCCAGTCCAAGTACTTGGCTTGCATGTCATATTGGGTCTGTTGTAGTGAGCTCTGAGCAGTGCAGTACAGGAGAAAGAGTGAGCCCTTTAAAGTGACAGTCCACGTCTGGGCTCCAGTCCTCTCTGAACACACACAAGCCCTGTATAAGGCGGGGCAGCCATGTCAGCACAGTAGAGCGTCTATGAGGAATAAACAACATGTCTTGTGTGATATTTGCCACATACTAGGTGTTTAATAAATGCTAGCCTAGTGCCTTTCAATTGACTGGGAAGCAAGTGACTTATTCATCTCTCTGTCACCGTCAGCACAGAATTTAATATACTCTGAGGTGCGTCCTCCCCTCCACCCCCACCCCCGCCTTTTTTTTTTTTAAAGAAAATCTTTTTGCATTCATTTCCATCAAACTCAGCCGGTCCCCCAACCACTTCAGCTTTCAATGTGACAGATAAAAACCTCAGCAAATGTAGTGTAGTGTTGCTAAGCAGCTAAGTGATTCTGGGAGGTAGTAATAAAAGGAATACACAGATAACTTTGTCCTTGACATTCAGAGGTGGAGATAGTGGTGGTATAATGTCACATGCATGGAAATATCAGGTCTCAGGGAATGCATATGCTTTAGAGACCGTTTGAAATTAAGAGTTGCTCTCTCGAATGCTGTAGCCATGCTCTGCAACGCCCGATGACTTTTGGTTTTAAAAACAAGCCAGGAGAACTCATGGTCCCCAGCATCCTTGAGTCATAGCTCTATACAAATGGGTGGGGACATTGAAATGATGGGGCCATAAGAAAAGCAAACTACACCAATGTCCTGCAATAGTAGCTGGACCCATGGCTCAGGGAGGAAGGTGCTCGCCACCCAAGCAAGAGGATCTGAGTCTGATCTCCGTGTAAAAGGCCAGGTGCAGGTACAGTGGAGCCTATGGACAAGTGGGTCCGTGGGGGTCAATCAGTGAGGTCCTTCCTGGTTCAGTGAGAGACCTTGTCTCAAAGCAAATGTAGATAGAAACTGAGGAAGATGTCATGTCCATCCTCATGCTGACCTTTGACCTCTACTCTCAAATGCATGCACACATACTCACATGCACATACATACCTATGTACACACATATGCCTGCAAACACACACACATATACACACATACCTATGCACACACATATACCTGCAAACACAGGCACACACAAACACCTGCAAATACACACACATATGCACATACAAACACCTGCAAACACACACACCTATGCACACATACACACATACCTATGCACACACATATACCTGCAAACACACACACCTCCAAACACAAACACACACCTGCAAACACAAACACACACACACACACACACACACATACACACACACACAAGCAACATAAAATATAGTGAGTGCACACCATGTAGAATGTCAAGTATCTGCTTCTTTGCCCCTAATGTGTCTTCCGGATCTACATAGTTTAACTACCGTGAGCTTTAGGGAAGATGAGCAGTTGCCCAGCAGAGAGTCTCTTGTGAATTGATCATGGGAGAGAAAAGCCATGCATAGGTGAGGACTATACTGACACAAAACTATAGGAGAGCACTGCGGAAGGGTCCTCATTACCTCTCCTCATTCCTACAGTGGCACATAAGGTGGGGGAAGAAAGACATCTCGAATTTTGCCAAGAGTTCCTCAACCTTGACCTGTGCTGTACTCGATAATTTCTAAGGTCAAATCAGACCTCCAGGGTCAACTCCTCTGCAAATCTCACCAAAGCACAACGGAGAAAGGATGGCATGCCTTAGTTCTGTTTTCATTAATACCAGGAGTCTCGGGATCTGGAGACTCCAAAGTGCAAACCAAAGGCTCCTAAAGAAGCAGAGGCGGTGAGGCAGAAGAAACACAAAGTCTGAGAAGAAGTAACAACATCACTCTGTAGCAGCAATCCATTTCCTGGGGGAGGTACCCTTCCGCACAGAGCTGACACCACCCCAGCCTCCTCCGCCTTTCCCCACTTCATCCTCCCTGCTCTCCCCTCCTCCCCCACCTCTCCTCTGTCATAATCAGCACCAGAAAAGGGGCAAACCAGACTGGCAGAGAAAAGTCTTCATGGATCCAATTTCATTTGTGTGACAGAGGAAAGGAGGCTAGACTACAAATTATTTTAATTTTGAAAGGTCGCATAGATGAGTAGTACCTTGGGGAGGGGACTGTCTGTAGCAAAGATGATTAAAGTCCCCAAACTGTAAAGTCTTGAAACAAGCATAGGCATCCTGTAACACCTACCCACCCCACCCCAAAGTGAATGATCAATAAAGAAAAAAAAATAAAGAGATCAGCCAGAGATATAAAATGGATTAAAGTATGGCTAGGTAAAAGATATGGATAAAACACCATTACTAACTTTACCAACAGAAAAAGACTGGTAGCCAACGAGTGGAGCCAACGTTCAAAACTCTGGTCCAACCTTTTACCAAGACTTCCAGTCAATGCTAAATTAAATATCTCTTTGAATGAGAGCCCAAGTGCAAAAGGGCAGCCATTCCAGGAATGGAGAAGTAAAGCAAAGAATATTATCACTAAGGTGGAAACTAGGGAACAGAAGCAGACATGTTTAGAAGCCCAGAGGAGGAAGACTACCTGGACTTTCTTGGCTAATGCTGAGCAGTGGATGACAGGAAGAGGAGGTTCTAGGACACAGGACCACACTGCCATGCCTTGTGCATGTTCTCTCGAACGGTTAGGAGCTGAGGGCAGAAGTGCAGTGTTCAGAGGCCACCAGGCCAGGGTTACCAGAATTGTTAGGGTCAGAGCCTGGGCCCTGGAAGCCCTAAATAGCCAGCCAGACTCAGCCATCCATCCTCAGTAAGCCAATTAAAGAGACAAGTCACAGTGAAAAAAAGAAAGAGAAAGAAAGAAAGAAAGAAAGAAAGGAAGGAAGAAAGAAAGAAAGAAAGAGAGAGAGAGAGAGAGAGAAAGAAAGAAAGAAAACAAAAAAAAGAAGCAAAGAAAAGAAAGTTGAGAATAGAGACCAGTTCCATGTTGCCACTAGGGAAGAGGAACTCACATGTCTCCCCTGCCTCAGGAACTGAGGAAATTATCCTGTGCATCAACTGCTGACTCTCAGATTACAACACAAACCAGACAAGGATGCAATGCTAATTAAATTCTAACTCGTATTTGGGGACTGTCATATGCTAAACATGTAAAAGGCCACAGAATAATTACAGTAACGCAAAATGTAGAGCATTATAAATTTCAGGACTACAAACAATCAAACAAAATAAACAGAAAAATTATGAGATGAAAAGCTGTCCTAAAAAGAAAAAAAAAAAACAAAACAAAACATGGAAATAATATAATCCAAGCCAAATGTATCCATTACATAAAAAAATACATTTGTTTAGCTTACACAGTTAAAAGCAGATTTTTCATATTGTCTCTGAAGCAAAATCTAATTCTGTGCCCAAATAAAAGAGGTATATCTCAAAAGTGATTTGAGAAATTGAAAAAGAGGCTGAGAATTTATACTGTACAATGGAAAGAAAAATCAGGTTTTAAGGATTATAGTATCAATGCTAGATGAGACAGAATTAAGACTCCAAAGAATCAAATAAAAAAAAAACAGAAAAGAAAAAAACAGAACACTTGGCAACAGTGGATTTCCTTTTCAGTTTGGAGACTTGAAGGGCTGTAAGTGTTGGCACCTGCACATAACTATAGCCCTTGAGAGGCTGAGGCAGAAAGACTGTGCGGTCAACCCAGCCCAGACTGCACAACAAGATCCCATCTCAATATTCGACAGCTGTGTACTGAGTTATGGATGTTATGCCAGAGGGCTAAGTAGAAGCAGCTCAGGAAGACAGAGCAATCCACCTGAGCCAGGATCTATACCTCCCAAGGGAAAGCAAGATCTACCAGGCATCGGTATTGGCTCCTCCGGGGACTATAAGCAATTAAGTGTCCTAGCATTCGCCCAAGTATCACTTTCAGAGGTGTCAAGCCATATCCTAAAAGGTTGCTGGGGAATCTCTTTCCATCTCCCTTTCTCTCTTATTTGATAAGGGAGGTGGATTTGAGGAGGACTTGTACAGAATTATATTCTGATAAGGAGTGCAGGAGCTAGGAGGGCTGCACAGGAACTTAGAAATGCCCTTTCCCGATGAATGGAGCTGCCAGGGAGATTCCTAAAAACCCACAAGTTTCCATGTGGGAAGGGAGGGGAGCCTTGAGTAGTTGGTGATTGCTCAGGAATTCTTGGTTCTCTGTTGGTGAGAGACTTCTCTCTTCTCAAGTCCCCCAACCATTCCCTGCCTTTCTATCCTGCCTCATCACCATATAACCCGCTGGTATCTTTCCTCAGAACAATTCCCAAAGGCTTCTAAGCACGTTGCAGGATCACCTGTTCATCTGTCTGTGTTATTCACAATTACCTGAAAATGGGGACAGCCTGGATATACTCTTCTCCCCAGAAGGAGCAAGATGTGCGAGGCTCCCTCCCAGAACAAGAAAGTAATCTTTACCGGACAACGAAGGTTACCACCCTGACTTTGCCCTTCCCTACTCACGGAGACAAATAGATAAAATCTGCAGCATGCATATGTAACGAAATCTTATTCAGCTGTGATGAATTAAATTGGGGCATTTTCAAGAAAAATGAGCGAAACTGGAGATCATTGTGTTAAGTAAAACAATCCAAATTCAGTGTGACAAATACTGCAAGTGTTCTCTCATGCAGAACCCAGACTTAAATTTATATGCATGTAGGCATGAAAATAGTGTACCAAGAGACTGGAAGGGGTTTAAAGGGAAGAGGGAGAGAGTAACAAAACACAGGTGACAGGTGACTTGAAGTCAAAAGGGGGAGGGGCGCTATTTGAGAGAAGGGAGGGACCAGCAAGAGGCAGCGCAGAAGGGGAGGGAGGGCAGTGGGAGTTACTAGAAATAAAGTACAATTATATAATGAAAGCCTGTATATTGCTTGTAGGAGTGCTGGGAACTGAGCCCTGGTTCTCTGAAAGAGAAGCAAGTGCTCCTAACCATTGCATCTCTCCAGCCTCCAAGACAGTCTATTGAGAGGGATAAAAAGGTTTGGAAGAAGCTCCAAAATCCTTGTGCCATGTGAGTTCAAATCTTGTTACTTTACTTACTTAGCACCAGCCTTTCCCTGAGTGTGTATAGCTGAGCTTTTCTTCCAAGAGCTTTAGCCCTTCTGGGGGAGGTTCCAGTCTTTCTACCCATTGGCTTCTTTCATCAGTTAATCTTAATGCCTTTCTTTCTCCATACCCCAACTCTCCTATACAATGACCTTGCTAATGCATGTGTGTGTGTGTGCAAGTGCATGTGAGAGAGAGAGAGCGAGAGAGAGAGAGAGAGAGAGAGAGAGAGAGAGAGAGAGAGAAGAGGGGAGGGGAGGGGAGGGGAGAGGAGAGGAGAGGAGAGGAGAGGAGAGGAGAGGAGAGGAGAGGAGAGGAGAGGAGAGGAGAGGAGAGGAGAGGAGAGAGATCTAATATTCCACTCAAACATGAGCTCACTGACACACCTGAACAATACTTAGATGACATGTGTGAAGTTAGTCACAAGGGTTTGGAAACAACAAACACGCCTTGAAGGTGAGTAGTTAAGGGGGAGATGGTTTATCCCAACAATTGGATGCCCTATGACCATGAAAATAAGACAAATGAGAAAACTCTGTACACACTGAAGAAGCAATGTCACTCATGTGCATTTTTAAATGGAAAAGCAAGACAGATAATGGGACACATATGTCTGGAGACTGAAAATATAGCATAGGGTTTGGATAGGTGACTGAGCAGCAAGAGCACGGGCTGCCCTTCCAGTGGACCTGCCTTTGATTCCCATCACCCACACGGCTACTCACAACCATCCCTAACTCCAGTCCGAGAGGATACAATGTCGTCTTCTAGCTCCCAAGGGCGGGGAGTGGGGAACAGGTGCACAAACATTTCTGCAAGCAAAATACCCATACATACAAAGTAAATACGTTTTAAAGAAAAAAATTTAACAAGGCATAATTTCATTGTCATAAATATGCCTGGTGATAAGAGGAAAAGTCAAAGAAATTATTAACAGGATTTTCAGAGATAAGATTGAGGCTTAAGAAGGAAAAAAACAGGAATTGAAGAGGAATTATTTGCTAGTTGATTTTTCTATTGTTTTAACACAGAAACATAAATTATTAAAAATAATCCAGGTATGGTGGTGCACACCTTTAATCTTAGCATCAAGGAGGCAGAGGTAGGCAGATATCTATGAGGTATGACTGGTCTACAAAGTGAGTTCCAGGCCAGCGAAAGCTATATAGAGTAAGACTTTGTCTCAAAAAAAAAAAAAAGAAAGAAAGAAAGAAAAATTAAACATATGTGAATCACAAGGACGCTTAAAATAAGTACATAATATTGGATTGCATGCTTAAAGTCCCAGCTCCATTGGCAAGTCACTACAATAAAATTATATCCCCAATATCACATAAATCAATGTTTCTTTATAGCATTGCATCATAGACCACATTGGTTCTAAACTAAAGGGCAATTCCTCTCCACAAACTTATTAAAATACATTGTACTTGAAGCTCTTTTTATAAACATTCTCACACTTGCATCATTTTCTCCAAAGTTAATTTTTTTTTCCCGAAAATCACAGGCAATTGAGATGTGATTCTTCCCCTTCATTGATAAAACCTCATTTCTATAAAAGCGTTTGTCACTTACAAATTTGTTTTATATTTTTCAAACTTCGATTTTGGTTATTTCCTAACACAATACTCTCTGTAAATGAAATCTCTCGTGAGACTGCAGAAGGCCTGCTGAGTGAGCAGAGGAGGGCTGTGCATGTCACAGGGTGTGCAAGCAGAATATACAGGCTCGGGTATTGCTGGTTCTTGCCTTTCCTTTAGGCACCAGCCTAATCCAGTGGTCCTAGAGACCCCTTCTCTTTCTCTATCTGACCAAATGCATGCATCCTTGTCTTCAAGATCTATATGGCAAGATCAGATGCTCCTTGGGTGGTGCTGTTGTCCATATGGTGTGCTAAGAGCCTATGCTGAAACCCTAACTCATAAAATGATAGTATTAGAATGTAGGATGCTAAGGGAGATGTTAGGGCAAGGACAGGTCCTCACATACTGTGATTGGTACCCTTACAAAGTAGGACCAAAGTCATGTATTCTCTTCTACCATGTAAGAAAACCTGTGATGTGCCAGAAAGAATCTCTGACCAACCCAGTTCCTCATCCTAGACTTCTCAGAACTAAGAAATCCCAACTGTTCATTGTGAATAAATTCCCAGTCTTCAATATATTTATGGTGGCCCCAAATGGCCAACATAACAACTTGTCCATCTTATGTAAGATTTCCCAGGCAGTGCTGATATTTTGTGTGTCATCATTCTTTTCAATGAGAAGGAGTTCATTCTCTGTGTTGTAGGATGCTCAGCAGAGCCCATGAACTCTACACCCTCAATACTAGCAGCGTCCCCTCTCAATGTGAAATGGAAAATACTTCCAATCATCCTCCAATGTTCCCCATAGAAAAATGCCTCTCCTAGCTCAACCAGTGCCTTAGGAGTTTGGACGTTGTCAATGTCTCGCGGATGACTGACCCACTGGGTAGTAAGGTGTTGCTCAGAGACCTTGAAAGCAAAAGCATCCAGTGGAGGCATCTGCCACATTTGTTCTACTCACAGCAGCATCCACTCCTGACTTGGTAAGAATCCAAAGTGCCCATTAAGAAAGAAAGAAAAAGAGAGAAAGAGAGAGAGAGAGAGAGAGAGAGAGAGAGAACTCCCTTTCCTCGCCCCTCTTGGTCATGAAAAGATTTAACCCAGTGCTTATATTCAGATCCTCTACCTCAAAAACAAACAAAAACGAACAAACAAACAAAAAAAAGTTCTTTTTTTAAAGAAACACAACCCGGTATTCTGGTATTTAGGTGTACTGTTCTGAGCCAGAACACATCTCTGATGCGATCTCATTATTCAGTCCTACTCTAGAGCACAGACTCAGAATTTCCACAGCACTTCTGCCCCAGTGTGTGTACGTTGCTGTGAGTGAGCAAGGAGCAAAGTTACAGTGCCTAAAGAGCCTTACTCAAACCCTCACTGGATCACTAAACAGTCTTTCCAAGTCCCTCTGTAGATACATAGACAAGAAAACTCACAGAGGAGTGAGAGCTCTAGGTACAGAGTTACTACCATATGCTTTCTATAGTCTCCTATTTGGGGACTCACAGTGAAGAGATCACTTTGAATATCAGAAGAGTCTTTGGATATTGGATATTTGAACAGTTTCGGGATTGCTACGATTTGGGGCTTACTTAAAGAGACAAAGGTAATACTTGGCAGAGCCAGGGATATATCATCATTTAAAGTGATATGTTTGTCTGTTAAGTTGACAGGGGGTGGTTAGTTTTTATTGTCATTGATTAGATCAAGAGATCTCTAGGGAATTGGTGAAGCACACCTTTGGGTGTGTCTGTAAGAGCATTTCTACATAAAATTAGCTAACTGAGGAGTAAAGACCCACCCGGAATGTGGGCAGTGCATACCACGGGCTGAGGGCCAAGAGCAACCTAAAAGGGAGAAGCAGACAAACCAGGTGAGTGCCACCATTCCCTGCTCTACCTCCTCATCAGCTGAGATATGAACAACAGGTGACACGGAGCTACGATATACGCCGTCACAGTGGACCGCATCCCCTCAGACCATGAGCCTAAACTACTCCTCCAATAAAAATATACGGATATCATATCTCTGGATTTATTTTTCTGTTTAATTTAGAATATCTGTTAGAGACTGGAAAGCTAGAAATAGGTCATAGGGGTGGAAGGCCTGACAGGTCCATCCATAGTAGAACTTGTGTGAAATTAAAGTGAAGGAGAAGGATACTGGGGTGGTGGTAAGGTTTACAAGAGGAATAAGGGAGACAGGGATGGAAGGGGAATAGTTTGCTAACACTCAAATATAAGAAGACATAGGGAAGCCCACCACTCTAAAAAGCTAATTTGAAATAAACACATTTTCAAAAATATAAATGGAGGCACCTCATAAGGGTGAATAGGGTCAATCCCAGAACCTATGGATGGTCAAAGGAAAATCCAGTGCCAGGTACAGGATAACTCCCACTGGTGTTGGTCAGGAAGGCACCAGAGGCTCGCAAAGCAACACAGTCTATTACTTCTATTACTGGTCTTCATGGCTGTTTATCGGAACTAGATGCTAAGATTCTGTTGCTGGAGACACCAGGTGCTTTGGTTGTGTGGCGTAAGAAGGAAATCAACCTGGAACAGGAAGCGCCCTCCTGGCTGTCTAGCATACGCAACACCAGAAGCCTTCCGCAGTCTGTGGGCTGTGAACCCTGAGAGTTCTAACAGCCTGCATGGGAAGCTATGTCCACTGGTGTAATGGTGGTGTGCTGTTATGGGGGTAACCAGCTACTCTCTGATTGTTTTTGAGCACTGATTCTTTCTCAGGAGAGAACTCAAGCTGTAAACCTGGTCCAAAGCTCATGACGGAGTAGACCACAAGCCCCAGAAGAGAACTTACTATTGGTGCTTCTGTAAACCGGCATTCTGTCACAACTGCCTTCTAAGTATTTATTAAGTAGTTCTGCCAGAGTACTTTATCACAACAACAGAAAAGTAAAAAACACAATGACCAGCTCAAACTGGGGACAAATCTATTACCAAATTTTCTCTCTTCTGTTTATACGACTACAGATTATGAGTAATTGCTAAACTTTTCAGAGCTTGGAGTGTTTTCAATGAGCAAGGCCAGACTCTCAATGAAGTCACACGTCCACTAGATTTTCAGTTTCCCCAACTCAGCATCATCTGACAAATGGCATTCTTAGGCTGGCAAGACAGTTCCAAGGGTAAAAGCACTTGCCTAAATTCAATCCCCTGACCTACATGGTAGAAGAGAGAACTGACTCTCACAGGTTGTTCTCTGACCTTAACATGTATACTGTGGAACTTGCCGCGCGCGCGCACACACACACACACACACACACACACACACACACACTGCTTTAAAACAGCAGTGCTTACAAATAAACGTAATTAACTTTCTAAAGGACACTCTCAGGCGCATTGCTCTCTACAGACACAGCAAGGTGTAGTCTTTTATGGCATCCCTCCAAACAGGCTCATGAGGTAGCCATTATTATTTATTCACCTCCCTTTGGGGTCTGGAAAACAATATTTACATTTCAAAAGTGAGAACTAACTGCACACCCTCATCAAATACATCATACACATTGGTTTTTTTTTTCCTCTCTCAGCTGTGATTTTCATAATTTTTAGACAACCACAATTTATCAGAAGCACTCCTGGAAAGTACTTGAGTGCAGACACCTGTGCGGGCATGAGGGTGCAAAGCTGCGTCCCTGAGCAGGGGCAGCGGGGAGATGCTGGAAACAGGAATATGAATGTCCTAGCGAGGACTGAAGGGAATGTTCACTCTGCTAGACGTAAATAGCACTGAGTCCAATCTGGTGTGATCCTCCATCTTCATGGTCATCTTGAATAGACTCAAAATCACCCAGGACACAGACCTGGGTGTGAGTGTGTTTCCAGAGAGGTTGGACTTGGGGGGAAGGACTCGCCCTGAATGTGGGTGGCACCATTCTATGGGCTGTGACTGAATAGAAATGGGAAAAGGAGGAAGACAGACAGGCAAGCACAGGGATCCCGTCCTTTGCTTCGTGATGCTGATGTGCTAAGGACCCCTTCCCACGCCAGGCTGCCAGGAACTGCTCCCCTCACCGTGTGTACCTAGCGTGACCGACTCTGCCTTTGACACAGCTTTCTCACAGTGGGTCCAGCTAAACCCCCCGCCCACATAAAGCCCTGAGTCCCAGGTTCTTGGTCACAGAGCCCATATGAGTTAATGCTACCTGACAATGTGGACTTCTAAGCTATTGTGACAAACGCTGTCGAGGGAGCATCTGCCAGCAGTTGGGCACACCCCTGGGCAGTAAATCACACTTTTCTTAATGGAAATATTTTATCGTGTGAGCTAAACCAAATGCTCACTCGATAAAGACGGAAACTACCTTATTCTGAAACTGTCTTTATTCTTTACATTTTGTTTGTTTGTTTATGTGTGAGGAAGGCTCTGCAGATTCCACAGTGTGCATAGGGTAGTCTGAGGGTAACTTACCAGAGTCGGTCAGTTCCTTCGTTTCACTTCGTGGGTCCCGTGCCATTGAGACTCAGGTCAGTAATCTCGGTGGCAAGCACTTTTAATCACTGAGCCATCTTGCCAGCCCTTGTTCTGTTTGTTCCTAATAATGACCACAATTAACTCTTACACAGCAAGTGTGTATTAGATATCAGTCAACTCCGCAAGGAAAACCTGCAATTGGAACAGGCAGAATTTCACCCTTTGCTGTCTTACCCTTGAATGATTTGAAAAACAAACAAACAAAAAAAACCATTTTAAGATGCTTTAAAATGTCTATGCCTCATTGTCATGGCCCTGAAAATTATTTCCAGCCCTAATGAAAATTATGTATCACAGCAGCGTCTCACCCAGGAGATATTTCTCATGGTGTTCTCTCTCCCTCTCCCTCTCCTTCTCCCTCTCCCCACCCCTTCCCCCCCCTCTCTCTCTCTCTCCCCCAAAAGAATATGCAATGTCAGCCCTTCCTATATACTTCATTTCTTAACCAATTTTCGTTCATAAAAATATCTCCTCCACGTATGTTAAGTATATTTTCCTACCAATTTTTTTCTTTCAATTTCCTAATGCTGTGTCAGTGCTGAAGGTCAGACCAGACTGTGTGAGCACTATTCTGATGAGTTATTGTTCCTGCTGGTGTTTTTAGCAGTGTCTTATGTAGGTAGCCCAGGCTAGCCTCAGACTTACTATGCATCTGACCTTGAACTACTGCCCCTCCGGCCTCAACTTTACAAGAGCCAAGATTACAGGTATGCACCACCACCACCCCAGTTTATGAAGTGCTGGAGATCAAGCCTGGGGCTTTGGGAATGCTAAGTAAGCACTCAGCCAACTGAGCTACAGCCTCAGTCCTATTCTGAGGCTGTTATTCCTGAGGGAAATAATAAAACATCTACCGAAATGTTCCCACACTAGTGCCAGCAATCAACGGGCCACACGGCTCCTGCCTGGTGATCTCACTCTGCAGTCCCTCTGCTAGCCATCTCTCTGGCGGGGACCCCTGAGTTCATCTTGCTACCACACAATGTCCCATGCACCCCATGGTCAGCCATCTCAACATCTAATTACCCGGAAGAAAAAAGACTTTTAAAGCCTAATTATCCAGTCAGTTTTATGTATCAATAATATCACAATTTACAAGATGCCAATACAATAATTTCAGAGCCAATTGATAATGATAAAAGCTTTATCCCAATATTTCTAACCTTGTGAAATCATAGCTACTTATGGCTAGAAAACACCACGAAAGTACACATCAACTGTCATCTTCCTCCCCTACCCTGAGATGCTCCTCTCTCCTCGCCTCTTAGCTACGCCTCCCTTTTCCCTGTCCAATCATAGGCCTCCCACTGCCCTAATGTGATTGGACAGGGAAAATTCTGCAACGTGTTAAAAGTATATAGGTCAACTACAAGAAATAAACATAAAATTTGGGAGTACCTGTAACCCCTGAGACTTATATTAGTGGAGGAGATAAGCAAAGAACAGGGTTCTATGATAGACAGGTATGGTGATGTAATCTTGACAGGAGGACTGTATTAGGCCTGTCTGAGCTATACAGTGTGACTTGCTTCAGAGAGGAGAGAGAGAGGGGAGGAGGGGAGGGGAGGGGAGGGGAGGGGAGGGGAGGGGAGGGGAGGGGAGGGGAGGGGAGGAGAAGAGAAGAGAAGAGAAGAGAAGAGAAGAGAAGAGAAGAGAAGAGAAGAGAAGAGAAGAGAAGAGAAGAGAAGAGAAGAGAAGAGAGAAGAGAAGAGAGTAATGGCTCTGTCTTCTGTAGTCAGGACAATAATGAGTAAGCAGGGCCAGGTGGGGATCCAACAACGGAACTGGAATGCAATTTTTAGATAATTATGGATTTTTAAAAGGGGAAAGAACTGTTTGAAACTATTTAACTGTTAAAGAACAAGAACTTGTTGCAATCACCCATCGGAGGACAATATGTGCTTGCTACAGGAGCATAGCCCTGCTGTGACCTGAGAATCACCCCGGTTTTTCCTTCATTACTGGCCAACACACCTTCAGTCTGCAAAGCCTATCCAGGACCTTCCGTGGTTGGCTCCACTAGGTTGCAGTTACAGGAAAGCCAGCCTTAGAGGTTAGTGGCTAAGCACGGCTCTGGGCTTCAGTCAGTTCCTGGGGCTCAGCACACCTGACTACCCACTTGGCTGAGAAAGAGGCATCTTGGGTTACCTACCACTCCAATAACATTGCAAATCCTCTTCAAGAAGTGAGCCAGACTGACGGTTCTCCTTCCCGTTGTCTTCAATCTCCACATTCCTCACCGGTCTCATTCTCTGTGCTGTGCTTATTAATGTCCTTTCAAAGGAAGATGGACACTGGCCAACTTCAAACACATGTGTAAAACTGGAAGGTTTTCTTTTCTTTCTTTTTTTTGTTTTGTTTTTGTTTGTTTGATTGGTTTTTTTTGTTTGTTGTTGGTTTTTTTTTTGGCTGACATCGTTTTACCACTTACATTTGTTTTTTTGAGGCAAAACATGTTCTGAGTCAAGCATATCGATCTTCTGAAGACCTAGCTAATGGACAGAGAACACATTTGAGGACTAAGAAGGCATGGTAAGAAGACCAAATCGACTCTGGGCACGAGACACTCACAGAAAGATCTCTGTGAATTCAACACAAGCCTGGTCTATAGTAGGATCCCCAGCCTAGCCTTGGCTACGTAGTGAGAGTTTGGAGGTAAATGGGGAAGTGGGGGTTCAGGATCAGGTGTGGAAAGAGAAAGGAGAGATGGCCAGAGGGCCATGAAAATGAAAATCTGCAACTGGTGGGGGTTGGGGGTAGAGAGCATCTCGAGGATGTGCCAGAGACGTGGAATAGGGGGGTTCCCAATAATCAATAGGGGGTGACCTCAGCTGAGACTCACAGAAGTGGGGATATAGAGCCTGAGAAGGCCACCTCCTATAGCTAGGGAGGAATCCCAGTGGAGTGATAGGGACACCCACAAAATTTTCAACCCAAAATTTATCATGTCTACAAAAAAATGCAGGGACAGGGGATAGAGCAGAGACTGAGGGAATGGCCAAGCAATAACTGGCCAACAAGAGACCCATCCCATGGGCAAGCACCAATCCCTGACACTATTAATGATACTCTGTTATGCTTGCAGACAGGAGCCTAGCATGGCTGTCCTCCCAGAGGCTCCACCCAGCAGCTGACTCAGACAGATGCAGACACCCACAGCCAAACAGTGGATGGAGCTTGGGGATTCTTATGGAAGAGTTGGAGGAAGGATTGAAGGCCCCAAAGGGGATATGAACTCCACAGGAAGATCAACAGAGTCAACTAACCTGGACCCTTGGGCGCTCTCAGAGACTGAACCACCAACCAAAGAACATACACGGGATGGACCTAGGCCTCCCTACACATATGTAGCACATATGTTGGTCTCCATGTAGGTCCCCTAACAACGGCAGAGGGGGCTATCCCAAACTCTGTTGCCTGTCTGTAGATCCTATTCCCCTAACCAGGCTGCCTTGTCTGACCTCAGTGAAAGAAGACGTGTCTAACCGGGCAGAGACTTGATGTGCCGGGGGTAGGGGGGTGGGGAGGGGTTGGGGGGAATACCCAAGGGAGGTCTCCAACCTCTCAGAGCAGAAGGGAAGGGGTCAATGGGGGGCTACAGGGGGGCTAAAGTGGGGCAGTGTTTGGGATGTAAATAAATAAATAATTTTTTTAAAAAATTAATTAATTATTAATTAATTAAAAGAAACTAGAGGCACCATTTGTATTTCCTACCTCACCTTCATGACCTTATCTGTGAAAATAGTAATACTCACATCACAAGATCATTACAAGTCTTTATAAAGACAGTGCATATTTAAGTATTGGCTTTTAATGAGTATTCAAAAATGATCATTTTCTCTCACTCAGCATAACCTTCTCTGGTTAGCTTTGGCATTCAGTACTGTTTTCACTGAGTAATCACTCCAGCTTCCACTTCAGCCACTGTTTCTCCAAAAATTGCCCACAAGAATGTATCATCCTGTGCCCAGTATTATTAGTTCCACAGCTACTATCAGCTGATGCCCAAATGCTGAGTCCTTCCTGAGCCATGGATACTTTCTCTCCCCTATTCTTCCTTTAAGGATGCTTGATTGGTTACATGCAAGTCTGCATCTAGATGCCTGGTGCCTAGCCCAGTGCAAAGCTAACCACCCTTCTGAGAACCGTGGTGAGAAAAGTGGGCTGGAGAGACGGCTGGTCAATCAGAAGTATCCACTGCTCCTGCGGAGGACCTGGATGTTCCTGATCAGTTCCTAGCACTGATCTGGTGGTCCACAACTATGGATAACTCTAGCATCATGGAATTTGGCACCATCCTCTGGCCTCTACACACACACACACAGTACACAGAAACTTTTACATACATACACACATAAATAAATTAATAAATAATAAATATTTAAAGAAAAGTGACAAGTAATGAATCTATATAATTAAGCATGGGAGGAAGTAAAGGCTTTGGCCACTTACTGGTATTTAATACATTATTTGTCTATTGGCTCAATCCACCTGAAATCTGTTTTTTTGTTTTTTGTTGTTGTTGTTGTTGTTTTTAGCTCTAATAGGATATAGTGCTTGCCAAGTTTTGCAAACAAACTCTAGAGACTGACTTGCAGCTTATTTCCTGGAACAGAAAAAAAAAATTTTTTTCTTAAGGTAAAATAATAGAACTGTCATTAAGACAGTCACAAACTCAAGGTCCAAGGAGAAATTGGGTCAGTATAAAAGGAAATTATATTCTAGGCAAACAAATCCATTTTTGCATTAATTTTTTATTTCCATCAATCCTTCCTGCCAATGATGTCATTTCTGGGGAAAGCACCAGGATCTGGGAGCAGAATCTCTGAAGATTTGACTAAGTAATAGAAATGTTCACAGCAGAAAAGATTCCTTAACTGAGCTGAGAGGCCAAAGAGTCAGACTCAGCAGTTTTCTCCATTATTTGGCAAATCAGCTGCCCCTAACTTGTTTTAGTTTTATTTTTAAAAAGGAGGAGGAGGAGGGGAAAGAGAAGGAAGGAGAAACAGCAGCTAGCCCTGAGATAAGCTGCCACTCACTCAGCTTCTCCCTGCAAATAGTTCCCTCACTTCTAGGAGTTAACTGGAGTTCATTCCCTCTGTTTCCTCCTGTGTCTGTTGCCTCTATGCCCCCAACTCTGAGGCCATGGTACTTTCAGACCCTCCTCAAATTCCATAGTTAATTTCCGCATTCGGTTGAAATATCTTAGGTTCTAGAGAAGAAGTTCCCTAAAGACATGTGAACACAGAGAGAGTGACTTCAAAGAGTTTGAATACCCTCAGAATTTGTCTCTGTATTTCTGGACCAACCACCAGACTCCTCCTACATCACCTACCCACAGTTAGGAACCACCATACAACCCCATATGCTTATGAAATGCTTCCTGGATGAGGGGTGGCTTTGGGTCGACTCAGTGGGTAAAGGGCAGCTACTGCCAAGCCTGAAGACTTGAGTTAGGTGCTCAGGTCCCAAGTGGTAGACAGAAGTGGTTTGCTATGTTGTCCTCTGACCTTTCTACCCATGTATTATAGCATGTACACACACAAAATAAATATGACTTTTAAAGATTTGTTTGTATTTTTATATGTGTTTTTGCCTGCATGTATGCGCACCAGAAGCATGTAATTGCCTAGAGGTCAGAAGAGAGCATCAGATCCCCTAGAATCAGAGTTAAAGTTAGTTGTGAGTTACCACGTGGTTGCTGGGAACTGAACCACTGAAAGAAGAACAAATGATTCTAAACTCTCTAAGACCCATAAATGTTTCTTGTTCGTTTGTTTGTTATTTTTGTTTTTAAGACAGAGTTTCTCTGTTAGCTTTGACTGTCCTGGAACTCATTCTGGAGACTAGACTGACCTCTGAGTCACAGAGATCCACCTGCCTCTGCCTCCCAAGGGCTTGTGCCGCCACTGCCGGGCCTTTTGGGGGAAGGATTTCAGTGAACACCATTTTCTCCAGATCATTCCATAGGGCATTAAAAATGATCTTAGGCAGAAGTAGAATCCAACAACTGTTTTTAATCACATGTCGTTCATTTGATATTTACATTTTATATCCCTGTGTAATGTCATGTTTTATATAAAGAGGAAACAGGTTCAAAGGGATACAGTAATGTCCCAGGAATCAAAACAGGTAAGTGATGGGACTGAAGCACTAACTTAACCTAGATTATGTTAGAGGCCACTTTAGCCTTAGAGACCCCATCTTGTGAAAAGTCTCCATCTTGTACTGGACTGATTTCTAAGAAACAGCTAAATTCCCAGAAATGGTTTCTGGCCCCAGTTGCCCCGTATAAACTTAGACCACAATATCTTACTCAATGCTTTATTGGTTAGCACCCAGTCTGGATTTGAACCCCAGCTGCTGCTATGAAGGCTCTGATTGGCTGGTCTTGATCAGGTCAAGTTATCAGGGAAGTATTTGACAGGTAGTAGCCCACTTAAGATGCCAGATGGGAAAGACAGTTGGAAACACACAATATGCATGTACCCAAATGACTGCCCCTACCCCTGCCCCTGCTCTACCTAATTTGTGGGTTCTTTTCTTTAAAAAGTTGCTCAATCCTGCCCCCCACACACACTGACAGAGATCCCTAACCTATCAGTCTCCCTGATTTGTCAGTATCCTTGGTTTTCATGGTGGATTATTCCCAAATTCTCTGACCTAATAATTAATAACACAACTCCCAGTCTCTAATTGTCTTTCACAGTTACTAGATCCTAATCCTGCCCAAGGTTCATGTCCAATGCTGTGGAACATGCTAAGGAACTAGAAAATAAACAGAAGTTCCAACCACGGCAAAGAAGAGGGCTCCTTAAGCCTCCTTCTTATTCTTCATGCAGAAATGTCAAACTCCAGATGTGAAGATGATCTGCCGGCAACATCTGTCCTGCTACTGTCATCCGGGTCAATTCAGCTGATATGACTGACTAGGTGGCCAGCCTCTCTTTCCCTTGGACCATCTCATGTTCATGCAGAGTGGCTTGTTCAGTCACAAAGAATGACCTTCCATGATGGAGGACCATTCTTTAGTCAAGGGTATATTCAAAGATTCACTTACCTGCTAGAATCTCTAACCAATCCCTCAGGAAATGCCAAGCTCCTGTATCTCCTCCTCCTGGGCAATATTGTTACTGTCCCATGAAAAATATCCTAGATGCTCCAACAAACAATGTCAAGAAAAGGCTACAACCTACTGATTTTAACAGTATTTTTCAAAAGCGGTATCATGAACTTTAAAAGGCAGGACGGGTGACAGGCTGGAACTCACAACTTTGAAGTGTCCCATAAGGCTTATAAGTAAACAGAAAGCCTAATGTCTCAAACAAGAAGTCTATGTTCCTCATTATTCTGGTTACCTACCACAGTATGCCACCACACACACACACACACACACACACACACACACACACACACACACACACACAATCAGTGGCCAGGAATAACCCCTTTATCACAAGCATGGATGTTGTGGATCAGGAAAGTGAACAGAACAAAGCAGGCAGGAGTGGCTTGTCTCTGCCCACCATGTTTGACATTCAGCAAGAGTTTCTCAGAAGTCTAGGGAACTTCCTATATATCCACCCCTGGGGTTCTGGGCAAGATGGGTCTTCTAATACTGTGACCTGGAACACCTATGTGTAGTTCAGACTTCCTAAGTATGTTGACTTGGGAGAACATTCTAAGAGAACCAAGCAGAACCCACGTGCCCCCTTATGACCTATCCTTGGAATCTGCATAGCCTCATTCCATTCCATTATATTATACTGGTCAAAATGGTTACAAGCTTGTCTGTAGACACAAGTGAACATGTATCTACACTCATCTGTTGGGAGGGTAAAAATCAGCAAGTTTCTGGCTATTTCTCCAAAACCACTACACAGAATCATTGGAGCTGGAATTACAAAGAAGAAAAACACCGAGAGATTGGATTGGGGATCAGGGAAGTTACACAGAACCACCTTCTTCTTTTTCCAATAAACCATTGTCTTAGTTTTCCATTTCTCCCTTAGCAAGACAGAAATAGGAACAATAAGGTGGACCACATAAAATTGATTATTCACAAACATTTCTAGCCCAGAACAACTGAAATTTGTTTAATCTATATGCTTTATAGAAACATAAGGCTAGAAGGAAGTTTAAGAAAAGATAAATTGTTTTCAGGGAGGAGGGAGGTTGATGTTCCTGTTTTGTTTAGATTTTTTTCATGTAATTTTTGTAATATTTCTAGCTTAAAGAGAAATTGATACCTCACAACAGCTTCTTGTATTTTAATAATCACCTAATCAATTTCCAAGGCATATGCCCTGTGGTTATGATTCTTCTTTAATGTCCAATAAATATTATTTCTAAAACCCTCATTAGCATATCATTTATAATGTTATGTAGCACTTTCCTCCAAGATAAAGCCTTGTAACATGGAAGGAAGCTCCTTAAGGTACGGGATGTTCTAAGACTGGGTGAAACATTCTACCCACAGGGAGTTCATTAGGCTCAGGAAGTAAACAACCCAATAGCTTCAGGAAGTCCCTGAAACTAAACAGAGTCATTAGATCCCTCCCTTCCTGAAGCTATATAAGCAATAAGAAATGTTAAGAGATACTTTCAGACTCGTCAAGCTGCCTGGAAGAGGCTCAGACAAACTCAGACACTGAGAAAGGACACTTTCTGTTGAGCTGCCTGCAGGTCATGAGCAAACTCCAGTTTCAGTTTACATGATCTGCCACCCATGTTAGGGTGAGGTTTTAGTGAGTTGTCTTTGAGTCATTTCTGCTCCTGTAAGCAACCCCTGACCCATACTGCTATATATAACCTCAAAAACACATTGGTTCACCAAGTTTTACTTTGATGATATAATCATCTGACGTCTGGTCTCAATCTGGGATGAGTAGACATCTATTCACATCTCCCCAGGAATAGTGTCTCATAGGATGTGGTACTAAATATAACATGCTTGCTTTTTATGAGTCGAATTCTTAATCCTTGGCAATTTTACCCTGCTTTGTATAATGTTCTATCAAATGTTACACCCCACCATTTTCTTGATATACAACAGATCAATTTCCTATAATTTCTTGTTAAAGCATGCCACCCATCACCTGTCACCATCCACACTGGCAGTCGTCTACTTCTTTACTGTTGCAGATACATAACTGGTCAATCAAGGTTTTATGCAGACATAAAATGGAGAGATGAGACATTGGATTCTATCTAGCTGAAAATAGAAGTCAGACAAATGGCCCAAAAGTTATTTTGCCACCAGATAGATAGATAGATAGATAGATAGATAGATAGATAGATAGATAGATATAGATATAGATATAGATATGCAAAATACATCCATCAAAACTGGATCTAATGATAAACCATGAGCTTTGGACTTTCCAGACATGATCTGAGCAACAGAACACATAGTCAACCTCTCAAAGACAAGTTATCCAATTGCAAGTCAACATTGCTAACATAAATCTTGTTTATCTCCTGGTTAGCTAAGTCACTTTAGTGGTGGAGATACCTAGACATAACCATAGAACCCTAAATGAAGCCAGCTAAAGCAATGCCAGTGTCCAAGGCAGCCAGAAGGAACAGCAAGAGCCCTGTCTTTGGTTCTGAAGATTGAAAGTTGCACCCATTTCTGGAGGCGTACAATACTGTACTCAGCTTGTAATTGAAATGCCCATGTCCCCAGAAGTCCACTGAACCCAAGGAACTACAGGCAGATTTTAATTTGTAAAACTGTTTCTTCAAATGTCAAATTATTTAAAATTAATTTAGAACCCTCCACGGCCTGCATGAGAAAGTGTTTCATGTCTGGCCTCCAAATCCCCCTCATATGCATGCATCTCTCAGACTTCATCAGAGAATCTTGTCTATGCAGTAGATGGTAAGACCCACAACAGGCCAAGATTCAGACAGTGCAAGAATGTGGAATGAATGATCCCTAAATGAAGCACTCCCTCCTCCCAGTGCTTGGAGATCATTGGGAAAGAGTGGACAAAAATCAGTGTAAGAACAAGGTGGATGACTTCAGGAAAACAGTGCCTTCTGGGCACAGCAGGGCAGCGGTACATATGACAGCATTTACAAGACCTGAACAGGCACAAGCTTGGCCAAAGCTCAGCAAGAATGAGGGAGGTAGACACGAATAATGGAGACAAGAATAAGAGAGGCAGGCACCTCGCCAAGGAGCTATTGGCAATTTATAGTTTCCTCAAGATGGAGAGTCAGTTCTTTCTAAGAGTTTAACCCCTAGTGAGTCAACAACCATGCTCCAGTGGATGGCCACACCTCTAAGAATGTATGGATCACACAAATTGGACTTGATGCTTTTCTGATTGTTTGTCTCTTTATTCGCTTGCTTGTTTTTAAGAATACAAAATTGCATAGATAGGAAAGAGGAATGAATCCAGTAGGAGTTGGGGATGTATGAATAAGATCAAAACATGTTGTCTGAGACTCTCAAAGAACTACTAAAATTTTTTAACCAAATTAACTTATAACGTTGGGTATAGTGACACGTGCCTATAATCCCCTATCTTGAGAGGTGGAGGCGGAAGGATCAAGAGTTCAAGTTCATCCTTAGCTACATAGAGAGTTCAAGGGCTGACTGACATACATAAAACCAGGTCTCCTAAAAAAAAAATGATAATTTCTAAACTTACTATGGGAACGATAAAAATAGATGCCAATGGAGCCTTCAATGTCTATGGTCTTTTGTTGAACCATACGTGGGTACCTGTACAGCTTTTCAGTTCTGTGGGACATCAGGATATTAGTCACTAGACTTTTCCTATAAAAAAAATCCCTAAGTAAGAGAAAGTTGTTTGTTTGTTTTTTAATCTCCTCCTTCCCAAAGTCCACTGATGCTGCCTGGTATCAGAGGGACCTGTGCTGCTCCTTTGTTGTCACTATTAGCGGGGGGAGGGGACAGAATGAAGGCCAAGGTGGCCACAGCCCTGGAGGAAGGGGCACAAGCACCTGGCACTCAGCCAGGAAGCAGGTGACAGTCAGAAGGCAGAGGGAGGAGAACACGGGTGCTCAGCTCGACGATTTGTTTCCTCTTTGTTCACGCTACAACCTCAAGCCAAGTAATGGGGCCACCCACGCTCAAAGTAGATCATCCCCCTTCAGCTCAACCTCCTGTAAACACCATCCCAGACACACCCTGAGGTGCTTCTCCTGGACGACTGCAAATCGAGTCAAATTGGCAATATAGATGAACCACCATAATCCCACAGAGCCCAGGTCCAGAAAAGGAGACTTGGAGGAGTCTCCTTGTTGAAAACTAATTCTGATGAGGCAGGCCATAATGGCACTTCTCTTGTCAAATGAAAATCCCATTCTTAAGAGCTTTAGCCTCCCACCTACCTCAGAAAGGAATAGACAGAGGCAGGCAAGGGGTATATAAACACTCTGCGGTTAACAAATTTTGAAAATATTTTCTTTCTAAAGAACTAGCAGATGCTTTTGCTTTTCTTGGTATAAATTAGTAATCAAAGGAAGAAAATGACATCAAGCAATTACGATAATAAAAAACAAAGAATGAATATCTGCAGTCAGAAAGTTGGACAGTGGTATTAGTGGAATTTTCTAGTCTACGGTTTAATTAAGGATTGCCAAAATTAGCATGCATGCCCTTTAGAACACCAAGCCTCTGTCCCTTCCTCTCCACAACTCAGTCTCCATTCTTGTATCTCACCAAATACTGCCATGGACCTTCCGGGTACCCCGCTCGCACCTGAAAACCATAAGAATGGGTTGCTCCAGATGAGCAGAGGAATGAGGCATTGCCCTCCTAGAGGAAGGAAAGGGTGTTGACACCCACCTTGTCCCAGGCCTTGAGAGGCTGGTATAATTACCTAGGAGAGGCTGCAGGCAGATGGCCGCCTCAGCATCCCTGGCTTTCGGTCAGCGGGACTCCATGAGATGCTTTCCCTGACATTTTGCTCAAGATGTTTCCAATACACAAAGTTGGCAGTATAGGAGCTTGTGAAGTGTTTGCTAGCCTAGAATTATGGTCTTGTCCTGATGCTTTAGCCCAATGAGTGTGTGCCTCCCCTCAATTCCTCTGCCAAGTCCATAGACAGAAACCAGGGACAGGACAAGAGCATCACATATCTGAAGGAGAAGCAGAAACACCAGCATGCAGTAGGAATGAGTCCTGCACAAGGACAAGTGAACAGCTGGGACTCAGTAGGTAAAGTAATTGCCACTAAAGAACAAGGTCTTGAAATCAGATTCCCAGAACCCACAGAGCCAGGTGAGAACACAGTCCTAGAATCCCAGCACAGGGAGGCAGAGACAGGAGAATCTCTGAAGATCACTGGCCAACAAAGCCTGCCAATCAATAAGCCTCAAGCTCAGACCTTATCTCAAAAAATTAAACCAGAGAAGCAACTGAAGGAGACACCTGACATTGACCTCGGACCCCCAGATGCACCCTCACATAGTGAGTGTGCACATTCACAAACACACAAGGACAGGTGGAAACTGGGCTGTGCCTGACTTTAGTCCTTCAGACTTCTATATTTTTCACCTCTGAGTGGTATCTAAGGACCTGGAAAGGTCCTTCAGCTATGAGCACACTACAAAGGCTACTGGCCTAGATGGGACTAAATGAAGCTTCCAGCATTAGAGGCCAGGTGACACAGTATACATAATGCCTTCACAACTGTACCATTTTTGGGGTTGGGTTTGAGACAGAGTCTCAGATACGCCAGGTTAGCCACAAGTTCTCCGTGTAGGCCATAACAACCTTAAACTTCTGGTCCTCCTGCCTTAGCCTCCCAAGGGCTGGGCTTACTGACAGGCATCCACTACCATTGTTCCTAGTTATGAGATGCTGGGGATAAAAGCCAAAACTTGTTGCATGCCAGGCAGCCTCTCTATCCACTGAGCAACATTCCCAGCCCCTACTTTAAAAGACCAAATGCCTATTAACTAATGCTCCACCCATATAAAATATTTTAATAATGGGATGGATCTGGCTTACTGTTAGGTTAGATGCAAATTGTGGTCTAAGGCATATAAATAGCAGGTTCTGGGACATCCAAAGGTCTTCTAGATTGCTCAGAGGCATATCTTCAGGGCGCAGTCTCAAGAGCCCACACATGGCACCTGGAAGAAGCAGGCAATTTCTTCAAAGAGTCCCACAGTGACAGTGAAGTATAGAGCAGAAAGTCAAAGCCCAACCATGAAGGAAGGACACTGGGGACAGCCAAGCTTCCATCCCAAGACTGCCTCCCCGACAAGCTGCCGCTTTGGTTCTTACCCAGAGCCACAAGGAGCTTAGGGAAACGGGGAGACAGAGCTCATAGGCAGCAAGCGATGGAGGCGAACATCAAACCTGACTGCAGGTGGCTCAAAGGTCCTACTAACGTACATGACATTAATAAACAGCCGCTTCCTTGGCAGTAAATCATATACAAATTGCTGTTACAAAGTACGTATATTTTTTAAAAAAAAAAATCTCCTTTTACATCTTTGTTCATTCAGCTGACTCATTAAACACAGATGAAGCTGGGGTCAATATTTTCCGGGTTCTTCTCGAGATTCTCAGCCCGAGACCTGACCGTAGGAAGCACTAAGCTGTTGCTTCCCATTGAAAGGAGATGGTGAAGCAGGAAGACAGAACTATCCTTAACTGCAATGGAAGAAATGAGCCCTACTCAGGCTCGGAGCCCAGTCAGCCACCCCACAGGCGTGAGGACACAGCTTGATCTTTAGATCCAGTTAAAAACTTGGGCATAGCGGCATGTGCTTGCAATCCCAGGACTGCATCCCCGGGGCTTGTGGGTCAACCAGCCTAGCCTGCTTGGCGAGTTCTAGGCTATCAAGAGACCCTGCCTCAACAAAAAAGCAGGTGGATGGTGCCCAAGGAACAACAGCTAAGGGTGAGCTCTGACTTACACACACGTACACACACAGGCACGCACACACACACTCACACACACAAGAAAAGAAAGCACCATTGATCATTATGTTCAGAGAAAAGGGAAATAGGGAAATAAAATCTCTCAATTTCACAAAGCTGGAATGTAGCCAAGAGAAAATGAAATTTGAACTTTCTGGAGTCTTCTTTCTAGACCTTGTGCAACATCAAACACAATTGTGTGTGTGTGTGTGTGTGTGTGTGTGTGTGTTTACCCACTGTTTATTGTGCTGTGTTTTGTTTGACTCTTCTGCAGTTCAATGTTACAGCTCCTCCCCTCCAACCTCCGACCCCAACCAAACACAGAGTCAAGATCTGAGAGCAGCTTTCCCTTTGACAGGATGTCATGAGAACTAACAAGATCGTGTCTTTAAATGCTTTGATCACACAGAAGACAAACTCGAGCAGAAGTTTGTATTGTTACAGTGATTCTAATGACTATAATTAATACTAGACAACACGATGATAAGAACGTGTTGTCGTTATAATGCCTAATTAGAGCTGTCTCATCATTATTTTCTTCCTGGGCCTAATGACCATGATCATCATTATTAATAATGGTTGGAACCACAGAGAGACAATGACTGCATGAACAAGCAGTTTGGTGCCAGCTTGCTGTTGGGCAAGGGAGAGGACTCCAGTGGTCTCTTGCTGGTCATCGTGACTTTGTTAGATGTGAATGACAGTTTAATCAGAAATGACAAAGAGCACAATGCTCTCAAATGGGAGAAAAGCAGCTCAGGCCACCAACATCTCCCTGGGGCTGTACCTCTCCCCCAGAACAATACACACAGTTAATCTCTAGCACAGTCCCCCAAGAGGCCACTGTCATTTGTCCTGATCCAAAAGCTCCTGTGTAGGAAAACCTAGCTCTGCTCTGAGAACAAGAGCCGGCCACCTACTCTTAGCATCTCCCTAAGCACCAAGGATTAAATTCTATTTGCAGTCAGAGAAAAAGAATACATCCTCTATGAGGCTGTGACATCCAATACCCATGCCACTCGACCCCCCTGGGAAGGTCTGCCCACATCCAACCTGCAAGAAACAGAGTGAAGAGAGAGAGAAGAAGCATGTGCCAGAAGGACGACAGAAGCCCCCAGCTCAACCAAGTCATCATTACCTTCCTACCGCCATGCCCTGGATCATTGCCTGTGCCATTGTAGAGGCTTGATTTAAAAGGCTTTCTCATAAGAAGTCTCTAATTCACTCCTCTCATAAGTAAGGCTACAACAGAAGCATGCATAGTAGATAATACTATCATAGTGACATAGAACATTTATTATTAAAGTAATGTATTGTAAGGTGTGGATGTGTATGCCTGTCATCTCGGGACTTGGGAGGTGGAGGCAGGAGGATCAGGAATTCAGGTTATCCTCAGTTACATAGCTAGTTTGAGGCCAACTTGAGCTATGTAAGACTCCACATATCAAAACAACAAATAATAGTAATATCATATGATTATAATACCAACCCATATAGTACATTATAATAGTATAAATATATAATAGAAACATATGTAAAAGTCTTATGTTGAGAGCTTAGTATATAGCAGATTTTGCATGTATTTTTTGATCATGTACTTCTCAAAATCCTTTTATCCATATCACTGATATATTTAACTTGTGGGTATGCCCATGTGTATGGCTATGGATAGGTACATGGGCACGTATGTGTATGTCTCTGTGTGTATGTGTGTGTGTGTGTGTGTGTATGTGTATGTCTGTGGGGGGGGGCGCCCACACGCGCATGGGTATGGAAGCCTGAGGTCAACCTCAGTTTTCATCCTTTAATCATCCACCTATTTCTTGAGACAGAATCTCACCCTGGAATACATCAAGCAGGCTAGGCTGCTAGCCAGCAAGTCCTAGGTTTCTACCTGTCTCCCCTTCATGGGGATTACAACTGTGTGCCACTGTACTCCACTTTTTAATGTGGGTGAAGGGATTAACCTCGGGTCCCTGTACATCTATGGCATGTGCTTTATATACTGAACCATCCACAAGCCCTGCTTACTTAGTATGATTATCAATCTTTTTCCGGATGAATCCCAAACAGGGAGTGTCCCTAAGGTCATACATCCAGCAAATACAATCTGTTAAACACTCGACACTCTGCCCTCTGTCATAGCAAGTACAGAAGATGTCCATTTTTCATACAAACTTGGAGATGAACACAGGGTCACATGACCTTGACTTCAATCCTGGGCTCCGTTCCATCACCATTAACAATACCCCTACTTTCTGCCCCTGCTCTGATAGGAAGTCTGAAATGTAGCAGATGTTCAATAGATGTTGCTTCTAATTGAACTGAACCGAGACTTAGCAATAGCAGACAGAGTGCATCAGAATAAAAATGGCAGGCGGAAGGGGGTGCAGGGGAGGGGGCTGCAAACCTTGGCCTCAGAAGTGTGAGACTCACACTATTTCTCCTGTGCTATTGGAAAGAAAGAGAAACATGGCTGAGACTACACCGGGTACCAGGTCCCCAGAAGGATGAAGACATCTGGAACAGATAGGAGCAGGGATTCACACAAGGCTAGCTCCGGAAATGTGGATGAATCAGCCTCAGCCACGCTCTGCCCTCCTCAGCAAAGAAACTTACACAGGGCAGTGCTGCAGTTAGGTGTTGTGTTGTGTTGTGTTGTGTTACTTGAGATGGAATCTTCTATTGCCCAGGCTGGCTTTGAACTTAATCATCTTGCTTCTGCCTCCCAAGTCCTGGAATTACAGGCCTGGGCCACTGCCCTGGTTTTATGTTGTACTCAGAATCAAACCAAAGGCTTCTCACATACTAAGCAAGTACCCTGGGGACTGAGTTATAGCCTCTGCCTCCACCTCCCAAGTGCTGGCCTGATGAGGAAGTACCACCATGCCAAGTTTAGGTGGTGCTGAGAGTCACCCTGGGGTTTTGAGCACTCCAGCTGCCTCCATACCTTCTCCAATTAGCATTTTAAAGAATATACTGAAGTAATTTTCTATTGTTATGTAACAAATGTACCACAGACTCGAGGAGCTTTAAGTGATAGCTACGAATTCCCCCAAGGTTTCAGTGGCTGGGAGCCCAGACACAGTTTCTGACCACCCCTCCCAATGCTAGAGTCAAAATATTGGCCCAGATTCATCGGAGCTTAGCGCAGGAAGAAGCTGCCACCAGGTGTTTTGGGATAGTTAACAAAAATTATTTCCTTGGAACTGGAAGACTCAAGTTAACTTGCTTCTTCAATGTAAATAAAAATATTTTTTTTAAAAAAAAAAAAAAGAGCAAGAGGGCCTCTGTTACAGGTGCAGATCTGAGCCCAGAAGGCACCTGGGAGATCTCAGGATTCCTAAATCTTGGAACAAAGAGATGGACCAGGGACGTGTGAATACTGATGGTTTCAGACTGGAGAGAAAGGCACTCTTGAGAATGGAAGTAGACCAGAGAACTCTGACAGGGCTGAGGCTCAGAAGCTCTGGACCAGTCGCCATGACCCTTTGTAGGCCCCTTACACAGCTCCCGACTCTCTTGCTTGCAAATCTCCCACTTTTCTCAGACATGCTCTGTCCCTCACAGCCCTGGCGGGAAGGAGTTTCCTGCCTTCCTGCAAACTGACTTTATTCCTGTATTAATGTTGACAACACGTCTCTCTGTGCTCTACTGAGGAATCTGGGAAATCACTACTGACAGATGGACAGGCCGAAGAGGCCCCTTGTGGATCGATGTAAACTTCACTTAAACTTTTAAGACGGCCAGCTTCTGGGTTCTTCTCCCTCTGAAGATAGACTTGGGGATGGGCTACCCTGCACACTCCCGGGAACTGTCTAGTAGGACTTTGAAATCTGCCATAAAAGAGCTCCTTCAACAGAACCAAGTTAGCTTCCCTCCCTTTGTCTGGATTATTCAATCCCCAGCCACAGCTCAAACTGGCCAATTCTGAGAGAGAAAGGCAGCTCATCATATCTCCAGACATACCCACCCCGACCCCTACCTCTGCATTTGGGTACATTCAAGGAGCAATGCTTTGGGTCCCTTGCCCTCCTTGGGGAATTTGTCTCTTTGTGTGCTTTCTGCTCTCTCTCTCTCTCTCTCTCTCTCTCTCTCTCTCTCTCTCTCTCTCTCTCTCTCTCTCTCTCTCCCAGCCTTCTCTCTGTCTCTCTCTTTCCTCTCTTTTCTCTCTTTATCTCTCTTTCTGTCTCTCTCTTCCACTCCCTTATGTGTCTGATTTGCCCTCCCCTTCCCCCTTCTCTCCTTCTCTCTATGTATTGCATACTTCAATTTTCAGTAAAACTTGACTGAATGCTGAGACCTTACATTCCCTGCCTTTGTAGTCTTTATATCTGCAGAGAAACAAGAATAAGTTCCTGCAACCCTAGACATTATCCTGAGGGCACACCTACCACCCCTGTTTTTTGGTGGCCACCCCAAAATAAACCCATGTCCTCTTTTGAAGAACCGTTTCAATTAGAGGAAGGTCACTCACAAAATCACCCCTTGATCAACTCAGGATCAACTAAAGGAACCTGGTTACACCTGGAAAACCTTTGCCTTATGACAGAAGGCCGTGAGGGAAACGTGTATGAATCAAGTCATATTCCCACGTTCATAGTGAGGAAGAAGACTGTAGAAGGCCGGCTCAGTACCAGGGAGGAGATCACAGGCCATGGTGAGATTTTCCACCCTCTCTCCCCTTCCCTCCATCTTCCCACAGAACCGCTTTTGTTGCCTCAAAATAAAGAGAATTCACATTCAAGTCTGGGTTAGGCTAACATAACCTTGTCTCTTTCAGGGAACTCAATTTTCAAGTCAAGGTATCTTCCCAATCACTGATCCCACCTCTCAGACTCTAACATTACCCTGCTCATCAAGGCACTAAAAGCATTTACTTGGAGTCTGTTTTTTCCTCCTCTTGGAAGCTGCTCCCATTATTCTCCAATAATGAAGAGGCTCTTGAATTCCCTTCCCTCCCACCTGTTGTTTCTAACATGGTAACAGTAATGCCAACCGCAGTCAGACAATTCTGACAGAAGGGAGGCGCTCTCCCCCTCCTCCTGCAAAGACTCTCACCATTGCACATCTGTCAAGGGCTGATGGGAAAACAAACCAAATTAAGTTTAATGTCCCATTACATCACTTCCTGTTTAGGAACTCTACTTCTTCCTCTCAAGATCTGTGACTGTGATGGACAGCCATGGCCTCCTGATTAGCATATCCCTATCTTCAGTTCTGGTGAATCTTCCCTCACCAGGATTTGAGATTCTGGTCAGAATCAATTCCATCTGGCTAGTCACTCTCGTTATTATGCAAATGTCAGCTCTACCTGAAGGCAAGGGCTTTCTTCTTAATATTTAAATTCCATCTCCTTTTCACTGATCTCTAAACAACAGTCCATCTTTGAACTTTTCTTAGAGAGAATTTTTTTAGGGATGAAATGTCCCCCAAGATTGTTTTCCTAAAAATAGACAGAGCCAGATGTTTTGGAAAGATGTGAGTAAGGGGCGGGGAAGGCAGCCGTGCCCTCTTCTAGTAAAGGAGATCTGGGTGCCTTACTTAGGTCAAAGGCTGGTGTTGGACTGAATGTCTGCTTTGCCACTGGCATGCAGGAAACAGGCTCCTGAGGAAAGGCAGAACCAGTTCAAGACAGGGGTCCCAGTTGTGTTTCCCTCGGTGACACACGGGGGTTGGTGGGGGGTGGTACGAATGCTGAGGTTCTCAATCTCCTGTGTGCCCAGACAGACTGGAGACCACCAAGAGTTAAGAAAGGTGGTCCAAGGTCCGCCCTTCCCCTATAGGCCAGGCAGGAAGGAGGGGAGGGCTGAGCCCAGGACAGGGTGGTTCCTAGTGAGTGTCAAAAGTACAGTGGGGCTGGAAGAGAGGCCTTCTCTGGGAGATTTAGGCGTGGCTCTTTACAACGAAGGCCTCTCATGCAGTGATCCTTGATGAAGGAGTTTGCTTATCCAAACTGCTTTATTCATGGTTGTTAAGAATGCATGTCTTACTCAGGGTGAACCAAGGGTTAAATACCTTTTGCAGGAAGGGATGCCCAGGAAGAGAAGCTCATTGGCTAAACACTCAGGGCCTATCTAGATACCTCATTAGCATGGAGAACTAGGTTTTTATGCTAGTGACTGGTTATCATGGTACGCTCAGTGGGCGTCATGGTTACCTGTTCCAGGACAGGTAGAGCCTGTCCAGGAGCTGGATGCAATGCCCGCCATTCTCCATTATGAGATTTACTGGGGTTTTTGAACTTGCTTCAACCTTATCCGTTCGTCTGTCTGGTGGTACCCTCCACTTGCTCCACAGGCTGGTGGTGGAGGGGCCACTGCTGCTATGGGAGAAGGCTATGGGAGAAGACATCAGCTGCCAGAGGGAACAGGCTAGGAAAGTCCCTGTCCTGAGGAGTTAAGGGGAAGGAGGAGAGGGCAGCTGCCAAGGCAAACAGTCTGTGGTGGGCTGGCAGCAAGAAGGCTTGGTTGCTAGGAGGCATGCCAACAGGTAGTTAGGCTCGGACATGGGCTTGGAAACCGAGGATTCCAACATCCCTGGTCAGCATGTTCATCCAGGGTCTAGAACCTTCCGTTACGTCAAGGTCCCTGCTGCTAGAGGTGGAGTCCGAGGTGATGAGGTCTTTTCTTCCTGTCCTTGTCTCCTTCTTCACAGACTTTCTCCCTCATCAGCAGTGTCCGCTGGGCCCCTCTGCTCTTGTGTGGACCTCTGGCCAAAGCTGAGCAGACCAGAGACTCCAGCAGGCAACATGGAATTAGCACCAGTCTCCCCCTGTTTACCCTGTCTGCCCACCTGCTCACTTCTTCCTCGCCCTCCCTTCCCCTTCTAACTCTCAGAAGGAGTTGTGCCCTGTGCTTCCCTCACTAGCACACCCAGAGCTTTCGAGAGATAAGTGACAAGACAGAGAGCGGCAAGCACAAGGCACAACTCTTTGTGACAATGCAGCCATCACACAGGGGATGACTTCCAGGGAAGACAGCTGACAGCCATCCGCCATAAATCCCACAGTTAGGACCAGTTGTGACCTTTAGATCCCTGGGGCACAGACCATCATGGAGCTGACAATTCTAAAAGTCCTAGAAGATGGTAGTGATCACACTCTTCATCTACTGCCATCTGCAAACTGGGTCAGTGACCTGAGTTGACGCCCTCCAATTGCGATCTGTGAGCAGTTCCTTCCTTTCCACTCACTAGCTCCTTAAGACTGTGAGACATGGGGAACCCAGAATAAAACCAAAAATGAATGAATGAATAAATGAGTGAATTAATGAATGAATGTTTTCTTGCCATTGTCTTATTTTATCTCGAAGGCCAAAGTCGGCATTGTAAACATGCTACCAGAAGAAAAAAAAATGATTTCAAATGTTTGAGACATCTTAATTTATCATCCAAAAGCATATGAAGCCAGTGTTCCCCTCCATGTAGTCACTACAGGGTGTGTGTGCAGGGGATGAGGATGAGAAAAAGGAGGAGGGAGGGAGAGAGGTAAGGAGGGGGGAGAGAGGGAGGGAGGGAAGGAGGAGGGAGGTGGGAGGGAAGGAGGGAAGAATGGGTTACATGGTGAATCTGAGTACAGGCTATAATAGGAGGAGGGAAGAAGGGAGGAAGGGAGGGAGGGAGGGAGGGAGGGGGGAGAAGGGGAAAGGTGAGGAAGGAGGGAGGGGAGAAACTCCCAACTTATCACATGCCCTGTTCTTATAGCTTGGTGTATATACTATAGGTTAATCCTTCAACAGCTCCATGAGGTCTCTGCAGGTCTCCAGGTAGGTTGTGAGTGTGGACCTGGAATGAACCTGCTCTTTACTTAACCCCCTATTGCCTGTCTCCCCATCTGTGAACTGAGGATGACACTGGTGAACCTTAAATTAGCTGATATAGGCAAAGCTCTTAGAAGGCCTGCTCTCATAACGTGGACAGTGGAGAAATGTTGGTTATAATCGTTATGACCATCACATGACTTAAATAAATAAGGCAGGGTTGGAGATAGAGCTCAGTGGGTGGAGGGCTCACCTAGCATGCAGGAAGCTCTGGATTTGTTAATAGTACATAAACTAAATGTGATACTGCACACAGGTAATCCCAGCCCTGGGGTAAGGGTGGAGAGAGGAAGATGAGGGTTCAATGGCATTTTAGCATTCTCGGTTATGGTTACAGGCTGTGATAGGTGAGATGCTGGCTCAAAACAAAAAGTAAAATAAAGAAGGAAAAGGGAGGGAGGGAGGGAGGGAAGAAGGGAGGAAGAGAGAAAGGGAAGAGAAGGGGAGGGGAGGGGAAGGGAAGGGAAGAGAAAGAAAGAGAAAAGAAGAGAAGAGAAGAGAAGAGAAGAGAAGAGAAGAGAAGAAAAGAGAAGGAAAGGAAAAAGGGTAAGAAAGTAAAGGTATAGAAGGAAGGTGGCCAGCCCGTGCCCAGCAGGTGGCAGAGACAGAGTCAGTCAGCTGAGCTCTATAACCTTCCTGGTCCTTGTTCTTCTGGTTCCATCCTGTGTGCTGGGAACCAGGAGACTCAAACTGACCCAAAGGGAAAAGTAGGAAGCGGAACGTGGATACAGCTACCCCTGCGCCAGACTCACTTTTCCCTAGGAAATCACTCTACTGTCAGAGATAATGGGAGGGCTGGAGAGATGGCTCAATGGTTTAAAATGCATACTGCTTCCACAGAAGACCCAAGTTCAGTTCCCAGCGCCCACAGCAGGTAAGCTTACAGTA
>BTHU01000008.1:114199277-114326777 GCA_036184795.1 Tokudaia tokunoshimensis
GTGAGTGTGAACAGACAGCAAGTGATTCAGAAAAAAATTCTCGTCCTATGGAGGGGGGGATTTACTCAATGGGGTCACATTGCAGAGAGGACCAAAGAGGTCTGGTGACATCCCAAGTTCATCTTTCAGGATTTTAACATGAAATTTGGCTTTACATAAAAGTGTCAGGTGAGCCATCCTGGTCAAGGTGTGGTCACTTGTCACCCTTGTCTCAGTTACAGCTTGTCCTGCAAAGTGGTTTGGAGGCACTCAGAACCCTGTGACATCTCTTCCAGGGAGGCAAACTCTCCCTCTGGCTGATGCCAGCTCTTCCTTGTCACGGCATGAGACTCTCGGGAGAATCCCAGTTCCTTGGGTTTTATTATCTCAATATTGTGACTGCCCAAAGGGAAGGGCACAAACATCTCTTTAGAATTTCTTTATTTCTTTCCACTCTGCACTGATACCTCCTGCCATTGTGTCTCTTTGCCAGCTATTGCCTCTTTCCCTTGCAGATTGGAGACGCTAATATTCGAGGAGCACAGAGAGGTCAATGAGACTCAGATAGTAGCTCCGGCCTCAGCTGAGCTCATCAGATCTGCAGTACTTTCTGCAGCAAGTCCCATGTGGTCTACTGTTGCAAGACATTTGATCACATTGTAAAGCCCAAAACTGTATATTTACTGAAAAATCCTGTTTCTAGTTGTGGTGTGACTCTGCCCTTAGCACACATCTTTAATCCCTCTGGCTGGATATAGACATGCCTTTACTGTACACCTTTAGTCCCAAACAATGACGGTAAAGTTAGTTTGTAGAAGGAAGCACCCATGTTTGAAAGTAACAACTAATTAAGGGGCAGACGAAGTGATGAACCAGAGAAAGATTTGACAGAACAGGGTATGTCCAACTCTCACAACAAGAGAGAGAAAGGGGACTCTCCTTAGGGAAGGGAAGGGAAGGGAAGGGAAGGGAAGGGAAGGGAAGGGAAGGGAAGGGAAGGGAGGGCAGGGGAGGGGAGGGGAGGGGAGGGGAGGGGAGGGAAGAAGGGAAGGGAAGAAGGGAAGGGAAGGGAAGAAGGGAAGGGAAGGGAAGAAGGGAAGGGAAGAAGGGAAGGGAAGGGAAGAAGGGAAGGGAAGGGAAGAAGGGAAGGGAAGGGAAGAAGGGAAGGGAAGAAGGGAAGGGAAGGGAAGAAGGGAAGGGAAGGGAAGAAGGGAAGGGAAGGGAAGAAGGGAAGGGAAGGGAAGAAGGGAAGGGAAGGGAAGGGAAGGGAGGGAAGGGAAGGGAAGGGAGAGAAGAGAAGAGAAGAGAAAAGAAGTAGTTTTACCAGGATAATTGTAGAGAGGCCGGTTGCAGAGAGAGAACAAGCTGGACAGGTGAAGACAGAATGAACCAGAGGATGAGAAGAAGCCAGAAGGTTAAAAGATTGCCAGAGTTAGTTTGAGGTCAAGCAGAGCATTTCAGGAGAAGCTGAGAGAAGCTAGGTTGAATCAGTCAGCTTGGAGAGAAGTTTGAGCCGTAATAGCTGAGTTAAACCAGCCAGTCAGAGTTCAGAAAGAGCTACAAAAGGGTGAGCTTATTCAGCGGTGAGTCTCAGAGGCTGAAAACATTCTGTGCCTAGATAAGATGGTATAGAGCCTAGAAGCTTCTAAGGCTAGGCCTAGGTTAGCAGACAGAGGCAGTAAGCCTCCAAGGTGACAATTAACACAGCATAAAAGGTATAGTTACAGTCTACCATCTGCTTGGTATCAAGAACATGCCTAGATCCTGTAGGGAGTCCAGTCCCTTTTGGGGTACTAGCAATGTGCCTGATTTTCTTAAAATTCTGTTTCCCTTCTCTCCCCACATCTGAAATTCCCAACCTCCTCCAGACTCTTATTGGAGGGGAAAGCTATTTCTCTGGTCAAGATTTCCTCACAGTTGTCAGGACCATCACTCACCTTTCCTGCACTCAGGAATGGCCAGTTTGTAGATACGGGGGTTTGATGTCCTGGGTTTGCACAAGGGCCCCAATATACCTGTACTGAGTACTTTTGTAAATAGTCGCTGTGGGTATGGAGATTCACCTTGAAGAGTGCAGAATCTGGTTTAAAATACAAACATAGAGACAATTCTGGATAGGTGATGCTGATGATAACAGCCGGCATGCTTTACTGTTGTCCTGCTTAGGTGGGAAATTAACTTCTGAAAAGGCGAGTGATGAAAAGACACCCGAAGATTAGGAAAACAAAACGATGTGAATTTTCTCCTGAGGATTGAATAGGAGGCAGGGACAGCTTCTTTCTTGTACATTAAAAATATGTGTTTTGCATTACAAAACTGAATTATGTGTTCTTGGAGTCAGTGATTTAGGACTCCTGTTTTGTTATCAGCTTTATGGTTGTAGAACCATTTCTTTAAACATTTTTATTTATCATTATTATTATTATTATTGTCATTGTGATTGTTAGTTATTATTATTTACATTCCAGTCATTGCCCCATCCCCCCTCCCACAGTTCCTCATCCCCCTTCTCCTCCCCCTTGCCTCTGAGAGGATGCTCCCCCTTTCCGGCTCACTCCCCACCACCTCCCCCTTCCCTGGAGCCTCAGATCTCTCTAGGATTAGGTGCATCTTCTCCCACTGAGACCAGACCAGGAAGTTCTCTGCTATATATATGCTGGGGGCCTTGGACCAGCCTGTGTATGTTCCTCATTGGTGGCTCAGTCTCTGGGAGCTCCCTGAGGTTTGGGTTAGTTGAGACTGTTGGTCTTCCTATGGGGTCACCCTCCCCTTCAGCTTTTTCAGTCCTTCCCCTAATTCAACCATAGGGGTCCCTGACTTCAGTCTAATGGTTGGGCGTAAGTATCTGCATCTGTCTCAGTCAGCAACTAATAGAGCCTCACAGAGGACAGCCATGCTAGGCTCCTGTCTTTAGTCTCTTCTCTATTTTTGTCCCTGAAGTTCTTTTAGACAGGAACAGTTCTTTTTAAATTGATGTGTGTGTGTGTGTGTGTGTGTGTGTGTGTGTGTGTGTGTGTACATATACATGTGGAGAGCAGATGGCAACACTGTGTGTAATTCTTAGCTGCTCTTCACCTGGTCTTTGGAGACAGAGTCTCTCATTGAACCTGGAGCTCACTAATCCCACCAGGGATCCTCCTGTCTCCACCTCCCTGAACTGGGCTTACAAGCACATGCTTCTACACCCAGCTTTTCTAGGAGAACTGAACTCAGATCCTCATGCTTGTGACTTAATCGTCTCCCCAACGCCTGCCCTAATAATCTGTATAATAGATGATAATGATAATTCAATAGATAGACAATTGAAGTGATAGCTTTTTATCTCCCGAAACATACAGTTTTTATGTGCTATGAAACATTCGTGTCTTACTTTCTAGGGTTTTAAAAACATACATCATAAATCATTATAGACCATTGACCTTCTATGTGGTGGAGCACTAGGACCAATTACTCATATGCTAACTGTGCTAGAGTACCTGGCACCAAATGTCTAGCTCCTTCCCTGCTTCCAGGCTTGAGACAATCTTAGGTTGTCACTCCCCACTCCCACCCCCTCTCCCTCTTCCGCCCACCCCTCCTGTCATCACTCTGTTTCTTTAACTGGCCTCTTGAGGGGATGGAGCCAATCCTGGTCTGTTAGGTTGCTGGGGCTCACACTCTGATCCTGACTCCAACGTCACAAAGAAAGAGGAAATTTCCACGTCAGCAAGGATGGGCTGCATTGGCAAAACACATAGAGCTAGACTCCATGAAGATTAGCCACAGGCTTTCTCCTGCCTCTGTGGCAAAGGCTTCCTGTGAGACAAAGGCCAGCAGATCCAGTGTTCAAAATGAAACATGGATTGGAGATCCACAGAGGAGCAGTAAAAAGCACTTGCTGCTCTTGTGAGAGTCTGGAGTTCCTATCACCCATATCTGCTGGCTCGCAACTGCCTGTAATGCCAGGGGTATCTGACACTTTCTTCATGCCTTCACAGGCACTCACATGCATATGCACACGCAGACACACACACACACACACACACACAAAATGAATCCTAAAAATAAGGAAATTAGTATGTTTTTTTAAATACTGGATACCTGTGGCATAGAAAGGAAAATCAAATCGTGTTATCAGTTCTTAGAGCATGGAATTCTGAAGCTTTGCAAGATCCTGCTGGCTGGGATGATAATTAGCTCAAAGGAGCAAAGGTATTCTAAAGCTAAAGGTCAAAAGGATCTCGTACTCCCTAATTGTTACCCAAGAAACCATTTAAAAAGAAAGAAAACCAGACCTGGGAAGATGGCTCCTTTAGGTGCTTTGTAAGTCTGAGGACCTTAGTTTGATGCCCAGAAGCAACGCAAGAAACAGCAAAGGAGGCAGAGACCAGCTGGTCCCTGGATCTCCCTGGCCGGCTAGTAATGGTGGGTTCCTGGCCAATGGCAATAAGAGTGTCCTCTGTCCTCCACATGTGCACAAATGCAGGCACATGCATGCAATCACGTACACACACCATCCATATACAAATGTGTACACATACACTCACATTTTTTTAAAAAAAAATCTGTGAAATTGAAGGGACAGATGCCTTGTGGACTTTTTTAAAAGGATATTGTATTTTGATGTTGGTTGGTTGGTTGGTTGGTTTGGGTTTGTTTTTTGGAGACAGGGTGCCATGTAGCCAAGGCTGACCTCCACCTTGCTGTGTAGCCATAGATGATCTTGAACCCTTGTTCTTCTTGCCTGGGATCATGCACATGCTCCGCTATACCTGGTTTTATATTGGAATTGTTAAAACTATCCATCATTTAGTTGACTGACTGAGTTCAATCCTCTCCTACCTCCCTGCTCTCCAACAATAGGAATCAGTGCCCTGTGAACCTGAGGTGCCTCCTCACACTGGAGGCTGGACCAGGCCTCCTGTCAGTGAGTTCCAAGGTTACCCTTGGCATCAAGAGTTCATTTCCAACATGAATATCAGACTTGGAAGGAAGCAGATCCCAAATTACAGCCTCCCTGACGTAGAGATTAATGAGTCATTGGAGGAAGTCTGTACAGGGTCCCTAAGCAAAACTATCTCTCAACCCCAGGTCCATATGTCACTTCCCTTTGCCAGGGCAGCCCACCAGGCTGCAGGGTATCCCTTCTGCTCAGGACACTGAGCAAAGTAGGTCACACATAATACCAGAAGCCTTTGCTCAGCTCAGAAGGTCACCTCGGTGCTCAGCATTTCCGTGTCGTCTCGAATGAATAATGAACATGGAGGTTTCTCAATATGGTACTGCTAAACTGATTCCCTGGGAACAGCATTCTCATCACACTGCCTACTGCCAACATATGCTTCTCCTTGTAGAGCGGATGCCAAATGATATTACATCGGGGAATATAGTTTCATAAGGAATTAAGGACATCAAGTGAGAACTGGTTAGAAAAATATACTGAGGAAGACTGTGTACAAAGAAAAGTCCCACCGTGCACATTGACAACACAGAACTCAGGGCGAATAGTTAATGAGACGGTGTTGCTGAAATTATAAGAGCAAACCTCTAAATGTCACCAAGCAATCTCCATGAAGACAGGACTGCACCAGAAATGTAGATATAGCACAAAGAACATTACTGCTGATACTTCTTCTACCCACATGTTTAATAGAATTTTGAGTGAAATTCCAGAGTTGTAGTAGGCACGTTAGTGGTCCACCAAATATGTTTGCATCCTCATCTCCAGAATCTGAATATGTCACTTCCAATGACCAAAGTGACTTTGAAAAAGTGGTTAAGCTTGAGGCTCTGGACTGGGGAAACAGTCCAGCATCAACGTGAGGTGGCTCACAGTCACCTGTAATCCCAGCCCCAGGGCGTCTGGCACCTTCTCCTGGCCTCTGCAAGCACAGGCACATGGACACATAACACACAGCGAGATACACATAAAGCACTATTTTAAAAATAGCTAAGGATGCACAGGGGCTGGCTTCTAATCCTAGCGCTCAGTGGGTGAAGCTAGACTATTCAGGGCAAGTTGGCTGGTTAAGACTAGCCAGGACTACTGAACACAAGGCTCAGCTATAGACCCTGCCTTAGTATATAAAGTAAGCCACTGAGGAAAATGCATGACTTCAATCTCTGGTCTCCACATGCACATGGGCCCACACACATGTGAACACACACACACATCATTCACAAAAAAACATTTTTTAGACGGGGTCTCACTATGCATCCCCAGCTGGCCTAGAATTTGCCATGTAGACCAGACTGGCCTCAACTCACAGATACCTATCTGCCTCTTCCTCTGACATGCTGGGATTAAAGGTGGGTGCCACCACACCCAGCTTGCAAAATTACTTTTAAAAAGTAGTTTGATTCTATTCATTCAGAAAGAAAAGATCTTCTACTATCCACATAAATCAAAATAAATTTTGTGTGACCAAAAGGTATTATTTTTATTTTATAAAACATGTCAAATAATAACATTAAACATGTTTAACTATACTCATCCATTAATGCTTCCTATTGTTAAGAGGGAAGTCTAGTTTAATGCTATTAAAAAGTCTATTTTTAATGCTCAAAATATAAAACTTAAAAGGAAGACAAAGTATGAGATGGGCCATATTGTATAAAGATGCACAATTATCTCATGAACATGAGAAGTCCCACAGACGGCTGAGCAGTGTGAGATTTGATCTTCTGTGCAAGAGATTAGGAGCTTAATCAACATATGCAAAAATGTTCCACCTTGCTGTGATCAAACGAAAACAAATTAAAATACTCATTAAGCATCATTTTACACATATTACATTAGCAAAAAATAACAATAATTCTGAAGGCTAACCAGATTCTGATTAAGTCTGTGCGTTTGCATGCTGTTGGTTACAATTTGATTATGTTTGGAAGGTGACTTAACTGTACGTAACAAACCCATAAAATAATAATGTTGCTAGAGCTGGGGATTCCATCACTAAGAATCTATCCTGAGGACAGAAACTGAGAGAGGAATGTATGAGGAAAGATATTTACCACAAGTAGAGGGGAAAAAAGTAAGTCACCTTTTACCTAATAAAACGTTCAATAAAATCGCAAGAAGCATGGAGAATATGGATACCAATATTCTCCCTTCCCAGAAATCTTCTCTTCAACCTCCATAGAAGACACACATTCACATTAGAGGTAGAGACACAGATATAGGTATATAGATAGAAATATATACCTATAATATAGAAATATATAGATGTAAACATATAGATAACCTATATGATTTATATAATTGCTTTTGTACCAGTACCAAGACAGTTTGTCACTATGATGGATCTATAGTATAACTTGAGATAAGATATTATGATACCTTCAGCACACACACACACACACACACACACACACACACACACATTATCCACATAAGATGAAAATATGTGACTTATATTGGTTTTTTTACTTTTTTTTTTTTTTTTTTTTTGGTGGAGACATTTTCAAAGCCAGAAGTCAGGAAGGATGGGAAAGAAGCAGTATATTCTGGATGTGACAGGGCCACTATATTCATGAACTCACAGCATATGTGGTTATCCTCACAAGTTCAAGCCTTCCAACATTCTAGCATGGAGTGAGAATGGGTTCGTGAGTGCCTACCATTAGCCAAAGAGCTATGCATAGTAAGTTCTGGAGAAAGGGGTGGGTGTCAGTTTTCTTTAAGGATGTGGCCGCTGGGTAGACTGACCTCACTCCAGTAGACTTTTATTCTAATACATAGGCTGAATCACTTAACACAACGGCATCCAATTCTATTCTTGCAAGTGACAGCCTCTCTTTGTGATCGAAGAAAGCTCTATGGTGTATCGACACCTAGGCTGATCCTCCTGCTGCTCTAAGCACAAGCATTGAGGTAAATTTGTACTGTTTTGTCTTGGCTTTCTTGTTTTAGGCTTTTTAAGAAACCTACACACAGACTTCCACAGCAGTTGGACTAACTCACGTGACCACCGGTGTTTACAGCTTCCTCTGAGGGTCAGCCTCATCAGTATATGTTGAACGTGGGTTGCCAATGAGGTTTAAGTTCAGAACTCTGATAAAGGCTGTCAGGAGAGAATGGCATTGCCATGTGAGGATAGGGAGAAAGACAAGAAAAGAGACTATGGTCAAATTAGAGGAATAGTCTTAGCTTAAGAAATGGGAAGAAAAAAAGGGGTCATGAGGAAACAAAAACCCTGATAGTAAGTCCCACTCTCCCTCTATCCTGTCTTCCAGCGTGGCCTCCCCTACTGAGTTCAAGTCTCCAGCACCCATGTAAAAATCAGGGCATGAGAGTAGGAGAGCTAGCTCAGCATATCTGAGCTCATGTTGACTTTGCACAGCACCTGAGTTCGGTTCCCAGCACCCAGGTGGGGTGGCTCGCAGCCAAGCTAAGGCTTGTAAGTCTGACTGCAGGAAATCCAACACACTCTTCTGACTTCTGTGGGCACTGCAAATGCATGCACATACCCATACACGGATGTGCATATACATATAATTAAAAATAAAAGAAATCTTGGAAATAGGGAGACGGCTCCTTGGTTAATAGCACTAGCACCCCTTCCAGAAGACCTGGGTTCATTCCCAGCATTGCCTGTAATCACAGTTCTAGAGGATTCACCACCCTCTTCTGGCCTCCATAGGTACTGCACACATGTGATATATAGATATCCATGCAGAAACACACACACACACACACACACATACTCACACATATAGAAAAATAAGTAAAATTGTATGCATTTTATTTTTAATTTTTAAAATTTAAATTTAATTATAAATCTAGAAAAGCTGGGCTTTCCCAGGGCCTATAACTACCACAGAAGGCAGAGGAAGGATCAGACAGTACTGAGAATGCTAGGGGTTGCATGCTGCCAACATATCTTCAGGTTTCAAGAAATACCTTGTCTCAAAGGAATAAGGTGGCTGGAGAGTGATAGACAGGATACCCAGCATCTCCCTCTAGCCTCCACACATATGCACACATTCATACACGCATACACATGCACACACACACACACACATACAGACATAACACATATACACACGCACTCTGTATGCACACACATTCACACACACATGCATACATACACAAAAGCATAACATATACATACATACTCCGTATGCACACACACACACACACACACACACACACACACACAGTAGCTTCCCTTGTGTTTCCCAGTCCTAATCCAGGGGTCAGAAATCAGCAACCACAAACAGAAGAGATGTCTGATGTATGAAACTCAGGTTTCCACGTATGCTCCACCCCTTACTCCCTCTGTGGCTCTACATAAGTTCCTTCCTTTCCATTTCACTCCCTTGTGCATAAAATAACAGTATCGACATTTTCTCTGACTACCTCACAGGTCTGTCTAAACAGAGATGTGAGTTACCAACTAGGAGAGCTTCTAAACTGGGCACCACAGTCCAGGCCACAGAATGGTCATCAATTCTGAATCCCTGTTTATTTCACTCCTTCCTGAAACAGCACCATGGACTTGTCTTTCCCGGCTCCCCGCTAGGTAATGGATGCCACTGTCACTGCCCAGACTCTATTGCCCTCTCCTTTCTAGGTCACTCTAAATCCTAGTCATGGCTAAACAAACGGAATGCGTTTTGCAGGTAGAGTTGGCAGGACGTGCTCCATTTGCTTTTTGGCCCAGTCCCTTAATTGCATTTGGAAGTAAACAGCTCACTATAGGGTGCAGATGAGAGCGCAATTTGGAAAAAGACAGAAGAAAGGAAACTCAAATAGATTCAGCTGGGGGAGAGAGCCACATCATACAAACTCAAAGCGATTTGGAACGTGTGCGGTTTTCTGACGACTTTGGAAATTAAACTTATTTGATAGGTAGGCCCCACATGTACTTCTGTGCCTGAGTTTTGTGGTCTTCCGGCTTGTGGTCATACCTTTTATGCCAGACATCTCAGCGTCTCCTTTACACAATGCTGTGGAGCCTTCCTCCTAAGGGGCCTTGAATAATCAGCCTCCCCTGTTCGAGCCTCCCCCTCATTCAGAAGGCAGGAGGTCCTTTCCTAAACTTCTCCCGAATTTAAGAGCCCAAACCAACTGTAAGGTGTCTTTCCAGATTCTACCACATGTCATGGCAAAAGCATCCACATTAAACAACTGTTTGTCCCTATGCTTTGGAGCAGTTGTTTTATTCAAGGTATATGACCCCCCCCTTTTTGTTACATATGAGGAAACTAAGCTTCATACAGGTAAACTGCCTGAAGTCAGACAGTATTCAAACCTTGAGACTGATCATGGTCCAGCCTCAAGCATCTTTTTAAAGGTTGTATCTGTTTCTTTGCCATCCCTACAGCTCCTGCACGTCACAGAAGAAGTGTGTAATATTGGGGAAAGAGAAAGCTAAGGCAAGAAAAGCCTGGTTGGACTGAGATGTAGCTCAGATGGCAGCGTGCCTTCCTTAGCAAGCATGAGGCCCGGGCTCCCAGTCTTAACACGGTATAAGTCTGGTGTAGTGATGCACACTCGTAATCTCAGCACTTGGGAGGTGGAGGCAGCAACATCAGAAGTTCAAGATAATCCTTGGGTATACAGCAAGTGTGAGGCTAGTGTGGACTACAGGAATTCCTATATCATAAAGAAAAGACATTCTGAAAAGTAGCTAACAGGGATTCCCTGAGGCTCTGTTATCAATTTTCTCATATGGGAGTATAGCCATATTCTAGCTTGCTTTCTGTTGCTGTGTAGACACCGTAACCAAAGGGCTGATTTCATCTGACACTTCCAGGACACAATTCACCCTTGATTGTCAGATAAGAACTCAAAGAGGCATTCAAACAGAAACCAAGTAGAAACTCACAACCTTTCTTATATAGCCCAGGCCATTTGCCTAGGGATTACACCACCCACAGTGGACCGAGCCCTTCTACATCAAATAGCAATCAAGAAAACAGCCAGGCATGGTTCATTCCTTTAATCCCAGCACGTGGGAGGCAGATGTCTGTGAGTTCAAGGCCTGTTTGATCTACAAAGTGACAAATCTACTCCAGGACAGCCAGAGCTACATATTGAGACCCTGTCTCATAGAAAAGGAAAGGAAGGAAGGAAGGAAGGAAGGAAGGAAGGAAGGAAGGGAGGAAGGAAGAATGAGCCCTACAATCTGATGGGGGCAGTTCCTCAATTGAGAGTCTCTCTTCCCAGGTGTGTCAAGTTGACAGCCAAGCTCAGCCATCAGAGGGCCCCAATACACTTTTCCTAAACCAGATTCTCAAACGATACTCTTCAATAAACACCTTTGGACAATGTTTAATTTGCTAATAATTCCAATGTTATTTTAATCAGCACAGACTGTGACTTCCCACCACATTTTAAATACTGCTTTCTGAGACTTAACACTTTAACCTGCACAGGTCTTACTTGCTGTTTCTGCAAGCTACCACAGGCCAATTGAGAAGCATTGGCTGTCGCCGTGGTGATCAGACGCCTTTTGTTCTCAGTTTTTATTGCATTTGCTTATGAAGGAGACTGGAGCTTCATTGGTAAAGCGAAATATGCCACATGCCTCTGGGTTTAGGGGCTTCAAATTTAAAGGAATGTTTTCAAATTGTGACAACAGCCCATTTCTTCTCACTTCTCAGAAATAAACAACATGGGCTGTCCAGAAACAGGCCAGCCACCTCCTTTTCTCCTTCCTGATGCTGGAACTGGTTGGGGTCTAGCAAAAATCAAGATTCTCAACAGAATCAAAGGCCCACATCAGCTTTCCAGGGGGATTCCTTGAACATCCCAACACCACACGGCTAAGGTCAATGCCAACTGCATGGCCGTGGATTTCACTCTGTACATCAACCATATATCTCCACGCGTAGTAGCAGTCAGTTGTCTACAAAGATGACAAGTGCCAATCCATCCTCTCCAGGCTGCGTGTCCTCCCATCTGTAATAGAGCCCAGTAACCCACCAGGAGTCTCATGTGACTTCCAATCTATAAAATATAACAAAAACAGAGGTTTGGGAGACAGCTCAGTTGGTAAAGCACTTTTTATGCAAGTATGAGGATCTGAGTTCAATGCCCAGAACTCACGTTTTAAAAATATATATATATTTTAAAAAAGCCAGGCAAGGAGGCACACATATGCAATCCTGGTGCTGGGAAGGTAGAGACAGGAAGATCTCTGAAGATCCACCAGCTTACTCCACCGTTGAGTTTTGGGCCAATAAGAGAGCCTGTCTCAAAAGATCAAGGGGGATAGTTCCTGAGGAATGACATCCTAAGGCTGTGCTCTGGTCTTATACATGTATACATATGGGCACTCACACTAACATGGACATACACATATAGAAACTACATGTTCTACAGACTCAGGGTCCTGAAAGCTTCTGTGTTTGTTCTTTTTGGATCTGCTTGCTGTCTAAAAGTCTGAGGAGGAGCTGTCTAGAGAAAGAGTGAAGCCTAGCTAACGTCTGACTTTTCTAGAACCTCGACTGAAGTATCCAATATGTGTATAAGGGTGTCTTGAATTCTCTAGCCCCAACTGAGCTCTCAACTGAATGAAAGGACATATGGGTAGCCCTAGCCAACACCATGCAGAACAGAAGATGCTCTTGGCTAAGTTGGACAAGTCCAGAAAAAAAAAAACACAAAATAAATGTTTAGTGTTTAAATCCATTTACGGAGACTGGCCCCCAAAGTTGTGCTGTAGCCTGCACACACATGAGCTGTCTCTCACACACATACACATACACACACACACACACACACACACACACACACACACACACGAGAGAGAGAGAGAGAGAGAGAGAGGGTTTCCTCAAACTCCACACTCTTAGCAGCTTTCTACTCTAATAACTCCACGTCATTGCCACCACTTAAAGCATCGTATTGCACTCCAACAGACTTCTTACTTTCCACATTAATTGAATTGTAAGCTGAACAGGAGTCAGGCCACCACCAGACCACTCCTGGCTTTTGTGCTGGGTAGGGGGCAAACAGCCCCAGATATCCTCAGAATATCCCCAGTCTCCATCTTCTAGGCAAACCCTCTCCAGTGCTACCTAGCTCCATCATTTACAGGAACACTTCCATCACTGTCCAAAGACAGCAGGCCAGACTGGGTGTTTCCTGCATATGAAATGATCCAGTAATTTAGCGAAGAGTGTTTTATGGTATTAATAAAATTGAGTGTTATGGGAAATGCCTTTTAAGCAGACCAGGTCTGAGGCCAAGGTTCTAGAAAGCTTTTAGTTAAAATGCAAATCCACTGGAAAATGTGAGCTGTGCCAGGGTTGGGGCCATATCCAGCTAAAGGCAGGAGACCCAGCTTTGTTCCCCTAGCCCACGTGTCCCTGCAGTGCATTTCACGCACAGAACTAGACAAAGTCCAAAGGCATGGGCATAGAGGTTAGGGGCAGCTGGTGTGAAAGAAATCAAATAGAGTCAGTACTTGCCTGGCATTGAACCCCATGCAAGAAAGGCCCTAAGCATGTGTGTGTGTGTGTGTGTGTGTGTGTGTGTGTGTGTGTGTTTGTACATGTGTATGTGTGTTTGTGTATGGAAGTGTATATGTGTGTATGTGTTTGTATGTGTGCATGTGCATATGTGTATGTATGAGTATGTGTGTGCATGTGTGTATTTGTGTATGTGTGTGTGCTGTGCATGTGTGAGTATATGTATGTGTTGTGCATGTGTGTGTGCATGCATGTATGTGCAGGTCAGAGGTTGACGTCACATGTTTTCCTCAACTGTTCCCCATTTTGTTTTTGCAGCAGGGTCTCTTGCTGAACCCAGAGCTCATTGATTTGGTTTGTCTAGCTACCCAGCTTGCCTGAGAGATCCACCGCACTGGCTTTTGATGTGGATACTAAGGATCAGAATTCTGGCCCTCCTGTTTGTAAGACCAGCACTTTATCTGCTTTATCTCCCCAGCTCCTGAGACTTTTTTTTACAGTGAGTTTGAAACTCAGACATCTGTGACTGCCTGGGTGACTTAAACAAGTCACTCTCCCCTTCCAAATTCAAGTGTGCAGAGATGACCATGCTGGCCTTGGAGAGCAGCTATAGAGCACAGCTGGGAGGAGGCAGGGGGATGCCAGGATGTGTGTGGACAAGCTGCTCTTTTGAGGCAGGGTCTCCAGTATCTAAGGCTGGCTTTGAACTCATTATGTCACTAAGGATGGCTTCGAACTTCCAATCCTCCCACCTCCATCTCTCAAGTCCAGGGGGGAGGGGGGCTTACAGGTATGTGCCTCCACAGTGTTTGGGAAGGACCCCAGGGAGCATAATGCATGCCAAGGAAGCTCTCCACCAACTGGGTTCCACCTCCTGCCCATTCAAGGCTTTCTTTTCACACTAAGAACTTACTGCGCTGTGACAGTAGGGACTAAAGCAGTAGCAAAACTCCACAGGAACTCCCTTCACCTGAGCACCTTGGAATCTGCCCTTAATTAGAAGATGCTGTCTGGCTTAACATAGTTCCTAAGAGTTAGAGATAAGGCTACAGAAGTTCAAGTCAGGAAATAGAAATCATAGCGACGGCTTTGACAGGCAAAATTCATCCTAATTTATCATTGCTATCATGATATAAAATCGTTAACAAGGTGTCTGAGGGAGCAGCTGTGGGAGGCAGCTCTCAGCCTGAAATGACCAACCTTCCTTATTTGTGGAGATGCCCTGAATTTCAGAACACCTGAATGTCAGTAGTCGAAACCCAAAAAGTACCAGGAAAACAAAGACAAGACCAGTCACCCAGCACATGCCTAAAGTTATGAGAATACTGAGAAAACGCTAGAATTAATAAATTTCAGAAGTGTAAATGAAAAGATGAGGGACTGGAGAGATGGCTCCGTGCTTAGGAGCACATGCGACTATTCCGTGGGACCTGGGAACAGTTCCTAGCATGTCAGGAAGCTCACAAATACCCATAACTTCATCCCTAGAGGATCTGACACCCTCTCTGACCTCCGCAGGCATCCTCATGTGGCATCTATTCTCACAGACAAACGTACATATACATAAATAAAACTTTTGTTTTAAGTCTGAAGAAGAACCCCCTCAGAACAGGATCTAGATAATCAGTCAGCCGGCTGGTGATATCTCCAAGTAAGCTCGTCCAAGACAGGTGGGCTGAGAGAGAGCGGCTGCAAAAATCCCAACCCGTGTGTGGACCCAGCAGCCACTGCAGAGTGAGGAGATGATGCTAGGGAACTGCTAGTCGGTCCGAGCATCTGAAACGCCTTCTTCTTGCGCCCCCTACCGGCAGGCGTCATAAGGAACCAGCGGACAGAATGCATCAACCCCTGCATCTCTAGGTGAAATGAGGAGCTTAGGGCTGGGATACAATGCAGTTTGATAACTGGCATATAGGGAAAGAAGTGTATGGGGGAAGATGCTATCTGTGGCATATGATTTATTCTGAGAACTTATTCCTAGGACTGGAGAGAGATAGCTTAGTCAGGATCTGAGTTAGGTCTGGAGAACCCACAATCAAAAGAAGGCTAAGCACTGTGGCTTGTAATCCCAGTGCTGGGAAGGCAGAGAGCGATGGATGCCTGGGTCTCACTAGTCAGTAAGCCTTGCCTCCTTGGCGAGTTCCCGGAGTATGAGAGACTGTCTTTCATAAACGTGGACAGTAACTGAAAAGCAATACTTGGGAATGTCCTCTGACCTCCATATGCATGTACACACATGTGCACACACACATATGTATGTCCATCCATACATGCACAAAAGACAGTCTTCCTAGGCTCCTGAATCTGGTCTATCTAGACATTCAAGAAGAAGGTAATTCCTGCAGAACGCTGTTCACTGACTTTGACCACCCCCTTGCTGTCTCTGTTTCTCCCAACACAGACCCACCTAAGCTTCTGATGGCTACAATGGCTGCCTATGGACCTTAGGTCATGTCTCCTGGCCTTCTCCTGGGAACCATGGTGGCTCCTACTTTGCAAAATTCTAGACAGCTGAGCTGAAAGGAGCATTAGGCAGCTTTAAAAATTGATATGACTCATTATTCTTTCATGAGGGACTGCAAATCTAACCTCACAAGGCCAGAGGCACGCACGCAGGGTCCCAAGGGGGTCACCACAGCGCTCTGTCCTAACCTCTGTAGGTTACCCTGTAAAAGGATACAGAAAGGACTCTGCAAACATCACACATAACTAGAAGTACTCAGAGAACAGTCATGGTAGCGAGTAAGGGGTTCGCCGAGTCCCCCTCACCCAACACCCCACTATCCTCATCTTTGTCATGGGAGAAGAGAGAAATATCCATACCTAGGATTCCAGTCTCCGTCTCTGCTGCCCTGTGGTGGAGAATCTCTCTCCAGGGCTTTTGTTCTTAATTTTCCCAAGAAGGATATGGTTTAGCCATATTTCCAACCCTTCCTGGCCCTATCTTTCAATCCTCCCTCTTCCTGTCTTCTCTTCTTACCTCTGTTCATCCCTGACAGTCCATCTTCCTGTTCCCTCTGGGCTCAGCCTCTCCCAGTCTGTTAAGTTTCCTCCCTTTTCGTTTTTGCTACATCTCTGCCTATTAGAATGTATAGTGTGTGCACATATGTGCGTCCCAATGACCCCCGTCTTCTCTGGCTTCCAGATCCCCCTTGGTCACCACCTCTAGCTCTAATATCACAGGGTTGAAGAAAAATAACAAGCCTATCCCTAGGGAGAGGGAAGACTCTGGTTTTGTCTCCTTTTTGGTATTACTTATTCTAAAAAGAGGCAGCCAAGCAAGACAAGGGCGGGTTCAACTCAGGACACAGATAACAAATCCCAACTGCATGCTAAACAATGAGCCATAGGTTCCTGGCTCAGTCTGGAGCATTTGTTTAGGATGCCAAACCATGGGATCATCTCTAGGGCCTCAGAGAAAACCAGATAGGGTCGATCCTAAGCCCAGGAGTCCCACCCAACCTGTGTCTGGTGAGATGCAGAATGAAAGCCACCCAAGCCCACTGTTGCGGAGGCAGTGCTGACTGGCGAGTGGGTGTGGACTAGGGCACCGAGTCTGAAGGTGAACTGAGGGCAAACACGTGTCGACAGACAGCAGATTGCTGTGCACAGGGGCACATAGGCTGAAAGGAGCTGCTGCAGCGTCCGTACCCATACAGGCAGTGGAAGGATGGAGCTGGAGAGTTGAGAGCCTGAGGATCACATGGAGATGAGAGGGGAAACTGTGGGAGATGCTATAACAGCTCACCCCTTCCTGCTTACTGGACGCAGAAAGCTTCCCATGTGTGTCTGCTACCCTCTGCCTGAAGGAGCCCTCTGACCATTGACACAGGCTTGGCCTTCTATGCAGAAGACCATGGTGGCAGGTAATTAGCACCCCTGGGAACACACTCAGCCAATGACTAATGAGAGAGTTTTGGTTTGTTTTGTTTCCTGGTTTGTAATCCTCCAGGTACCATTGCAGAAGCCCATCTCTATCACTGCCCTTCAGGACTGACCTCCTACTACCCAAATGCCCTGTGCTGGCTGGATGCTCTTCTCAGCTTATGTACTAACTCTATCTGATGTTTCTCCCTTACCCCAGGTAAATGTGCACTCAATTCTATGTCTACTACCGGTATAAGCCAGCCTTCTGTAGCCACAAGAAAGCACATAAAAGCTTAAATGGTGGCATGTAGTCAGGTTCATGATTTAGGGCATTAGGCAGCGTTGGTCTGGAAGACATATTTGAAGCAGAGTAGAGGGCAAATATTGATACCTATACAGGACCACCAAGGTAGATCAGTGAGGAAAGAAAGCCACCTGCCACCAAGTCTGATGACCTGAGTTTGAACCCCAGAACCCACTTGGTTGAAGGAGAGAATCAACTCTAATAAACTGTCCTCCAACCTCCACAGATACACCATTGCACTCATGTACCCCCACACACGTATATCAGTCATACACAATACACATATACACATGCACACACACACATGTACCCTAAATAAACAAATATTTTGAAATAGCAATAAAGTAAGCTACTACAGCATTCTAGGCTAGAGATGAGATCACCAGTGTAGGATAAGGACAGCAAGAGAGTAGGCATCTGATTCAGAAACTCAGTGTAGGACAAGTGCTGGTCCCAAGCCCTTCCCTTAAGGAGTCAACTGACTCTCAGAATGCAGTGTAACAAAAACCAAGAAGAAAAAAAGATGAGGAATAATCCCAAGGAGCTTGAAATGAGCTGCAGAAGCTGGGCAGAGCCTGGAGGAGGTGTTGATGGTGCTGTGGGGTAGTAGAGGTCAGGGTGAATTAGCAGATGAGAAAGTGATTTAGGCAGGAGCATAGGTCACTGTTAAGGAGCCAGGAACAGTCAAGAATAGTTGGGGTGGAGGCTGGAGAGATGGATCAGTGTTTAAGAACACTGGCTTTTCTTCCAAAGGAATCAAGTTCGATTCCTAGCACCTACAAGACTGCTCATAACTGTCTATTCTGGGAGATCCAGTGCCCTCTTATGACCTCTACAGACACCAGGCAGGCAAGTAGTGCCCAGACATACATGCAGGCATAACACTCATACACACAAATAAAAATAATTTTTAAAAACGAGTTGAGATACAAAATAAAGGGTAAGGGAAGCCTTGAGAGGTATCCCCTGCTTCCCTTCCTCTGTGGACTTCCTCTGGACACAGTATTCTCAGAGTTGATCACAAAGTCTACAGCCCCAGAAAGGCCCAAGGGACTCCAAGCTGGCTAAGAGCTGGCACTCCCACCCACCCGCCCGTTCTCCAGCACACCTGCCTTCACTTCCTGCTGTTTCTGCTGCACAGCAACAGAACCAATAGAACTTTAATTCATTGTGGACTAAAGACCAGTAGCTCTCCAGGCACTCTCTAAAGTCTCAATACCAGATTGGAGCTGCAGAATTACCCAGTCTCATGGGCTGAGTAACTACCAGGGGGCAACAAACTCAAAGCAAAAGCAATGTACTTCTTTTATAGTTAATTTTTAATTTGCTTATTTTCATGTGAATGGGTGTTTTGCCTATGTGAATGCATGCCTGGTGCCTGCAGACCCCTGAAGACGGTGGCAGATCACTGGGCCTGGAGTTACAGACTGTTTGGAGTTACCATGTAGGTGATGGAAATTGGACCTGGGTCCTCTGGAAGAGCAGCTAGTGTTTTTAACTGCTGAGCCATCACTGAAACCCCCATAATGCACTTCTTCAGTTGTTTCACTGTGCCCAGAGTGATTTGAAGTTCTGTTTGAACTACCTAGCCTTCACCAGGCAACGCTAAGCAGATATTGGCAGATGCTGGCCTGGTGAAAGGGGATTCCCCTGTGCAAAAACTGCCATCCCTAAGGCCCACAAAGTTTAAGAGATATGCAAGCTTTGACTTAAAATAAGGGCAGGGGCATAGGGAAGCTGGTTGAGATGAGAATCTACAGAAACACACTTTCTTTAAAATGCCATAATATGCTGGGTAGTAGTGGCACATGCCTGTAATCCCAGCACTTGGGAGGCAGAGGCAGACAGATTTCTGAGTTCAAGGCCAGCCTGGTCTATAGAGTGAGTTTCAGGATAGCCAGGGCTACACAGAGAAACCCTGTCTCGAAAAACAAAACAACAAAAAAGCCATAATGTCATCTAATATCTTAAATAAACTTTAAAAAAATGAAGCTAGAGAAATGGTTCAGCATCTAAAAGTATTTGGTGCTCTTGCAGGAAACCCTGGTTTCCCAGCACCTGGGTATTGACTCAAAACCACCTATAACTCCAGTTCCAGGGATCCAACACTTTCCTCTGGCCCGTGGTCCACACGCGCGCAGGCAAGCACTCTTACACATAAAATAAAAGGTAACTAAATTTTAAAAAAGGATCACATAATTCTGTAGCAAACAGGAAAACCTAACAGGGAACATTTTCGTTAGGGAATTGGCCAAATCCTTCTTGATTAAGTCATAAAATGAAGTCAGGTCAAAGAAAACACAACAGTGATGGTCGCGAGTGCTGGTCTTGCTGTGGGCCAGGACCATTGGGCTGTCTGAAAGGGCTGAGCCCAAGAAGAGATGGGGCTTCAGATGGGTACATCAAACTTGAATAAAGAAAGGCCTTGAAACCTAGGTAAACCCAGAAACCTTGGACACAAGAGTGGCCCAAACTGGGGCTCTGGACACTACAGTGCCAACGGATTTCAAGGTCATGGTTAGCAGTCACATTTTCCTGAACCTTGGTGTGGTGGTTTGAAAGCATGTCTCCTACAAGGCTCAGCATTTGAACACTTGGTCCCCAGTTGGTGGCGCTGTTGGGGGGAGATTTTGGAACCTTTAGGATGTGGAGTCTTGCTGCAGGAAGTGCGTCACTGGGGGCGGGCTTTGGGCGTTTACAGCCTCGTCCCAGTTCTCATTTCCTCTGTTTCTTATTATGCTGATGAAATGCGACCAGCCAGCTTCCGCTTCCAGCCGCCTGCTGCCATGTTGTACTTTATGGGTATCTAGCTCTCTGGAACCATGAGCCAAAATAAACTCTTCTTTAAGCTACTTTTGGTCATGGTGTTTTACCACAGCAATGGAGAAGTAAGTAACGTGCTTGAGAACTCTTATATGGAGTCCAGAGTGGGAGCGTGGAAAGGGCAGTGATTGGTGCATTGCCGTTCTTTTCATTCGCACTACTTAAAACAACAAGCCTTGTTCTCCTCTCAGCCTCAGTCCAGATGAGGCAGGCAGGCTACAGAGGGACGCTAGTTAAGCTGACCTTCACCTTGTCCCCTTCCTTCATGGCTTGTCCCTATATAGCCATGCCCCTCTTGGAAGGCACCGCCACCTGCATGCTGCGGGCTGTGACCCTCAGTGTGCTTCCCCATCATTGAAACAGTTGAGTAATAAAGCCAAAGTCAGGGAGCACAAATAAGCTACCGAGAAGCAAGGAGACCTTCATTCGAATCTCAGCCAAGCATCTCCATACCTGTAACCAGAGATGAATGACCTAGGGTAATTAACACAAAACTAGGGGTGTCCCGGGATGCAGAAAATGACCGTGCACATGTGTGTAGGCACATATGCATGTGCTTGCTGGTATATGTGGAGGCCAGAAGTCAACTTTGACACTGTCCTCCAGGAATGCTATTACTTTGAGACAGGTCCCTCACTGACCTAGAGTTTGACATTTGGGCTAACAAGTTCCGAGAGTTTCTACCTTGTCTCCACCTGGACTGGCATTACAAGGCATACCACCATGTCTGGTTTTTTTGTTGTTTTTTTTTTCCATATGGGTTCAGGGAATCCAAGTCAGGTCCTCTGGCTTGTAAGCCTACTACTTCACTGACTGAGCCAGCTCCCCAGACACACTCTATAAATTCTATCACTGCATCCTAGAGACCATCATTTGTTTTTTGTTTGCTTAAGAAAAAAGGTAATGCTGAGGGAAAGAAAAAAAAAACAGCAAGACAGCAGATGAGAGTAAGAGGAAGCAATGGTGGGGAAGATGAGCGGAAAGGCAGCCGTACTGGTGGGCTCCTGGGAAGACTAGAAATCCAGCCCCAGCATTCCTCTGATTTCTGAAGCACGTGGCAGAATGACAGAAGGAAGAGTCCCTTCTCTGGGCTCTCAGCTCAGACATCACTAGAAGCCATGCTTGGGGCATCGTCTGTTTGGTAGTCTTCCCTTCATTCTGCTCTGTAAGTTCCCACACATTTCCTTTCCCTAATGCCCGTTTAGGGGAGGCAGGATGGCAAGGCTGTGTTCTGTCCCTTTGGCCAGATGTGGGGAAGGAACCCCTGAAGTGACAGCATCTAAACTCCAGACAACAAAAAGCAACCAGTGAGTAGAATGGGTAAATTGCAGACTATTCGTGTAGCTAAATACTATAAAGGATCTCCTTTTTATGATTTTAAGACACTTAAATTTATTCCATCGGGATATAAAGCTTTTCGACCTGTAAGTTTGACCTTTATAAAAAAAATTTAATATGCCTACTCTTGAAAATGTTCTTTAAAATATATGTGTTCATATACATATATACATATACATTCTTATCTGTCTAAAAACTTTTTCAACATTATGTGAAAAAATCTATTCTTGTAATTGTTAAGTTTTATGAGATTTTTTTATTTTTTTCAAGAATTTATATCTTTAAAAAATATTTCTCTTTTATTAAATATAGGGTTTTTTTAGGACACTATATCCTAATTATGGTTTCCTCTCGCTCTGCTGCTTGCTCCTGGGTCTTCTCCACATCCCCCCATCCATCCGATCCACCCCCATTCTGTCTCTCACTGGGAAACAACAGGCTCCTAAGGGATAATAATAAAATAAGATATAATAAGATGAGACCAAAACAAATAAATCAAGAATAGGATAAAACAAAGAAGCAGAAGGGAAAGAACCCAAGAAAAGGCACAAGAAACAGATACAGGCGCAGAGACACACTCATTTGCACACTCAGGAATCCTACAAAAACACAAAACTGGAAGCCATAGTATATATACAAAGGACCTTGAGGGTAGACAAATAAAAATTCAAAAAGGCAAATTTTAAAAAAAAAGAAAAAAAGAAGCCCTGACACAATGTTATGAGACTGGAAACATACAATGATGTTGTAGAGTTGGTCACCTACTGCTGGACTCTAGAACCCCCATCTACTGCTGGGCTCTAGAACCCCATCTACTGCTGGGCTCTAGAACCCCATCTACTGCTGGGCTCTAGAACCCCATCTGGCACAGACCTGTGCACACTGCCTGCATCTCCATGAGTTTATGTGTATGTCAGGCCTTCTGTGTTGTTTCCCTACTGTACTTCACCTCTCTGGCTCTTACAGTCTTTCCTCCTCTGCTTCCATGGGGTTCACTGAGCCCTGAGGAGAGGGATTTGATAGACGAGTGGGATTTGAGTGTTCCAAGGTCTCTCACTCCCTGCATATTATCTGTTGGTGGCTCTCTGTGTTTGCATCTGCTGCATGAGGAAGGTTCTCTGATGATGACTGAACAAGACACTTGCCTACAAATATAGCAGAATGTCATTAGGAATTGTTTTGTTGCTAAAATTCCTTTTGCGACATGGTCTCACGTATCTAGATATGACCTTAAACTATGCAACCGTGGAACCATGGATGACCTTGAACACCTGATCATCCTGCCTCCACCTCTTTTGCATTGGCATTACAGGTACAGACCACACCTGGCTTATGTGGTCTGTGCACTGCTGGATATCAAACCCAGGGCTTTTGTGTGCTAGGTAAACATTCCACCAACAGAACTACATCCGCAGCCTACCATGTAGAAATGTTTAAGGAACAAACTAGTTCTACATATGGACATTAATGAGTGAGAATCACAAACAAAATAATGAAAGAAGCAAGATGCAAAGTCCTGTGTATTATCTTGTTCTATAAATAGGAAAAATCAAAATCTTAGGTGAAAATCAAAACAGAAGTGAATCTATAGAGATAGAACAGTTCAGGCTTTGGCTTCGGGCAAGGATTGACTGAGAACACATGAAAACATTCTGGAGGACTGGAAACATTCTATGCCTTAGTCTGGGTAGTGGCTATCTGGGTATTCATACCTGCAGAGTATAGACAGTTGTAGACCTGATATCTTGGTATGACACTATACTTGGATAATACCACAGCTTAAAAGTATAGATGAAGGTCTGGGAAATGGCTTAGACCACTGGTTCTTAACCCTCCTATTGCTGCAAGCCTTTAATACAGTTCCTCATGTTGTAGTAACCCCCAACTATAAAATTATTTTTATTAATTGTTTTATTTGTTTACATTTCAAATGATATCCCCCTTCTCAGTTTCCCTTCTGCAAACACCCCTATTCCATCCTCTCTCCCCTTTGTCTCTATGAGGGATGCTCCTCCACCCACTCACCCACTCCTGCCTCACTGCTCTAGCATCCCCCTACGCTGGGGCATCAGGCTTCCACAGAACCAAGGGCCTCCCTTCCCATTGATGCCAGATAAGGCCATCCTTTTCTATATATGTAACTGTAGTCATGGATCCCTCTATGTGTACTCTTTGGTTGGTGGTTTAGTCCCTGGGAGCTCTGGGTGGTCTGGTTAGATGATATTGTCCTTATGGGGTTGCAATCTCCTTCAGCTCCTTCAGTCCTTTCCTTAGCTCTTCCATTGGAATCCCCAGGATCAGTCTGATGGTTGACTATGAGTGTATGCATCTGTATTGGTCAGGTGCTGGTAGAACCTCTCAGGGGACAGCTATACCAGGCTCCTGTCGGCAAGTGCTTCTCGGCATCAGCAAGTATCTATGGATGGAATGAATCCTTAGGTGGGGCAATCTCTGGATGGCCTTTCCTTCAGTCTTTGCTCCATTTTTTGTCCCTGCATTTCCTTTAGGCAGGAATAATCCTGGTTTAATGATTTTGAGAAGGGTGGGTGGCCCCATCCATCAACTGGAGACCATGCCTATCTACTGGAGGTGGACTCTATATGTTCTATCTCCCCTTTCGTGGGTATTTTGGCTAATGCCATCCACATTGGGTCCCGGGAGCCTCTCACTTCCCTGGTTTCTAGGGCTTTCTAGTGGCTACCCCCAGCTCCCCACCCCCACCCCCACTGCTACATATTTCTATTCAATTTCCTGATCCTCTATACTTCTCTCCTGCCCCTTCCCATACCTTATCCTGCCTCCCCCTTTTTTTCCTCCCCCTCCTTACTCCCTCCCACATCCTTCCCTCCCTCTACCTCCTGTGATTATTTTGTTCCTCCTTTTATGTAGGATTGAAGCATCCACACTTTGATCTTCCTTCTTCTTAAGCTTCATATGGTTTGTGGGTTATATTGTGGGTATTCTGAGCTTTTGGGCTAACATCTACTTATCAGTGAGTACATACCATGTATATTCTTTTGTGTCTGAGTTGCCTCACTCAGGATATTTTTTAGTTCAATCCATTTGCCTGTGAATTTCATAAAATTGGTTTTAATAGTTGAGTGGTATTCCATTGTGTAAATGTACCACATTTTCTGTATCCATTCTTCTGTTGAGGGACATCTGAGTTGTCTGCAGCTTCTGACTATTATAAATAAGGCTGCTATAAACATAATGCAAATCAAAATGACCCTGAGATTCCACCTCACACCAATCAGAATGACTAAGACAAAAAACTCAGGTGACAGCAGATGCTGGTGAGGATGTGGAGAAAGAGGAACACTCCTCCATTGCTGGTGGGATTGCAAACTTGTACAAACCACTTTGGAAAACAATCTGGCGGTTCCTCAGAGAACTGGAAATAATTCTACCTGAAGATCCAGCTGTACCACTCCTAGGTATATACCCAAAAGATGCTCCAACATATAACAAAGACACATGATCCACTATAAAATTATTTTTGTTGCTATTTCGTAACTATAGCTTTGTTACTGTTATAAATCATAATGTAAATATCTGGTATGGTCTTAGATGACCCCTTGTGAAAGGGTTGTTTGACCCCTAAAGAGATCGAGACCCACAGGTTAAGAACCACTAGCTTAGAGGGAAAAACAAAAACAAAAAACCACTTCCTGCATGCGTTGTGGTGACTGGTGTTTAATTCCAGCACTTGAACGGCAGAGGCAAGGCATCTCCAACATAAGCTACACCATCTGTGTCAGCCACCTCAGGTTCAACTGAATGGACCTGGCTTGGAGAATAAGGTGGAAAGCCACCAAGGAAGACTCTCAGTGTCGGTCTCAATGCCTCTATGTGCACATGTACACACGTTGCATGCATGTGCACCTGCAACACATGCATATGTGCATGTGTGCATACTACACATAGACACATAAGGCAAACAAGAAATATAAATGGTGGCCGGGGTGAAAGCTTAGTAGGTAACGTGCTTGCCTCATAGGCACAAGGACCTGAGTTTGATCCCCAGCACCCACATAAAAAGCCAGGCTTGGGAAGGTGCACCTATGATCCCAGTACTGAGAAAGGATGATTGCTCAGGCTCACTGGCCAGGCAGTTTAGCCAAATCAGTGAGCTCCTAGCCAATGAGAAACCCCTTCTCAAAGGAGGGACTACATTCCTGCTGAGGATGACACCCAAGATTGCTTTCTGATCTCCATAGGCATGGTCTCTCCATGTATGGGCACCCAGACAAACAGAGGCATGGATACACATTCATGCATTTTGAGTATAGAAGAGAAAACAAAAGCTGGGTCCATTATGCTGGGTAGATTTTCAATTAGAACTTCATTCTGCGATGATTTCTCTCTTTATCCGTGACCCTCAATTGTTCTTGGAAATTAAAATGCAAAATACGCAGCCTTTCAAAACAGGAGGCAGGGTCAGCTACGACTTAAAAGCAAAGTATGTACATTCACATACAAATACAGACGATGCCGTCTGTCCCCTGGCTACTAACAGAGATGAAGATCTCTAATGATCTACCACCAGGTTACATCATGCTGATTTGCTTCTGATCTGAGTGGAAGGCAAGCAAACCCTGCAGTAAGATTGAAAATACTGCTTGGTTTGACAGAGCAAAGTATGATTAGAATGCAGTGAGGTAGAGATAATGACTCCTCCCTCCCCCCACCCCCTCAACTGGCATGCCCGCACCCACAACAAGCTTTGCATTGCTAACCACAGGGTGCCAGGAGGCCAGTAGCATCTCAGATCCATCCTGACTCATCATGCAGTCAAATAATACACAACCTGTAAAACCCCAAAATATTTCTGGAAGGATGACCCAAGAAGATGCAGAGCACAAATGTCTCCATTCCAACGTAACTAGAAAAGGCTTCCTTGCTAGGTTAGGGTCCCTAGAAGAAATGTCTGGAAATTTCTGGAAGGAATGATGTATAGATAGGATGCTTTCTCAAGAGAGCAGAAAGGTCCAGGAAAGAGGAGGTATGTCTGTGGTCTCAGCTTCAGGCAAGCTCCATCTGATTCCTTGGAAAGTTCAGTAAAGTACTCATCTTGCAAGCAAGAGAACCAGAGTTCAACCCCCAGAACTCATGTAACAAACAAAATGGTGGCACATTGATGCCATCCCAGTGCTTGGGTGGTAGAAACAGATAGATCCTTGGGATCTGTGGGGTTTTCAGGGCAGCTAGCCTAGTTTGATTGACAAGTTCTGAGCCAGGGAGAGACCCTGTCACAAAATAGTGGTGGTACAGGGATACCTACAAAATGAGAGGAGCTTGCCTTCTATCCTCCTCTTGAACACTCACACATATGTGCACATGTACCTACATACATGTACATCTGTATACACAGGAACAAACATGAATTCATACACACACACACACACACACACACACACAAAGAAAGTTATAGAACATCCATTGCCACCATCAGTGTTTTCAAGAAGATTCCCTATAAGGGAAGGGTAAGTCCTCTTACCTACCTGACAAAGTATTCCATCAGAGGAGCAGAGTCCTGGAGAGAAGGACACCATTGCTGCCCATACGTCCAGCAGCCAAGGAACCAGGTATCAGTCCAGTCAAGTGATCTTGACTGCATACCAGTAGACTAATCCCTACCTAGCAAATTCATATTCCAGCCAGACATCTTCTCTGCATTCCAGACCCATCCATCCAGCTGCCTGACCAACATCTGCTGCATGTGTTCATCTAAGCTACTGACAGTCAGCCTGAAGCATGTTCCCTCCCTCTGTTGGGCTCCTTGTCCATGGCTAGTCCTACAGCTCTGGCTATTCTCAATCATTCTCCCTCTTTCTTTCTTTCTCCCTCTTCTCCCCCCACCTCCACCTTTTAGCAGTAACCCTGTTGGTTCTGCCTCTCACATACAACCCAAAGATGAACTAGTTTTCATCATCCCTACCGCCATCCTTGCCCAAGTCACCATTGTATCTCACCTGTAATTTCTCAGTAGTCTCCTCCTAAATTGACTTAACGTCCCAACCCCTGAGGCCTACACTCAACAAAGTTTGACTGAGAGATGTAACCAAATCATTCCACTCCTCTAAGTTCTTGTGACATACAGAGCCCACTCCTGCCCTATGCCCTGTTGACCCTGGGTGACCTGCAATTCGTACCCCTGCACCTCTAGCCACTCTGCCTTCTTACTGGTCTTTGGACTCTGTAAACATGACCCACACTCGTCTATTCATTGTTAGCCTACACGGAGTGGCATTCACCAGCCTCATGAGCCATTACTGACTGCTTTCAGGTCTCTACCTAAAAGTTTATCTTCTCAATAATGAGTTATTTGTTACTCCTATACCCTCTCCTGTCCCAGAGTTCATATCCACACTTCCTGGCCTATCACCTTCAGCTTTAGCATTTCACTTCCTATATTTTTGCATTCTTGTCTAAAATCTATTTCTCCCAATAGTTTAAGAGTCAGGACTCTTGGTGCATTTCTCTCCATTCTAATCCTAGAACCCAGAACAGTGATGTCACATAATAAATGCCAATTTAATGAATAGGTTACATGTGTGCATGAATGAAGGAATGATATGCATATAAAATATTTAGAGAAATGAAGTCAGTGGTTTTAGCTAGATTTTAAATATTATTAGTTTCAACCTCTAAGAGTTTTCTAAATCTTTCATAATCAACTTTTACTATGTACATAATTTTCATGCTTGTTCTTAAGATGGCTTTAAATCCCTCTTTCCAGACTTCTTACCCCTTGATTCTTTCAGCAGTTGACTGGGAAAGTCTACTCTCAAAACAGCCCAAAGTAGGCCTGCCAAAAGACAGAGTGGCCTGCTCTACCACTCCGTAGAGTCTAGACCAACAAATGAGATGACAACTGGCAGGAAAGAAGCCGTGGAACAGAGATCTCTCCTCCCATGAGCCTTTGCAGGAACTGCTTCCCCCACCACTGGCCTCATGTGATAGGAAAAGAAGCTGGTGTCCTTCCCAAGTCAGCTGGATCAAACTGTGGGAAAGTAGCCATGTTCAAAAGAAATTCCCAGAGCTGGAGAAATTGCTGTCAATAAAGTTCTTGCCTCTCAAGCATGAGGACCTGAGTTGGATTCACAGAACCATATAATGGAGGAAGAAGAGACAGGTCCCACAAAGTTGTCCTCTGACCTTTACTTATGTGCTTGGTATAGGTGCCTACACATTCATCTAACATACATATGCTCATAAGAAGAAGAATATGAATAAAGAATAAAATATATACATAGGTACCCAGCCATCCAGAACTTTAGATAAACTACGATTTTTAGTAGAAGCATATCGTAAATATTACAGTGAAAAAAATGCATTCATTGTCCAAACTTCAGTATAACTGGATGTCCTGAATACAATTGACTTAGTTGAACAAGTCTAAAGTAGATTAATTCTCCCTTTTGAACAAACCAAGAAAATATTCTCTTAAAAGTTTGAATGGAAAACGTCCCCCACAGGCTCAAGCATTTGAATATTTGTTTCTCCAGCTGGTGGCGCTGTTTTGAGACGCTCTGCAACTGTCAGGAAATGTGACCTCATAGGAGAGAGTATGTCGCTGGCGGTGGGCCTTGAGTTTTAGAGCCTGGCCCTACTTCCAGCCTTCCCTCTGCTTCCTGGTCCATGGAAATGTAGGCAAGCAGCTTCAGGCTCCTGCTGCCACGGCCCAAGCCTTCTGCCACTATAGTGGACTATATCCATCCCTATGGACCATGCCCCAAAGTAAATCTCTCCTATATTAACTTACTTCTTCACAGCAATGAAAAAAGTAGCTAAGATAGCCCCCCAACCCACCCCCGACACACCATGACTTGAGGGAACAATAGGTCTTTGCATCCCCTTTCTTCACAAAAGGAAGCGATGGAGGAGATCTCAGAAGCCACCATGGTCTGCTCATTTGGACATGTACTCAAATTTTTTTTTCTCTCCTGACCTCCAGCTTCTCCAATTCAAATCTTCAGCTTGCCCTTCAGTGGCTACTACCTCCTCACAAAAGCCATTCTGGAGAATACACATACAAAGCAGAGTTCAACCCATCCTGTCAGATGTACGAGCAGCCCTAGCAACCACCACCTGGAGACCGGAAGTGCACATGGATACACCTGCACATCCCACTGAGCGTGAAATTCTTGGAACGCAACTGTGGCCATTGGTATAGTCTCAATATTCTGTCTGGTGTATCGCTTTTATAAAGAGTGCTTTTATAAAGCACAGTGGCAACCAACAGTAACCCCGGCACTCAGAAGGCTGTGGCAGGAGAACCAGGAGTTGGAAGCTAGCCTGAGCTAAATAGTGAAAGCAAGGATGACACCAATGGACAGGCTAACAGGGAAGGGGGTAAGCTCAGGGGCCATAAATGAGATCATATACATATAGGTAACAATATACGAGGAGCATAGTGTATTTGTGTTCTTAGGAATATGTGTATATATGTGCCTTATATATATTATGTATATGTGTGTGTGTATATATATATACATACACACACACACATATATATATATATATACATACAGAATATATATATATTCTGTATGTATATATATACATATATATACATATATATATATGTATATATGTATATATATATATATATATATACAGAAATGAAAGAAAAAGAGACCAATGTCTTGACAGAGAGTAAGGGAGTGACTGGGAAGTGTTGAGGAAGTAAAGGGAAATTATGTATTTATAAACTTCAAAAAGTAAAAATTATTATTAAAACTGCAGAAGGAACGGGAGAGGATAAATTAGTGAATGAATGAATGACCTGTTCAGGGATATGGGAGTATTTAAATCTTAGAAATCAATCAAGGGAAGATCAGTAGTAGTAAGGGGGGGGAGTCCATATTTCTTTGCCTCAAGAAATCTCTCTTTCCCTGGACACATGAGTGTCATCCAAGGAGACCACAACTTAGGAGGAAGATTAACACACCACAGTGCAGAATCTGACAAAGCACTAGGCGGCAGGGTAGACTGGGACTTGAGTTCATTCTTGGGGCCAATCAGGCACCGAACCAGAGGAACAGCCTCCAACCCTGGCCACGCCCACTTGCCAGGAGCTTTCCCAGGCCCTCTCAGAAATGCTTTTGAACTGATGTCATCTTTCTCCCTCCGTTTCACAGGTGCCACCGTTCACTCTAAATGCGTTCTAACATAATATCCATTAAGTCCAGAGCCAAGTTACATTCTTCACTCACTCTCCTGTCAAGTCCCAACCCTTAAGGACATCTCTCCGCTGGATAACATCTCGGATTTCCCAATAGCTACCGCAGGATGCCTAAATACCTGTTCTTTGTGAGAATTCGTGAAATGTTTCCCAGTGAGAGCCTGGGAGAAGAATGAAACTCAACGCTCATCTGCAAATGGAAAAATCAAGCATTCAACCATAATAGCGACGCTAGGTCACAGGCTGAGTTATCAAATCGCTGAATAGATACATCCAGTGTCGACGAAAGCACACTCCTGACACATTTATAGCTGAGATTTAGAACTACTGAGATTGAGATGTTCAGACGCAAGAGTCTTGGGACCGCTTTCAGCCCAACCCCCGGCCTCGGCTCAGCCAGAAAGCTACTCTCCAGGGAAGGGAATTTGTCTATGCAGTGGAAGCAGTTTGTGTACTAAATACTAAGGAAACACGGATGACGTTTCAATGGACATAATGTTTCATCTCTTAAACTTTGAGTACTAATTCTAGTTTGAGAGAAGATGAGGAATCAACTTGTCAGTGAGGCAAGACTCTCGCCATCTTCTGTACCGTGCACAGCGTTTGGAAGACTCGATCAGAAGAAAGTCAACTCCACGCCAATGAGAGCTGTTCTGCGCTCCCCGCGGGAGAAGGTGGGTCCCCAGATTGCACAATGGCCCATGCAGTTTTATTCACCCGACCTTATCCCCAAAACTACTCTACGTCCTCTCAGGATGGTGTGCCTTTAACTTGTCTTTGGCTGACATATGTAAACCACGTGAGCCCAACGTGTGCTGGCTTAAAGATACATGGACAAGAGGTCGACCTAAGCAAACCATGGGGGGGGGGGGAGGGCGTGTCCCAGGAATGCTGAACTATGCAAATGAGGAGGCTGGGAACCTCTGGCTCCATCAAAAGCCTCTGCTCACTCCCAGTCATCCGATTGCCATGGATGTGGCGGGACTTAAAGAATGTGGAACTCACAATTAAAACAGTGACAGACTAGTTTCATTTCACCAAACCCTGTTCAATTGGTATGACTGTGAGCCTAGCTGGGAGCAGCATGCAACCTTGGTCCTTTGTGCTTCAAAGAAAGAGCTGCCTGCCTGGGTCCTTTCTTTCCTCTTCCTCCTTGGCCAAAAAAAAAAAAAAAGGTCACATCTCCTATGGAGGACATTGGCATCTCTTCTTATTTGTGAGTTAAGAGAGGAAAATCTTTCAAATCGTGACCTGCTTGTGGAATCAAAATTTTCTGGCCGATTCTGGAAAGTTCCAAGGCAAACAAAGGCTAAATAGCTTTTCAGGGCTATTTTTCCAGCAAAAGCAAAATGGGAGATTGGAGGGGGAACTGCTAAGAAATGTAAATGACTCAACCCCTCAAGCCAAAGACAATTCAGACACACAGGCCCTTTGTCACCCCCAATTAACTCTAAATTACTTCTCATCTCCTCCTCACTTTCTCCTCAGGGATATGGGTTTCTTTAGTTCAAGGTTTGGGAGATGAAGGGTGAGTCTCCACACAGTAATAAGCTGTGAAGAAAAAAAAATAAAAGACCACTGTTCCATCATCCGCAAACACCCTCCTCCACATCCCTCCTCTCTCTGCAGAGTCTCAGGCATGCAACTGACTCCTCTGCGCGGCTGGGGAGTATTAATTCTATGCTCCGGAAGAGGGACCAGAATGCTCAGACCCACCCAGCATGAACAGTGGGTGAGCTGCATGTTCATACCTTGTACCTCTGCTCCTGCTATGGATCTGAGTTCCAGGCACATCCGCTGAAGTTTTCAGGTTCTTGAGTCCCAGTGGGAAGGACACATGCTTTAAAACTATCTTCTATCCAGGAAGGGAACACACTCCTAGTGAGCTAGGGAGGAGCATGGATACACTCAAAATTGCTGACCCAGGAGACTCTTGACCCGTTTGTAGACCACCTACCTTCTCTTGCTTTTTACAAGCATGCTCTGTATGTTATACACAGCCCAGCTGAAGAAGGGTTTCCAGTCTTTCTCTGCCAACTGCATATGTTACTCTTGAGGTTGGGGTCCCTTACTCCAGCCTGAATCCCCTTCCACACCTCCACCTGCTAAATCCCAAAGCAAGACTAATACAAAAGACTTACACCCCTTCCACAGTGGAGAAAGCTGCACCATAGGATTAAGCTCACAGGTAGCAAGTTGAGTATCTAGGCTGGATGCGGCTGGACTACAAAACTCTCTTTTCCTGGATGACTTAAGCTCACATTGCACTTTCCTAAAATTCACTTAAACTCTCCATTGGAGCTATTAATGTTTTCAGTTTTCCAGGATTGGACCGATCGCGTCCCTGCCCCCCGCCCCACCCCCCAACCTGGTTCTAAGGTGCCTCTGATAGAAAATGCCAGCAAAGCTCTCTGTTCCTTGAAGGGAAGTTTCAATAAACACAAGTTATTAACCTTCGGAGCACCCAGAATTCTGAATGAAGAAGTTATAAAAAAAAATTATCATAAAGTCCTGCTGGGGTTTGATAATGAAGAGCTGCTTTACTGCCTCTACAAATACCTCCTTTTCTCTCAGAGCACAAAGGTGAACCCCCTCCAGCTAGAACTGGCTTTTATTCCAGTCCCGGCCACACAGCTTCTCTCTTCTGATACAAGGAAAGGTCGAGCCCCTCTTTCCAGAGTCTTCACAGTGTGTTGCCTGGAGGCTCTGAGCAGCAGGTGCTGAGGCAGGGGACAGCCTGCCTCCCTGTCCTCTGGCTGACTCCCCCAAGTGCAGCTGAGAAGGCAGCATGAGAAGGCTGACAGGAGTAAAGATGCTGAGAAGGCCAGACGCAGACACTTAGTGCTCAAGGAGGTGTCAAGGACCTGCCTTTGTCCACACAAGCCACACAGCAAAGTGAGAACCAAGCTGCTGCGGCTATCCTCAAGTGAGTGTTCTGCAGGAGGAGGAAGACAAGAGAGAAAGGATCTAGGAGGAGCATCTTGCCTGCTCTGTGGAATCTACATCTTCCTAATGCTGAGCTGGGAGCAAGAATGAGGGATAGTCTTGCATGGGTTACTTTTATAACAGACCAGCCAACAGAACAACTTCTAAGGGGGAACTATATTTCTGCTCACAGTTTCAGAGGGCCCCATCCATGGTTGCACATCCCATGACTTTCTTAGATGAGGCCAGCCAAAACGTCAGGAAACGTGACAGTCCATCTAGGTGGGAGAAGACAGGCCATGAAAGGGAAGGTCAAGAAAAAGGAAGACAAATCCTTTCTTACCAAAAATGAACTTGAAGGAAAACATCTGCCATGGTCTGGTCATGGTGGGCCATTGTAGGGACTCAGTGGTGTCACTGTCAGAGAGTAGGGTACATCTGAGGTACAAGGGCTTACTTCCACAGCAATGACCCTCCCTCATTCTCTTCTCCATTCTCCTAATGGAGTCTTCAGAACATTGTGTTACCTACACTGTGACTCATCCAAGGATAAGCAGATCCCCCTCTATGCCACCACTATCAGCAAGGGTTTCTCAAAGGCCAGAACATCTAGCAGAATTCTTACACATGAAATCGCAAGTCACTGATTGACCCCTGGGTGCCTTTTGTAAAACGCCAGTCCAGCAGTTGGGCTAATGCATCTTCTCCAAGCCCACAAGAGTATCTCAAGGTCCAGCTTCCAGAAAAAAAAGCTCGTTTTTCTAAGCCTCCAATCAAAGAAGCCTTTGCACATTAAGAGAAATGTCCTGCAGATGGGAGCACCCAGCAGGGAAGCACCTTGATTAAAGCAACTTGTTCTGCTAAGTCTTGAATCTGCTCCCAGGATACAGGGCAGTTAGCACAGTGTAGAGGCGTCAGGCAATGTGAATTGTCTTATTTAATTGGAAAGCCCCTACCGAGCTTAGAACTGTTCACTTAGACAGGCAGATCAAGAAAAGGATGGGGAGTAGAAGCTATCAGAGATGTTCTGGAGGCTGGTGGGTCCTATATCCTTCTGCTTAATAAAGACATACTGAGCCTGTTTCCAGGAGAAACCTGGAACTCACGCTGCAAGAGCGTCCAAGAATTCATCATGCAGACATTTCTCAGGGGGCCAGAAGACACATCTCTGCTTATCTGACTTGGGTGCTCTTGTGGCAGGGAGGAGAGAATGAAGAAATGGAGGGAGTCTTAGCAATTTGACACAGGTTTTCCCTAGCCTCTCCTTCAAGTAGTATCCATTTAACTTGGACTGAAGTAGAAGTACCCAATAGGCAAAGATGAAAGGGGGTGATAAAAAGGAAGGCAGCTGAGGAGAGATAGCAGCCTATCCCCCCTTTCCTTTGCAAAAGTCACATCACAAAATAGAACCACTACATTCACTTGTTGTATAGCGATTCCCTGTGAACTGAAATATTCCAAACTGGGGGGAGTTCATGAGTCATGAGACTCATGAACTAGACAAGACTTAGAAGACTTAGGAAATAAACAAAACTCACACATCTCAGGAAGTTCCTAAAATTTACAAGTCTCAAAAAACCCCTCCCTAAGGTTATAATCAGTACGAAGTGCTGGGAGATAAGACTATGACAAGCCAAGCTGTCTTCAGGATGTTTGGAGCCGTGTGTGTGTGTGTGTGTGTGTGTGTGTGTGTGTGTGTGTGTGAGAGAGAGAGAGAGATTTCCCATTCTGGGGTAAGTCTTTTGGTATGTGTCTGCCTCTGAGTCTTCTATGAGTAACACTAGTAAATTCACTGCTCCAGTAAACTAGATTAGTGTGAAATACTTTCTTTGGTCTGGCATCAGTGCCCTGCCTGGGATAAACAGGCATTTGCTCACATCTTCAACAACTCTCCAGTTGTAACCCTCATGTCTACCTGATTTTCTTATTCATTACTAAGATGAAGATTTAAATTTTCTTAATTCCACATTGTCACCACCCTATATGCTTCTATACTGCCCTTGAAATTGTCTCTGCTCCCTCCCCTCGCCCCACTTTATGCACGGGAGGCCTAAATAATGGAGTCCATCTCATTACAGACAGAAGTGTTTGTTCTAGGCCATAGTTTTATGTCTGATTCTTCTGAAAATGAAAACTGTCCAGTGGCTGTAGGTTCAGAGCAAGTGTAGTGTGTGCATGGGTAGGCTCATCTGTGCGCTATGCACGTGATGGGTTAAAGGTGTTTCATTTACACTAGTTCAATTATGAGAAAGCCAGGAACCTGCTTGGTTCCTTGGGTCCCTCCTCTGTCTCTTCCGCAGAAATCCCTCTCTGTGCAAGAGCTGTGGGAGTGGACCTGCTGGCATTTAGCTTCCTTAAAGGCCTTTGCTCCTGCACAGTATAGAGTGAAGGCATGACGCTTGGGCTCATACCTGGGCCATGGGTTGGTTGCCATGGAAATGACTGCAGTCACAAATAAGGCAGTATTATGTTCTCTCAGCAGGACCAGGGGAGAGCTAGAAGCTGGGGGTGGGGTGAGTGAAGGAAGGCAGAAAGGAAAGGAGGGGAGGGAGAAGAGAGAGGGTGAGGTAGGGAAGGAAAGAGGGAGAGAGAGACAGAGAATGAATTTCTATCAATAGTGACCCCAAAGGGTAACACACAAGAGGCGATTTCACACACAGTGAAGCAAAAGGGGTGTTGTTTGCTTTGAAGGGGTTTTACTTGCAGAGAACCAGGGAGAGAAACCAACTGCATTAGGCTTTTGCACCTTCCCTCCACTGCCTTGTGTCTCCTCTCCCATTGAGCAGTGATGCAAAAGCCTAATGAGGAAGGATGCAGATGGGATACAGTGCAGTTGGGAGACAGCAGAGGTGAGGACCCTGCTCTGAGCCTGGGCAGACAACTTAGAGCCTCTCAGTCCCTGGGTGTTCAGCAAGTTTCCTTTGAAATTTCTTCCTCTGTAAAAAGGCATAGAACTGTGAGCACAGACAGCTCGGCTGATAGAGTGGACTTTTAAAAATCATAAACCCTCCATAATCTCGAGGTACCCTTATTAAGGCATCCTCTCAAGCAGAATGCTGCTAGAAGGAAAACGGCTTCATTGTCTTCCTAAGGTCACCTTTTCATTCAAAGCTTTATTGGTTTCTTCACTGTAGACAAAGGTCTAGGATTCAAAACCTAGATTCATACCGGCTCAGCAAATAAAAAGCATGAAGTTTACTTAAACTAAGCTATGAGCCTTTAGATGACACAAGACATGCTCAAGTTCTTCCCATTCCAAGGCTGTGTATATGACATCTGAACCACACATAAAGTTTCTTGCAACATTCTATACTCTCAAGATAATCAGATTCAAAATTATTAGTCTCACACACTTCCTCCAACTACTACAATGTGTGCATGTGTGTGCATGTGTGTGAGTGCATGTGTGATATGTGTGCGTGTATGTGCATTATGGTATGTGTGTATGCATATGTGTGCATGTGTGCGTGCATGTACTGTGTACATGTACATGTATGATTTGTGTGCATGTGCATGTGTGTATATATGTCGTGTGTGTGTGCTGTGCATGTGTGGTGTGTGTGTGTGTATGTGCATGTGTGTCCATGTGCAGCGTGTGGTGTGTGTATGTGTGTGCATGCATGTGTGATGTGTGTGTAGTATGTGTGTGTGCATGGTGTGTGTGTGTGTGTGCATGTATGTTCACATGTGGAGACCAGAGGTCAATGTCAGATGTCATCCAGGATCTCTCCTGGAACTGGGTGCTCACCAATTAGGCTATACTAATTTGTCAGCAAACCACAGAGATCTATCTGTCTCCATCTCCCCAAAGCTGGGATTACAAGCAGCCATCGTGCCTGGCTTTTTTTTTCCGGGTACTGAGAATGGAACTCAGGTCTTCACATTTGCACAGCAAGCACTTTAGCAGCAGACTCCTCACACCCTTTGACCACTACAACTTTTATCGTGATCCCATTGGCTAGCTCAGCTTTAGCCAAGTGTCTAGCAGCATCCTGTGCAATATGATTTGAAAAGCATCACCCGTCTTACCAACCTAGAATTTCTTGACCACTCAACTCCTACTCAAAACCCTACAATCATGCTCTCCCCTTAGAACTCTACGTGTATGCTGTCCTCTTTTGTCCTACAAAGGCATATCCACTAAACACAAAGACATCAGTGCATGCTACCCAGACTTCTCCGTAGGAATGCACTTTCAACCACAAAATATCCTCAGTTCAATAAAACATGTACAAGGGAAGATACCATTGCCCCTTAGGACCCAGAGCTGCTCAGTCCTGGGCATGAGCCTCAGCTGGGAGCAGGGTCTTACTCCCTCACAGTGGCATCGGACAGAAGCTTGACGTCGTTCAAAGCAGATGGGAGGCCGTGAAGTTCTTTACTTGTTTCCAGGATGATTCCTTGATGTGGTTCAACTGTTCCAAATGCTCCATGGTCCTGACCATAGTCCCTACCTTTCTTCCTCTACATGGAGTATGGCTTGGAGAGAGGAGCCTTGAGCTAACTGAGGAGGCCAGTGGTTGAGTCTAGTTAGAACTCAGGCAGCTGCCAGCCGGAGATCCCCACAGGTCCTCAGAGCAGAGAAAGGGGAAAGAGACTTTGATCCTGAGCAAAGCTCATAGTACCTGATTAATCAGAAGTACTTGGGTAACATAGACAATCATAAAAATAAATGACATATATTATGATTTGGACATAAGATGTCCCCTATACACTCAGGTCTTTAGACACCTGGTCCACCTGGCTGTTGGAATTGTTTAAGGGACATAATGGAGGAAGACAATGAGAAGGAAAAGTTGGTAGAGACAAACACCTTCCCAAACCTAACTTAGAACATTAACCTGCAGACCTGCAGAACTCAATAAACTTCAAATAGAACTTTAAAAACTGAGTTCACACATATTATTATTGTTCACTATTAATATTGTATTTGAACCAATGATTCCAAAGATAAACTCTGAAAATATAAGTATAAAATCTAAATTTGATTAAGTTCTGAAACCATGAAACTATCAAATGAGAATTTTACATACATTAAAACTATCTTTCAAGAAAAGAAGAAAGATAAAAATTAACACATATAGCGCCAGTAAAATGAGTCAGCTGGTAAAGTTGCTTGTTGCCAAACCCAGTGAGCTGTGTTCAAATCCCACATGATGAGGGAAAAGAAAGTACCTATCCTCTGACCTGCACATGTACACTGTAGCACACATGCCTACACATACATATACATACATATATATACACACAAACATATATACATACACACATACACAAATGTATACACACACATGCACACACACAAATAAGTACATGCTGAAATCACTAACACATTTTGTTTTAAAAGAAAAAGAAGGGCAGTCCACTGCTGACAGATTTGCTCTACAAGAAATACCACATGGAGATGGACAGTAAATCACATCAGACAATGGACCGGAATCCACGGGGAAGCATTAAAACCATCACAAGCAGCTATATAGGTAGGTAAATACAAAAGACTGTGACTATTACCTTCTCTTTTCCCTTCCTAATGTCCTTAAAGAAATAGAACATATAAGACAATAAGTAGATTGCTGATATCACAGTGTAGCAATACTAGCAACAACAACAAAAAATATATATATATGAGGAAAGAGAAATCAGATCTCAGTGAGGCAGTTTCCAAAACCGATAATGAGGTCGGTTATTAAGCTAAGAAAGACTGTAATAAATAAGAATGGCAGCAGCACTTAGAGAACTCGCTAAAAATTGTCTCAACCACCATAGAGAGAGATACAGATCAGTAAAGACGCACTTAACATTCACTAACGCAATGACGGTGGCAGAGGGGGAACGCAGGAAGACGGAATACACGCGAAGGACAACAGCAAAATGCAGGCAGGAGTCTACGAGTGCCAAGAAGACATTAAATGAGCAAACGTGAAGACTTTAAGTATCACAGTAAAGACTGAGATTGAGGCTGGCGAGATGCTCAGCAGATAAAGGCACTTGCCACCAGCCTGGGGGCCTGAGTTCAATCCCTGAGACACCCACATGGTAGAGGTAATGAATTAATTTCCAAACATTGTCCTCTGACTTCCACACACATGTCATGCCACATGTACGTGAGCACACGAGAAAGAAAGAAAGAAAGAAAGAAAGAAAGAAAGAAAGAAAGAAAGAAAGAAAGAAAGAAAATTAATATTAGTTCACAAGACTACTTTAGAATCATGGCATCTTGAAAAAGAGGAGTGGAAAAATAAATAGCAAGTTGCCACAGAGAGCTGGGTGAGTATCTTTTAAAAAGCAGACTTAGAAAAAAATTACCCAAGTCAAAGTCAAAAAGAAGCCTCTGCAAATGATAAAGGGGTTAAAGCGTTAGGGACGTATAGCCAGGACAAGTGTGTCCGCATCTGACAAGAGAGCTCGAAAATACAGAAAGCCATGACTAACAGAAATAAATAGATGATTTGAAAACCACAAGTGTTACTCTTACATCCTCAGCAATAGACAGCACACTCAGATAACAAATGGATATAGGAAACCTGGACAACACTATCAACAAATTTGACCTGACAATCACAAGGCATGGAGTCCAAGGACAAGAGAATACACACACTTCAAGAGCTCGGTTATTCTCTAACTTAGAACAGAATGTAAGGCGTGGCAAAGCAAAGCCAGAAACCATGTCTCACTAATGTTTAAGCAGGTTAAGGAGATGTGCAAGTGGTAGGAACTCAGCAGGATCCCAGAACCCACGGAAAGCAGTATGGTAGTACACTTCTGAAACCCCAGCTCACCTGCAGCCAGATGGGAGGCAAGAGAAGCATCTGGGCCAGCGAGCCTGATGCATGCAGTTGTGAACCAGAAACCCAACCCCAAATAAGAAGGAAGGTAAGGACTAATACCCAAGGTTGCCCTCTGACCTCCACATGCAGATCATAGCATGTACATGTACACATGTGCATACACACACAAACATATATATATATGTACATACACACAAACACATACATATACATATGCATATACATACACACAAACACATACACACATATACATATACATACACACAAACACACACATACATACTCACATACATGCAAACATACACATACATGCACATGAGAGTTTAGAAGTTTTTAACTGAAAAACTAAAATTAAGAATGTTGAATTTAACAGAATTATGTTAGAAATCAAAAGAAAGGGAGAAAAACTCAAATATTTGGAAATTTGATAATCTGTTTTTAAATACTAGGTGAATCAAAGAGAAAATCAAAAAAGGAGACTAGAATATAATTTGAACTGGATGAAAATGAAAGTGCTATTGATCAGGGTCATGGGCTATAACAGTGTCTCCTCCATCAGTACGCCTGTCTCCTGCAACAGAACACCTGTCCACCTCTATCAGAACACCTGCCTCCCCCAACAGAACGTCTGCCTCCTCCATCAGAACACCTTCCTCCTCCATCAGAATACCTGCCTCCTCCATCAGAACACCTTCCTCCTCCATCAGAATACCTGCCTCCTCCATCAGAACACCTGCCTCCTCCATCAGAACATTTGCCTCCCTCAACAGAACACCTGTCTCCTCCATCAGATCACCTGCATCAGAGAAGAAATGGTACCAAGGCCCAACAGAATTCTGTGTGCCTTGGAAAAGGAGAAAAGCTTAAGCCAGAGCACCATGGAGACAGGAAGTAAGTTGACAGGAAGTAAGTTCCACTGCTGTGGAAACTTGATGAAGTAGAAAACAGAAAAGCAATAGGGAAATAACAGAAGTTGATTCTCTAAAATGATCAGCACATTGACCAATATTTTAATTAAGATGAGAAAGAAGAAACATCAGACAATTTCCCAAAACCAGAAAGGAAAGGGGTGGCACACGATAACTGACCTAGGAAGATAAATCAAGCAGAACATTTATTTCATTAGGTTGTTGTGGATTGAACTCAAGGCTTTGCCCATACTAGGCAATTAATCTATGACTGAATTTCAGCCCCAGCCTCATACTAATTACTCATTCACATACAAACACATAAACATAAATAGATAGGGAGAGAGGGAGGGAGGAAGGGAGGGAGGGAGGGAGGGAGGGGGAGAGAGAGAGAGAGAGAGAGAGAGAGAGAGAGAGAGAGAGAGAGAGAGAGAGAGAGAGAGAGAGTCACTAATTTACTCAGGCTAGTCTTAAACTCTGAAGCCCAGCCAAGCCTTGATTGTGTAATCCCCCTGCCTCAGCTTCCTAAATAGCTCAGATTAAAGGGCTGTTAATCACTAGGCCTGGTTAGTTATGAGACAGCATTTTGAATAGTTTTTTGCCAACAATCTGGATGAAATGAACAGATTCTTAGAAAGACTCAAATTGCCAAAATTTAGAAGGAAATAGAAAATCCAAATGAGCCTATTACAAGTCAAAAAAGAAAGTTGAATTTGTAACTGGAAGGATTTCACCAGGAGAACTCCAGATGGCCTCGCTTTTGCGCTCTGTCAAACATTTAATGATGAGATAATACCAAGTCCAAAAATTCCTTCAGAAAATAACAGAGAGGGAAGCATCGCAACCACTTGTTATGAGACTCTTCCTGGGATACCAAATTGTACAAGAACTCAGCAAGAAAATAGCAGATTAATAGCTCTTATTGATACAGTCACAAAAATTCTTAACAGAATTAGCAAATCCAGCAACATGAGAGTATGCAAAACAATGAAACCCTCAAGTCACTACTATTTAATAACAATCAGTCTCTATCAGTGGTGCACACAGAGTTAAGAGGCCACACTCTATCAGGGATATTTGTACTCATATTTTATTGGAGCACCATTCACAATAACCAAAATATGGAATCAGTGAACAACCAGGTAAAGAAAGGATGGTGCATATATGTGTATATAATGAGAATGAACAAAGGCACACACAGTAGAGAAAGGCACAGAAGGCAGATGTAAACCCAAATCCTCTTTTGCAACCCAGATATTATTCAGTATGAACTTTGACACATTAGGAGGAACACGACATGCAAGACAGACGAGAGTGAAGATGATGATGGTGCAGATAAGACAGCTCGTCTTCAACACGAGGCTGGGAGTTAAAGACACCTGTCTGTTGTGAATGGCTGCTTCCTTCAATGTGGCATTGCATATCCACTACACAGATCACAGTGTTCTGTGCATGATAGGAGTGAGTGGTTTCATTCTGAGGACACATCTGGAATGTCAGTAAGTACTAGGCAGATCGGTCTTAAAATGGTTGCCAGAAGACATTGTTTGAAGAAATTGAATGCCAAAGATCTCTTTTAAGGAACCTTGAAGTTGTCATGGGTATGTCTGTCCTTAATTTAAATGGAGATAAAATAATTATGGGCTAATGGCACAACTGGATTAAGCATCAACTCTTTAAGAAAAGGCTATCTTAAGAAACCTTAAATCCAGAGACCATGATGGACAGCAAAAGAATCATATGTAAAATACTTAAATAAAATTTTTTACTCATTTTTAATCTATTCATATTTTATTTATTCAAATAAATAAATAAAAATAACAGAGTTCCATAACTTGAGACACATAGTTCAAATCATGTTAGGTGAAATAAACCGAACACAGAATACATCTAATGCATGTTCTGCCTCACCTAAGAAAGTTGGAAAACAGTAAAAATATTCACAGAAGAGATGAAAGTATTCATCATTTGAGACATGGAAGGCATAAGGAAGGAGAGAGAAAACAGAATAAAGGTTGGACCGTGAATATCAAGATTTTTACTACATGGGAGAAATAGTTGTAGTGTTTACAATATCGTTGAGTAATATTCATCTATAGCAGTTTATGACATATGTCTAAGAAAATAGATAAGAAGCAACTCCAGTTCCCAAGCACACAGAAGTAGTAATTATTAGAGAAAATGGAAATGCTAATTACTAGGGCTGGAGGAATGGCTCAGCAATTGCTACTCTTGCAAAGGACCTGGATTTGTTTCCCAACAACATAGCAGCTTACAACCATCCAGTTCCAGAGAATCTGAGACCTTTTTTGGCCTCCATAGGTACCAGGCAGATGTGTCATACACACAAACCTGCAAGTAGAACATTCATGCATATAAAATAAACCTTTTTTTAAAAAAAGAAGGGCTAATTAATATTATTTGTTTCACATTTGTATGCACACATCAAATAATTATGGTGTGCCCAATAAATATGTTCAGATATTAGTAATCCATTTTTAAAACATCTTGAGGAGAAAAAAGATTCCAGATTCTTAGCAGGATCAGGAGGTGGAGACTGTTCGGTTATCTTTCGTTGCAGAGCCAGGAAGCAGAATGGGGGAAAGCTGGCCACAGAGGAGGAGGAAGCCGCCCTAATAATAGATTGTGTGTAACCTGGCAACGTGTTTATAGAGGTATCTTAAAAAAGAAAAGGAATGTGTTTAGGAGAGAGAAAAAGAAAGGAACAGAACCTGTCCTACTCCCAACTGCCCTTTGTGTGAACTTCCAGTACAGGCATGAGGCAATGAGACAAAGAAAAGAAGGTGCAATGACAGAACATGATAGAGTCTCAGAACCTTTATCGTAGAGAATCCAAAGAGTGAGAAAGCAAAGTAAAAAAAAATATATAAACTAAGATAGAGGATTGATGGATGATAGACAGAAGTCAGACAGTGACTCATTACTTATTACTTTGTTTTCCTGACACTATGATAAAATACCATGGCCAAAACAGCTTAAGGAAGGATGGGTTTATGTAGGCTTATGGTTGGATGATAGACATCCATGGATGATAGATAGAAGAAGTCAGACAGTGACTCATTACTTATTAGTTTGTTTTCCTGTCACTATGATAAAATGCCATGATCAAAACAGCTTAAGGAAGGATGGGTTTATGTAGGCTTACAGTTCCAGGGGGCTACAGTCCATCGTGGAGAGTAAAGCATGGTAACAGAAGTAGGAGGCGGAGAACAAGAACAGGAAGTGAAGCAAGGCTGTAAGTCCTCAAAGCCCACCCCCAGTGACTTCCTCCAGCAAGACTCCACCTCCTGAAGGATCCATAACATCCCCACACAGTGTCACCAGCTGGGAACCATGTGTTCAAATACAAGAGCCTATGAGGGACATTTGTCATTCAAACCTCCACAGGCTGACAGATAGGGAGACAGACAGGCTGCAGATGGGAAATTTGCCTTCAAAACATTGAATAACTCACTAATTTCCTCCCTAATTGACCTTAAAATCCAATAATTATTTCCAAGGGTATTTTCTAAACTCTTAATCCAATTTGCCCAATTATGGATTATGTGTCTGTGATGAGTAAGCTATTACCAAATAACCTGATAGGAACCTTTGTTTGAAATTTAATTTCCAGGTTCAAGTGAAATAGAATGGGACATGACTTGTTACAGGTTTCAGGGTGATGTGAAGAATGCTTTTAGAGAGTTTCATCATTTATGAGCCTACAGACTTAGCATCAAAATTAAAATGAGACTGATTCTTTCTACATAAGTATGTCAACCTGTTTTTTTCCAACTATTTTTATTCTTTTTTTTTTAAACAAAAAAAAATCTCTAGATCTGGCTTCTTTCTTTTAAAAACTGAGTGCAAGCTGGCAATGCCCGGATATACGCCTACATAAGCCTCCCTTGGAATGTGCGAAAGGATGAAGCAGACTGTGAACTAACCCTGGGTGTGCCAAACACAACAGGCTGTTTGCTTCTCCCTTCCATACAACTACCAAGACTTTGCTCAAAGCAGAAGTTCAGTGAGGGGAGGGGGGGATGACAAATGAGAACTTCAGGATAGTAAATTCTCATCTACTTACTAACGTTGAATAATTCTGGTGCTTTCTGTCACCTAGAATAGAAAAGTTTCAATGTCTTCGTAGTATGATTTTTTTTTTAAATTTTTGGTTAAGAAGATAATCTATCCATGTGCGTTAGAAGCATTACAATTATCAAAGGATATCCTTATGATCATAGAAGGATATACAGATAGTCCAGTAAGGTCAAGGCAGCTGATAGGTTCATAAGGTTCATATCAGCTGATTCTGAGTCTCCCCTCAAAGAGTTACAGTGGAGACTGGCTGTCTTGACCGCATCTTCTGCTCATCTTCTTACTGCATCTCTACTCTTCTAGATTGGCAAATGTCCCTACAAAGTCATTCCTACCAGGAGCTGCAACCTACTAGATCCCCAGTCACTCCTTCAGAGAATAGCCCTGCTAGAAGTACACCTGAATGATGTGCCCTATGGCCCCAACACTAAGGGCAGCTTCCTCTTGAAAACTATGACTACTGACAGACCAACTATGGTGATGAAATTGGGGACTGTTTAAGAACATGTCTGTAATGCCAACACTAAGGAAGTGGAAACAGGAAGATTAGAAGTTCAAGGTCATCCTCAGCTATACAGATAGTTTGAGGTCAGCCTGAGCTATAAGACATCCCATCACAAAAAAAAAAAAGGAAGGAAAAGAGAAAAAAACCAGGATTGTGGGACTAGATAGAGAGGGAGCTCTAGCACTTGCAGAGCAGTCATGAGATCTAGAGTTCAGATCCCAGCACTCACAAAATAATCTGGGCATCCCTGAACACAACTGCAATATCCATCCCTGTAATACCCATCTAAGGTAGGTGGAAACTGTAAGATTACTGGAGTTTGCTATGGTGTTTTGAATGAGAATGACCCCATAGGCTCAAATATTCAAGTGTTTAGCTCCTGTTGGTGGACTATTTAGGAAGGATTAGGAGATATGACCTTGGAGAGGGTATGTCACAGGGGGTAGGATTTGAGGTTTTAAAAATCCACACCAGGCATCTCTCCCCCCCCCTTTCCTCCACCCCCCTTCTCTCCCCCCCCCCTCTGCCTTCTACTTGTAGATCATTTGCATACACTCAGCTACTGCTCCAGGGTCACGCCTGCCTGCCAACACCCTCCCCACCAGATGATCACAGACTAACCCTCTGAAACTGCTGCCTGTTATATGTTGTCTTATAAGTTTTAAACTCTCTTTTGTAAGTTGTCTTGGTCATGGTGTTTCATCACAGCAATAGAACGGCAACTAAGACACAGACCATCGGAGAAAATAACTCCAGGTTCACAGAGAGACTCCACTTGAAAGGAATAGGCGGGAGCGGTAGAAGATGCCCAGAGCTCTCTTCTGATCACCACATGCACCTCTCAAGATTTTTAAAGGAATATAAAGATGAAATATTTAATGAATTGAATAAGTCTTTTAGAAAATATATACATGTACATACATATATATATACTTATATATACACACATATATATATTATTAAGAGTAGAGTATACATATAGCCTAACTATTGTCTGTTGGTAGATATCTATCTACCTGTGGATACCTACTGGCAGAGAAGAAGGGAAATACAAGGGTATGATGGAGTGGGGGGGCGGTATTAAGGAGTCTAATATAAGCAAACTAGAATGATAAGTATATATAAAAAGTCATAATGAAACCTACTGTTTGTATGTTAACCAAGAAAATAAAAAAGATGAAGCACTGTTAATAATATTTAGCACCTGAAATAGCTCATCATTTAATGAGGAGGTAATGGCAAATCCACATAATTAAATACCAATTACTAATTATTAAGGGTTATTTTAACACACACTACAAATAATGTTTCACTTATATTATAATAATATCCCACAGAAATATTCACTAGGATAAAAAGAAATCCTTGCTCTGCATTGTACGGCATACATGTATTAGTGAAAATTAAGAGATATAGTAGAATTCACTTTTACCTTTACATACTCTCTAAAATCTTAAAAGCTGAAACCTTGATAGTCTGGAAGCCAAACCCCAGAAGTGTGGTTGTCACAGAAGACTGTCCCAGGTTCATTTCTGAGACTGTGATAAAATACCCTAACAAAAGCAACTTAGGGGAGAAAACGGTTTATTTAGTTTACAATTCCAGGGTACAGTTCATCACCTGGGGAAACTCAGGGCAGGGACTCAAGTGTCTAGTCAACCTCAGAGAGGGAGGAGTGCATGCATTACCATGCATGCAGGCCGCTTTCTTACTCAGCTGGCCCTTTCTACCCTTCTATAGTCTAGGACCTGAAACCAGGGAATGGTGTGCCCACAATGAACTGGGTCTTCCTATATCAGTTAACAATCTGGACATGTCCTCAGACATGCCATAGGCAAACCTGATCCAGACAGCCCCTTGCTGAAGCTCTCTTCATAGCCGACTCCCGGCTGTCATAAGTTGATGTTTTGAGACTCTTTACATTTCAATTTTCTGCTTTATATCAACAGTTTTCCTCACAAATAACCATATTCATAATTGCCATCATTAGTATGCAAGAGTGTAAGTATCGCTGCATCTTGATGGTGTGATCATTGCTTTACATTTTTCCAATCTACTGGCAATAATAAAATATTTCATGACTTGAATTTGCTTTTGTTTGATCACCAGAAAGGCTGACTTCTCCACATCTTTATTATTAAAAGTATCCAATGTATTATGAGACTCCTCATCTTTTCCTGTTGACTTATGGGCCCTTTTTATTAAAGATAGTACCTTGTGTTATATATAATATCTTTTCAAGTTTGACATTTGCCCCCTAATGTTTTATGAGGTTTTGTATATTTAATAATCATAAACTAATAATAACAATAAATGTCAAAAGGCTGGAGAGCTGGTTGAACAGTTAAGAATTCTTGTTGCTCTTGCAAAGGACTGAAGTTCAATTCCCAATACCCTCATTGGGTGGCTTACAACTCCTGAAACTCCAGCTCTGGTGGAATCTGGTGCCCCCTTCCAGTATCCATGGGCACTGCTACTCACATGGACACACACATAAGCATAGAAACATGTCAATAAAAATAAAATAAACCTTTAAAAAATAAAATAAATCTCAGGGTGGCTACAAGGTAACCCAAACTAATGCAGTCCTTTTGCCACTTCCAATCAAAAAAAGTAAATAAGTACATAGTTTACATTAAAAGGAAACAAAAACAAAAATTTTGGTGCCACAAACTAAATGGGCAGAATAAAGACAAGAGGCATCCCGTGATAGCTCAGAATCACAGTCGGCTAAGCACTGCCCTACTTGAATGAATTCCAAGGAACAAGAAACACACCACTGGATAGAAAGCAAACTTGAAGTGTCTGCCCAAAACTGGACCATGGAACACATTGCTTTCATATAAGAGGAAAAGTGGTGTGGGGAAGAAGAGGGCTAGCTCCTGAAAACATGGTTTCTCATTACCTACAACTCTGAAAGTCTCCCACAAGGAAATAAGACGAACGCCTTATAACACACAGGATGCAGGGACTACATGTGTAAACATGAGGAAGGGCAGGAATGTAAGTACTAAAACAATTGCAAGGCTTTTAAGATTCTCAGGATGAAAACATCTCCAAGTTATGAGGCTGATTCTAATTAACATCTATTCTGCAGCAACTCTTCCCAAACATCCACAGAAGCATCCACGGAACAACTGACATTCACAGCATCCACAGCACTCCCAGCATGCACAGCACTCCCAGCATGCACAGCTCTCCCAGCATGCACAGCTCTCCCAGCATGCACAGCACTCCCAGCATTCACAGCACTCCCAGCATGCACAGCACTCCCAGCATGCACAGCACTCCCAGCATTCATAGCACTCCCCGCATGCACAGCTCTCCCACCATGCACAGCTCTCCCAGCATCCTCATTACTCCTATCATTCACAGAGCTCCTATCATCTGTGACACTCCACAGAAAAACAGGAAAAAGAGAGAGGACTGTTGAAGGTAAGCACAGGTCCAACTTTTAAATTAGCATATGCCCATAATCCCCAAAAGCAGGAGGTGGAAGCAGGATTTTGAGGCCTGCCTGGACTACCCAGAAAGTCTAATACCAAGGCTGGAGGGATAGCTCCATGCTTGTCATACAAGTATGAAGACATGAGTTAGATGCCCAGAACCCATGCGAAAAACCAGAGACACTAGCCGGTGAGCCTGTAATCCCAATGCCCCCAGGCATGGGCCAGCTTGCCTGGTGTACACAGAAGCCTCCAAAAGGTAGAAAGTAAGGATCAGTATCTGAGATTGTCCTCAGATTTACATGTGCATGCCCTAGTGTGTGCGCGTGCAGAAGAGGAAGAGGAAAAGGATTTCCATGCCACCCCAGACTATGTAGTATCAATTTCAATTGTCAATCTGACACAACCAAGAATCACCTGGGAAGAGAGTCTCAATGAAGGACTGTCTATGTCAGCTTGGCTGTAGGCATGTTCGTGGAAGACCATGTTGTGAGACAACCCAGCCCACTCTGGGTGGCACCATCCTCTAGTTAGGAGATCCTGAAATACATAGTAGAGAAACACAGCTGAACACAAGCTAGTGAGCCTGTATGGATCCATTTCTCCACGTTCTTGACTCCAGTAATGCTGTGGGCAGCTGTTTAAACTTCCTGCCTTGACTTCTCCACAATGATTGACTGTTACCTGGCATTATAAACTGAAATAATCCCCTACCTCCCCTATGTTGCTTTTTGCCAGGGCATTTTATTGCAACAGCAGAAATGAAACTAGGACACATACTATAAAGCTGTCACTGTGTCCCATACCCTGATCTAAGTGATTTCATATGCATTAGTTTAATTGATCAACACAATGTCTCCCCAGGCAGAGTCCTTTCTATAGATGAGAACACTGAATCACAGATGATAGCTCTGGACAATCCCAAGGCCCAAAACTGCAACACAAAATAATCACAATTTAAACACAGCCAGCCTTGGCTCCTGTGTATAAACCCCACATTGTTTTTATAACAGCCCAGCTTCAAAATATACGAGATACACATTTACAGAATTGCAAGGAAAAATTAGCAAACCCACAATCATAATAGACATTTTATTATACATGTCTCAGAATCTAATTAAGCAAATAAAAAATTGGTGAAGACACAGAACACAATTAAAATGCTTGATATAATGGTGCTATATAAAATTCCATTGCCAACCATTAGAGACTACACACTCTGTTCAAGCAGCATGAAACACTTGTAAAAATAGATCATATGAAAGGTTGTGGAGCAATTTGCCAAGAATCCCAGAAAATGGAAGGCACAGGGGCCATCATCTCTGACCACAGTTTAATTAAATAAGACATCAATAACAGAAAGATAGCTCACATGTTTGTAAGTTTTAAAGCATAACTTTCAATTGCATTATGGGTCAGAGAACAAATCATAATGAGTGCAATAAAATCTATAGGGATAAAAAGAGATGATAAAGCAAGATATCAAAAGTCACCAAAGGACAGTAAGGTAGCTTTTCTTTAAGTATTAGAAAGGAAAGAAAGTTAAAAACTAAGAAGTCAACGTTCAAGTAAAGGTTGAAAAGAAGTAACTTGAGTAAACATGAAATGTAGAAAATGAAAAAGTAAAAGCAGCTAAGAACATGGGGAGGGACAACTCCAGTGAGCTGTTGCTTCATGGGCTTCTTAAAATCAGCCCAGAGGAGAAGGAGTGAATGTTGAGCCTGAGGTAAACCTGGGAAACAGAAGTGTTCATCTAGGGCTCTGTGGTCTGCAGCAGGGTTCTTAATCTCTCTGGACAGCAGTTTGTTCATAGTTAACCTTTGAGAGAAACTCAAACTCAGCAGGCCCAAAACTTTAATAGGCAATTTGTTAGCATGAGAATGTTGGGACTGGAAAATCACCAGAGATGTGGCCTCTGGACTTTGTGCAGTGGCAGGAGAAATGGCCTTTGGTCATTGTGCGGTAGCTTTATAATATAGTAGGAAATCAGACACATCCAAATAAAGTTCTTCCATCTTTTGACTGATATAAGCCAAGGAAGGTGCTAGAAAATTCCAGACTGAAAAAGGAAACTGATTTAATTTGCAAACTCTCTGAGGAATTAATTCATAACAGAGGGAAAAGTCCCTTGCCTGTAGGATGCTATGGGTGCCTGAAACACTAATGTCCAGCAAGTTCATGACCTGAACAGACCCTAATAGAGAGTGGGTATTAAAGAATGGAGTGGAGATGAGCATGCGAGGTGGATCACTCCAGGGAGGCATTGGCACAGTCTGAAGCATCATCATCTCATGAGTCCCTGTCTCACTTTTAAGAGGCATTCACAAAACACTCAAGACTTTCAGGCAAGATGGTGGACACCTACACATGATCATGGGGCCTGGGGGAACGAAGAGTCAAGATAACTAAGAATAGACTGTGGTAAGGCGGAGAGAATTGGAATCACAGAGGAGGGGAAGGAGCAGCTGAAAGGTGCAGAGAAACAGAAGGGTGTCCCAGAAGGGAGTAAGTCACATGTGACTTTGGCCATGTGGTTCCTTGGTGAGGGAAGGAGAAACAGAAGTCTCATCAGAAGGCAGTCCAGGTGACCCTGGAGAAAAGAAACCAGCATTCCTGCCCAAAGGAAGAGCTAGGGTTCCCACAGGACTCAAGTTCAGGTGTGGGTTTTAGTAAGACAGTGACTCTTCCCGCTTGGAGGGTCAGCAGTGGAATAGAGGTCCATTCTGTCCCTCTCCATTGCTCAGAGGACAATGGCCAGGCACCATCTTTAGGAGGAAAACTATGTTTTAACTCTGGGAGACTAAATAGAATAATCACAAATCAAAAATCCTGAACAACCTTCCACCCAATCACATGGGAAGCATTAGTAGGGATTGGGATAATCAGGTTCTCGTCTATAAGTTGGGTAGGGACTTGGCTCAGGCAGTGATGTGTACAGGGAGGATGTCTCACCCACAGTGGCTAGGAGCTGATGTCATCACCTGAAGATTATTTTAAAGTCTGGTCAACCCCAGTCCTGAAGTGATCAGCTAGATCAACCCCCAAAGTCACCTAACAGTTGTCAGATTCACTGCTATAGAGACTGAGGTGGGGGGGGATTGTTATAGAGACTGAGAAGTGGGGGGCTGGGAGTTGTTGCTGCTAAGACAGGGTCTCCTATATCCCATGCTAGCCTTACACTCACTTTATAACTGGTTTCCAGCCTCTGCCTTCTGCGTCCTGGGATTACAGGTGTTTACTGCCATGCCTGGCCAGATGTTGAGAATTCTGAAGCTCCTTGCCATCTCTACCCTCATCATCCATGTGACTAATGAATTTAGGCTCTTCAGACACAGGCCTGCCCATGCCTTTCTCGGTCCTGTTTGTTTTCCTTGCTCCCAGAGTATTTAGGAGACACCACAGCTAGAACACTAGCTACCCAGGTGTATGAACCGAGGCATCTCAGAAGGGTAGGAAAAGCAGCTAAGCCCACATCCTGCAAAGCTGAGGGTGACTGCCATAGGTCCCTGGTATACAAAGAAAAGCTACTAAAGTGAAGATAACTCGGCTGGACATCTGACACGTGCCATTACAAGCTCAGCACCAGCATAACTGCAAGAAAACAAGTCTGTGTCTTCAGTTGATGTTCCCCCATAACCCTAGGGTCCACCAGGCAGACTCCAGTTTTAAATGACCCAGAAAAACTCTGCCTCAACATTTCTGGTTTTGCCCTTTATCCCTCTGTTCTCTTCAAATGATTGCTTTAGTCATGGTTTTACTTTGTGACCCAACTATAGCACTCATGGGCATGTTCTGAAGTATATAAATTACCATACTATAGAGATTCATAAACAACAGTGTTTCCTGTAGCACCATTCATACTAGATAAGAAACAGGCCTAGATGCCCATCCGTGAATGAGTTGATAGAGAAAATGTGGTACATACACACAATGGAGCTTAGATAACCACAAAGGCAAAGGAAATTGTATCACTTGCAGGAAAATGGATGCAACTGGAGACCATCGTGTTAAGCAAAATAAGTGAGCAAAACAAAATACAAGTGTGTACATGCACATCTGTATACTCCCAAAACATGAACAAAATGTCAGAGAGTTTAATGTCTTCAAGCTAGATGAAATCATGATGAGCTACGATAGCTATCCTGGCTGAGATGACAGACCAGTCTTGCTCCTTAGCAGGAAGGGAATAGCAGGTGGAACAATATGGCCCCAAGGTTTCCAAGGACATCACTACATAGACAATGACAGACTGAAGTGTGTGTGTGTGTTTGTGTATGTGTGTATATATATGTGTATATGTATGTATTATGTGTATATGTATGTATTATGTGTATATGTATGCATTATGTGTGTATGTATGTATATGCATGTGTGCATGTGTGTATGAATATGTGTATGTATGTGCATACATATGTATATGTGTGTATGTGTGTATGTATGCATCTGTGTATGTATGTATGTGTATATGTATGTATGAGTATATATGTGTATATATGTGTGTATGCATATATGCATGAATCTGTATATGTATGCGTGTATGTATGTATATGTGTATGTATATTTATCTATGTATGTGTGTATGCATGTGTGTATGTATATGTGTATGTATGTGTGTATGTATGTATGTATATGTGGTACAGCCCTCTATCCTCCAGCTCTTACATTCTTTCCCCTCCTCCTCTGTGATGTTCCCTGAGCCTTGGAGCACAGAATGATATCAGCATCCTGATTAGGGCAAATCATTCCAGAATTCCTTGTTCTTGGCATTTTGACCAGTTGTGAGTCTCAGCATTAATGGCTCCTGACAGTGATAAGAACCTCATCAGTGAAAGCTGAGACCAGCACTAATCTCTTGTCAGAAACATGAGCATGCAGAAGAAGTTTGATAACATGCCCATTTACCAAAACATCAGTGATAGGACCTATGACCTCCCAAGTCACAAGTTCTAGACCATGTTCACAGTAACAGGGAAGGGTTCCTTCCTGTGGAGTTGGCCTCAAAACAATTCATATAGTAGTTAGTTAACTCCATAATCGTTATGCCACTATTGTGCCTGTACCACCTTAAATTTTTAAGACAGTATCTCTCCCTGGCCCAGCTCTGACCAAATCTAGATTTAATGGCCATCAAGCCCCCAAGGATTTGTTTGTCTCTACTTCCCAAGCACTGGAATTATAATTGTACACACACACACACACACACACACACACACACACACACACACACACACAGAGAGAGAGAGAGAGAGACAGAGACAGAGACAGAGAGATACAGAGAGAGAGACAGGGAGACAGAGACACAGAAAGAGACAGACAGACAGACAGACAGAGAGACAGAGACAGAAAGTCACTTATTTTTTATGTAAGTTCTGGGGATTGGTCCTCTAAGTACTTTACTGATCAAGCTATTTTCTGGGCCTAAGCCTCTTTTTCTTTCTTTGAATCTGCTCCTCCCTTTGAGCTTGCTCCCTGCCCTCCAGCTCTCTCCATCCCCTATTACACATGGGTACTGGACAGCAAAACACCTTCAGATTCTCCAGTGCCATGCAGTTTTTAAATGTCAGTCTCTAAAGGGCACCTCTGCCAATGGCTCAGCCACATTGCAGGAATTTAATTACCTAAATGAAGTACACTCAAAGAAATGTGTGTAGACTTTTTTTTTTCTTCCCGCAACTCTATTTCATTTTGTATTTCTTCCCTTCTAATTGAAATTAATTTCCCTTGCTGTTTTGTGTTACGAAACACCAGGATAGGGTTATTATTCTGGGAAGGTAATTATAAAATTAGAAGGATAACCATGATGTGGAGATCCTAAATTGCAGGTGGCAGTGACCCCCAGCACACACAAGAGAAAACGTTCACAAAGGCAAGCTAAACTCTCCCATGAAGAAACTTCCATAGTCCTACAAAAGCCTCAGTTCAGTGGATGCCCACAAGGTACCACTGATAGAGAGGGTAAGTTGAGTACTGTGGTTTGCTGCCTAGATTCCCCCTCAAGACAAAATACTCCTCTACATGCTATAGAGAGGTGACTCCCAGCTGGTAAGTATGGTCCCTTGCCCAAGGCCCCACTGTGGAATCTTCTGAGGATGTGGTGTGTGTGTAAGTATGTGGGTGTGGTTGTGTGCATGCATACACGGGAGGTCAGAGGACAACTTTCAGTCCATGAGTCCTGGGGATGACTCCAGCATCAGACACGCTTAGCATTTTTACCCACGGAGTCATCTCCCCTGCCCTCTCTGAAGGACTTCACTGAGACTGCTTTACAACCTTCCCTCTGTCTATAGCAGCCCTCCCCCTTCCACAGATGTGGAACCCAAAAGTGTTCCACACAAAGCCTCCTAAAACCCAGGTTCATTTCACAATCAGCTTTGCAGGGAACCCCACCTGGAATTGAGAGGAGAATGATGATTTCCTTTTTAAAAAATTAATTTGATATGCAGGATATCTGATATTTGACCCCTGTAAAAGGGTCATCTGACCCTCAAAGGACTGGTGGCCCCACAGGTTTAGAACCCCTGTCCTAAGGCACCTCCCTAGAGCAGGCAGACAGTAATACACAATGAAAGACAAAGAAAAGGCTGGTGAACAGAAGCCCTAAAAAAAAAATAGCCCATGTATCTGTCTCCAACACTTCTGGATGCTGCAACAAAATGCTACACAGTGGTGACCTAAAAAGCACAAATTGGTCTCTTGTATCTCACAAGGCTAAGAAGATCAAAAGTAATTTGCCACAGGCAAATTGGCATCTTGAGAAGGGCCTGATGTCTGTCTTCCAGTTGTTTCTTGCGTTTCAAGAAATGAAATTCTTACTCTCTCTTCCTCTTCTCATGGAGGTTAATCTTGACATGAAGTTTCCACCTTAGAAACCTGTCTGAACAGACTTACATCCCTAGGGCCTTACTTCCAACAGGGGTTAGGTCTCAGCATAGGAACACCCAGTTCATAACAACAGCCTCTCGAGCACTCCTCCTTGAAGATAAGTTTCCATATCAGATCCTTAACAAGGGTCGATTGGCTGATTTTCCAATGACATCTCTAATATAGCTAAGCACAGAATCCAGAAATTAGACTGCAGTTGGCTGAGGTCAACCCTGGTATTGTCTGCCTTAGGTAGTTAGTAAACAAGCCACACTCCTTGTGTTAGGCATGATAAAAGTTGTCTTGGGGGTCAGGGGACACTGGAACATCTATCTGCTAAGACACTGTTTCTTGGTATGTCTACTAGAGTGTCTCTTCAGGACATGAACATTTGAATCCACCCTCACTCATTTTAAGTGGGAATCATGTGGCCAGCTGAGAGCCCAGAAGAACAAAGAGTTGGAGTAATAAGTGCCATAGTACAGAACTCCTTGGCCTCCATCAACCACATGAGACAATTTCCATAGAGAATTCCCTCTCAGAGATTAGATAAAGGCATAGGCATAGGGTGTAGACATGTCGGTTTGGTTTCAGAGAACTGCCCTACCATCTGAGCAATCCTGGGGCTCAGTTCACACCTAGCTCATGCGAACCCTCTGTTCCATTTCATTCTCACCAAAGCCTCTGACTGTAAATGAGTTAAAGAAACAAAGGGAAGTGTCCCTGTTAGGGTTACAATTGCTGCTAGGACAAAACATCATGACCCAAAGCAACTTGTGGAGGAAAGAGTTCACTTGGCTTAAAGGTTACATACAGCCTGCCATCAGGGAAAGCCAAGTTGAGAACTCAAGGCAGGAACCTGGAGGCCAAAGCTGATGCAGAGGCCATAGGGGAACAGTGCTTACTGGTGTGCACCCCAGAGCTTTCAATCTGCTTTCTTGTATACCCCGGGACCACCTGCCCAGGGGCAGTCACACACATAGTGAGCTGGTCCCTCCCATGTCAGTCATTAATCAAGAGTGGCCTATAGGTAACAGGACAAGAACATTTTCTCAATTACGTTTCTTCTTTCCAGATAACTTTAGCTTGTGCCACATTGACAAAGAGCTAGTGCATGAAGCCGCCATAGAAAAGCAGGTGAAAGAAAAGCAGGTGAAAGAGTTGTTCGCCCCTTTCCTTGTGCCAAACCCCACAGCAATATATCACAACTGTCTCACACTTCCCCCGGGAGACAAACAAGGAACAAAGAAAGTCTTTGTGCCTACAAAACAGTACCACGGAGTCTTTGTGAGGAAACAGTCTCAAAACTGGACTAGAATACGCAGCTTTGACTGTTGGGATAAAATATTATACTCAGGACTGCTCTGAAGCCAAGACATATTGCCAGCCCTGGCCTTCCTCACTTTGGTGACCAGAGACATTGAAAACACCCAGGGGTCATCCTTTTCAAAACTGCCTTTCCACACAAGAGTGCACAAAGGTTCTAATCGCTTCCCCAGTCTGAGACAATGAGAATGGTAAATGGTAGAACTTTGAAGTGTGTTTACATTTGGGATTGAGAAGACAGATCTTTGAGATTAAAGCCAGTAAGGAAAATCAAAGGTGATGAGCTATGGTGGGTACAAGATACAATACTGGTTACCATGAAGGAAGAGCTTCCAGGGCTGAGCCTCTAAGGGTGTGTGTGTGTGTGTGTGTGTGTGTGTGTGTGTGTGTGTGTGTGTGTGTGTGTGTGTGTGTGTGTGTTTCTGTGTATGTCTGTGTGTTTGTGTGTATGTGTCTGTGTGTATATATGAAGGTGTGTGTATAAAGGTGAAGGTATGTGAAAGTGTGTGTGCGCAAATATGTATCCAAGTGTGTGTGTGTGCAATATTTGCACCACAGATCTACACATCTCCCATCCAGAGTCTGTCTACACACGAGTCACTCAAAATGAACCCCCCTCCTAACCATTTTCTGGGAAGGCAGATTGGTGATTGTTCCTTTCACCCAAAAAGCTTATAGTACTAACAACCTAAGGACAGAGCGTTATCATGAGGCCTGACTAAAGTCTTTGTGGAAGTTCTGGGAGCTTCGTAATTCAGGTTTAAGAGAAGACAAGTGTAGCTGGGATTTGGATACTGGCTGTCTAAGGGGTATTGAAAAGAGAGTCCCAGAGGTCCCTTGGTGGCAGGTTCTAGGTTCTGGGCTGGGTCCTCATCCATGCTGTGGTCAGAGCTGACTTATGAAGCTACTCCTCATCACATCAGTAAAAAGTAGTTGGGTAACCTCTATCCCATCTCCATCGAGCCTCTACCTCCCTCCTTCACCCCCAGAGCATCTTATTCAGGGTCAATAGAGGATGATTATGAGGTTGGATGTCAACTCTAGTTGGGTCTGAAATGATGAGAACCTGGTTCATAGGCCAAGGTGAGACCACAGCCTTCCCCGAGGTCCCGTGACAACAGACAGGCCACTAGCCGCTCGGTCATCCATGAGGATGCATGTGACTGGAAGCACAGTGTTGCACCTGTATGCCTGCCATGTTTTCCCCTAGCACAGAGGCTGGTGTGAAGCAGGAGTACTCAGCCCACCGCGGAAGAAAGCAGTGATCGCTCTTGTTCTCTGGCTTCACGAGGGTGCCCATGGCAGCCACTCTCTCTCGGCAAGATGCTGATGCAGGGGAACACAGTTATCTCTGCTGAACCCACTTTTCCTCAGTGGAAAGCTTCTTTGGGGGACCAGAGGAACTTAGGCATATGATATGACTGTGGGCTTTTCTCTTTCCCTTCATCCAACCATCTCACAGTCATCTGCAGGATGGGGACGTGGCTTTTTCAAGGTGGAGCCCACCACTCATGGCAGAAACCCAAGAGTGCTCAACCACCTGCTCTCTCCCTCTCTCCCTCCCTCCATCCTTTTCTCTCTGTGCTGGACCCAAAGCTGTCAGTCCGTCTCTACCTCCACGCTTCAAAGTTTGACCAAACTTTGCCATTTCTACATTTTTGCAATTTTCTATAATAAGCCTGCACTGGTTTTATAATGGGGAAAAAAACCCACTCTACACTGCTCAAAATAAGCTCAAGTTTCCTAAGGTGACAAGAAGCATCTCCATCCTCACTGCGCATGACTGCAATTCTAGGGAGTTTATTTTGGCACCGCAAACGCCCACTCCAGAGTCCATATGGCCTGAGCATAAGTAAGTTGTAGTCTACTTTTTTAAAGGGCCATGCACAGACTCACTCTGCACTTCAAATAGGAATACGAATTTATCAAGACTTTTTTTTTTAAAAGAGGGGAAGTGGGAAAAGAGAAAAAGTCCAAAAGATCTATAAAAGTAGAGCTTTCTCCTGTGTTTCATCCCTAGGGTGCATGTTATGTGTACATGTGTGTATGCATGTATGCATGATGTCAAGGACCAACCAAAGCAAGTCTCTACTCTCTGAAGATACCTATGTAAATAGCAAACGGGCCAGCCTGGGGATGCAACCCCACAGCTCTCCAGACAGAGTGGCAGGTGTTAGACCCAGGGTCTGCAGGGTGATGATAATCTATGTCAGCAATGCTGAGTCTCAAGGGAAGGAAACGGAGGGCCAGCAACATCACTGGGGGTGCGGGGGGGTCGCTGTTGGAGAACTCAGCTCTTCACAAAGAGCTGGACCACCGGCCAGTCACATGCAGATTAAAAGCCATCGTAAAGCAAAAACCCTGGAATTCATTTCTGAAAATTCATAACTCCTTTTTCTTGTTCATTTTGAAACAAGGTCTCGCACTTTGGCTCAGGGTAGCCTGGGACTCATTAAATAGCCATGATTTCAAACTGATGGCAATCCTCCTGCTTCAGCTTTCTGAGCCTGAGGATTATAGATCTCATGAGTCCTCGTGCTTTGCTCACTGTCTTTCTAAGACAGCACCAAAGCTCTGTGAGTAATCAGAACTTCCCCTCACTGTTAACTTTAGGATTTGGGTTCTTTCTTGTTGATAAACTACATAGAAAGAGAACCTGGCTCTCGCAGCCTACTCCCCCTGAGATGGCCAAGACCTCACGTCAGCCTGTGTGTTTCCTGTTGCTCCAGATGTGCAGTTGGGGTCACCAGCCACTGACACTAAAATGACTCCCTGGCAGTGTAGCTTTGTCCTCAGCCTAGCCTGTGAGACAGCGTCAAGCGCTTCAAATCAACTTATTCCCCCACGCAGCTTATATGACCTCACATGGTTAATTGCCTGAACTCTGGTCACGTGCTCATTTCCCGCCTCTGAAAACAGGGTCTCACACCAGCTCGCTGCTTTCCCACCATACCACCAGGACCTTGAGGAAAAGAAGAGTGCAGGCAGAAGATGGCCAATGTCAGAAGGAACAAAAATGAAATAGCTCCTGGCTAGTCTCCCCCCTTATGAGAAGAATATGTGGACGAACACACATGCATGGGACCCAGCCACAGTGTAACTAGCACACTCTTCATGTGTTGTGTTGCAAGTGTTGACTAATAATAAAGAACAAGTTTGGTACAGAGTGGTTGTAGCTGTTACTGGTGGTGGTGCATGTGTGATAGTCATAAACATGTATCTTCATGTGTGCATATCACATGTAGAGGCCACAGGAGGGCATCTGCTGTCCTGCTCCACTACTCTCTATCTTTTTCCCTTGAAATAGGATCTCTCACTGAACCTGGAGCTAGAACGATGACCAACAAGGTCCATCAGCCTTCCTGCCCCCTACAGAGCTGGGATTACAAGCACAAATGTGGACATACCCAACCTTTTACACAGGCACTGAGATGCAAACTCAGGTTCATGCTTTTTGCACTCCTTAATTAGAATTTCCATTGCTATAAAGAGACACCATGACCATGGCAACCCTTATAAAGGCAGACATTTAATGGGAGCTGGCTTACAGTTCAGAGGTTTAGTCCATTATCATCATGGCAGAGAACATGTAACATGCAGGCAGACATGGTGTTGGAAAGGAAGCTGAGAGTTCTACACCTGGATCTGCAGGCAGCAGGAAATGACAGTGACACACTGGCCAGGATTGGGTTTCTGAGACCTCAAAGCACCCCTGCCCAGTGACACACTTCCTCTAACAAAGTCACACCTCCTGGGAGTGCCACTCCCTATGGACCTATGGGGGCCATTTTACTCAAACCACCAGATACACTGGGTGCTCTTAACTGCTGAGTCATCTTTGCAGTCCCTCGGTATTTTTTTAAGCCACTGCAATTTCTATGATGACCTAGTTTCATCCCTAGGCTTGAAATGCACCAATGGCACAGACAACAGTGACTGGGGAAAATTCAAGGTACTGGGTAGACATTTCCAAAGGTCACTGTGGGCAAATCTCTCATTTCCAAACATGTATTTGGCTTCTAAGAGTTGGTGGAAAGCAACCAGGCAAAATCAACAATGGAACATACACCAGCATAAAAAAAAGCGGGGTCTTCATGTACATTAAATAAATCTTTAAAAACAAAAAGGAGGGGGACTGGAGAGATGGCTCGGCTCTTAAGAGCATTTACTGCTCTTCCAGGGGTCCTGAGTCTAATTCCCAGCAACCACGTGGTGACTCACAATCATCTGTAATGGGATGCAATGTCCTCTTCTGGTGGGTCTGAAGGGAGAGACAGTGTACTCACATAAGTTAAATAAATAAATCTTTAAAAATGGGTGGGGTGGTCTTAACCTGGTCAGTCCTCCCCTAAGGGCAACTGAGATTTAGGCTGAGACTAGGAAGGCAAAGAGAATGGAGGGTAACTGGGTTAAAGGGGAACTATCAGTGCACAGCACATTCTAGATACTCAGTCAAGCGCAGATGCTTTCCTCAACCAGGGATTAAGAAAAGAATGTAAAGGTGAGGTGTAAGAACTTAAGCAACAAGTTCTTCCATAGGATAGCCAAAGTGACCATGCCATGACAGACAGCAATCCAGGACCATTGGACTGTCAGGATACCACGTTCAAGGATGTGCAAAGACCCTCTTATGCAAAAATAGGGGGATCTATATATCAAAGTGCATTCACTGAGCGTGCCAAAAAGATATTCTTGCAAATCATGGCTTGGTATTACTGATGAAGCACCATCTACTGTAGGCATGAGTAATATGTTTCTTGCCAGTAGACAAAGCCCTTCATGCATAGCCCCTGGAAAGCCAGAGATAGGAATAGGGCAAGAAATCCAAGGTGTGTTCACACCACATGAGATATCACAGTTGCCAGAACAGCAGTGAGAGCAGTGTCCCCTACCTTCAGGGTGGCCTCCATTGTCTCCACAAACTCCTGAGATGGCTCTATACACTCTAAAGTTTGAGAGCCACTGGAAAACTGTGTCACAACAAGCCAGTTACACACATACCTGGTTTTTTGGGTTTTGGTGTGTGTGTGTATGTGTGTGGTGTTGTGTTTTTGTTTTTAGCTATTAATGGAACACAAGAAGTCCCTCTCCTAAAGTCTTAGGAGCCCATGAGAGAAAGCAAGCTCCCCTTGAGGATGGCATCAAGTAATCCCTTTATTATCTGTACTGCAGTCACAGAGCTTTTACATAGGCTGCTCTTCTGACTAATGTTCTTTTTTACCCAGGGTATGTGGTGCTGGGGATTGAACTTGGGTCTTTTATATGCTAGGCAAGCACTGTCCAACCTGAGCTACATCTGCAACCTGAAGTTGTCCTATAAGATTGCAGTAATATAGTGACACATTTTTTAGTAACCCTCAAATTCATGCCTTCTCTTTTCATTACTTGTCATTACAGGCATATCTACTCTTTTTTTTTTTAATTTTATTTAACCTTTCTTTTACATTCCAGATTTTATCCCCCTCCCTGTCCATCCTCTGGCTGTTCCACATCTCATACCTCCTCTCCTGCCCCACCTCCATGAGACTATCACCAACCTACCCCACCCCCTACCCCACCAGACCTCCCCACTCTCTGGGCCCTCCAGGTTCCTGAGGATTAGGTGCATCCTCTCTGACTGAACCCAGACCCAGCAGTCCTCTGCTGTATATGTGTTAGTAGCCTCATATCAGCTGGTATATGCTGCCTGGTTAGTGATCCAGTGTCTGAAAGATCTCAGGGGTCCAGGTTAATTGAGACTGCTGATCCTCCTACAGGGTCATCTTCCTCCTCATCTTCTTCCAGATTTTCCCTAATTCAACCACAGGGGTCACCAGCTTCTGTCCATTGGTTGGGTATAAATATCTGCATCTGACTCTTAAAGCTGTTTGTTGGGTCTTTTGGAGGGCAGTCACGATAGGATCCTTTCTGCGAGCACTCCATAGCCTAAGTAATAGTGTCAGGCCTTGGGGCCTCCCCTTGAGCTGGATCCCACCTTGGGTCTATTGCTGGTGAGAATACAACCTGCTCAGTCTGTATAATATTACTTACTTGTGTGTTTTCGGGGCTGAACATTTGGTACCAGATAACCAAGTAATGCGCTCTTCCTTAGGGAACATTATTTCTCCATTCTCAGTATTCCTTAGTTCCCTGTGGTTCTCTGTGGAAAGCGGAGACCTCTCGTCTTTCCCTCATTTACATTAGCGTGTCTATTGTTGTTGTCATTGTTCAGCTCCTGTGTAGGCAGTCACGTTGGTGAGACACGAAGGGGGTAGTTTCTGGCAGTCCTAGGAGATGCATTCTCACAGCAAATCCCCTGATCCTCTGGTTCTTAGGATCTTTCTGCCCCTCTTCTGTAGCGTCCCCTGAGCCTTAGGGGTGGGAATTGCTTAGTAGATGTATTTGTCCATTGGAACTGGGATCAGCAACTCTGCATTTGGGTTGGTTGTTGTTTTCTGTAATGGTCTCTGTCTATTGCAAAGAGACGTTTCTTTGCTGAGGGTTGAAGGCTACACTAACTTTTGGGGAAAAGGACAATTATCTGGAATGTAGTCAGGAATGACAATACTTTAGTAAAGTGTCAATTGTAAGATCTCCACCAAGATCTGTGACCTTATTAGCTCTTTGGCATTTGGCTAGGTTTCCAATATTAGGCATGAGTTCCTTCTTGTTGAGAAGGTCTCAAGTCCAATTAGAGGAGAGATTGCATGAGATTTTATCTCCAAAAATAAAAATGAAATAATTCCAACACCAGGTCAGTACACGTTTGTTATAATGGACTTTTGAGTATTTTGTTTCAGTCTTAATAAGTAAAATGAAGCTGTACACTACAGAGCTTTGTGCAAACCTGTAGTATCTGATATTTTTGTGCTATCAAAAAGCACTAAATCATAGCAGCTAAGAAGTTCATAAAAATAGATATGTCACCGATGTAAAAGAACTATAACTGATTGATCAAATGAATACAGAGCATGCTCATCCCACCCAGAGAAAACACATTTCTTTCCATCTTAAGATGCAAATCTTTCAGGGAAAATACACAGCACTGTGCTACAATAGGGAACGGCATCTTAAACGAGATATTATATGTCAAGACACAACAGAAAAATAGTAATATGTATAAGCAGCACTAAAATAAAAAATTATGTATCAAAACATCCCACAAAGTTGAAGAAGTATTAAAAATATTTGGCCCTATAGACATGTAAAACTTGGATAAATCAGAGCAACCTATAAGTAAAAATACGGATAATGGATGTAATTGGGTGATAAATGAATGAGATTTATTGCACTATTCTAATTTATATATGTTTTACTTTTTCTTTGAGGCAGTGTTTTTAAATGCCATGGATAAAATTAAAGGGTAAATGAAAAATATTGCCACATCTGATTAAATAAGGAAGCTAATTCATATCATCTGAGAATTATTTACATTTCATCTTTAAAAATGCATCTGCCGAGGTTTTTAAAATTAGGTGAGTTGGCATAAAGCTCAGTTTGCAGAGTGCCTGCTCAGCATGCATGAAGCCCTAGGTTCAACCACCAAGCCACAGCAAGCAGAGCACTGTGGAACACGCCTGCAATCCCAGCACTTGGGAGGCTGAAGCAAGAGGATAAAAATTCAATGCCATCTTCAGCTATATGGCAAACTCAGGCTAGGCAGCAACCTTGGATACAAGGTCCTATATCTCAGGGCGGGGGTAGGGGAACAGATCAAAGGTTATGAACCAGCAGTTTCAGCACAATAGATACATGAGAGATTTTCCTGTCACTAATAACAGAGGTTCTGATTAACCAAGAGAACTGATGTCTCAACGTCAAATAAAAGTTTGAGAAGACATCTTTTCTCTCTGAGCCTAATACAAGGTGGAATACAGTTCTTCTTGTCATCATTCTGTGGACTTCAACCAGCTCAGTAAGAAAAATAAACACAGGCAAAACATATTAGAAAGAAAATATTTCTACTGTATGAAAATGAGAGGATTATATATGCACAAAAATGATCCAAAATAATCTACAGACTTTAGAATTAGCAAGTAAATGTAATAAGATTACTAAAGATAAATGCTCAGAAGTAATTGCATTTATTAAAGCCAGCAATAACTTAAAAACAAATTTTAAAAAGACTATTTGCAATAGTAACCCAAATGTTGAATATCCAGGAGTAAATCTAAAAAAGTATGTATGTGAGACTTTTAACAGGAAAGTACAAGCCGGGTGGTGGTTGCACACGCCTTTAATCCCAGCACTTGGGAGGCAGAGGCAGGAGGATCTCTGAGTTCGAGGCCAGCCTGGTCTACAAAGTGAGTTCCAGGACAGCCAGGGCTACACAGAGAAACCCTGTCTCGAAAAACCAAAAAAAAAAAAAAAAAAAAACAGGAAAGTACAAAACACAATTGAAAAAATACAGGGACTAGACAAGGCTGCCCTCTCTCTCCATATCATTTCAATATAGTACTTGAAGTTCTAGCTAGAGCAATTAGACAACAAAAAGAGGTCAAAGGGATACAAATTGGAAAGGAAGAAGTCAAACTATCACTATTTGCAGATGATATGATAGTATACTTAAGCGACCCAAAGAACTCCACCAGAGAACTCCTACAGCTGACAAACAGCTTCAGCAAAGTGGCCGGATATAAAATCAACTCAAGCAAGTCAGTAGCCTTCCTATACTCAAAGGATAAGCAGGCTGAGAAAGAAGTAAGAGAAATGATACCCTTCACGATAGCCACAAACCATATAAAGTATCTTGGCGTGACTCTAACCAAACAAGTGAAAGATCTGTATGACAAGAACTTCAAGTCTCTGAAGAAAGAAATTGAAGAAGACCTCAGAAGATGGAAAAATCTGCCATGCTTATGGATTGGCAGGATTAATATAGTAAAAATGACCATCTTGCCAAAAGCAATATACAGATTCAATGCAATCCCCATCGAAATCCCAACTCAATTCTTCATAGAGTTAGAAAGAGCAATTCAAAAATTCATCTGGAATAACAGAAAACCCAGGATAGCTAAAACTATTCTCAAGAGTAAAAGAACCTCTGGGGGAATCAGTATCCCGGACCTCAAGCTGTACTACAGAGCAATAGTGTTAAAAACCGCATGGTATTGGTACAGTGACAGACATGTAGATCAATGGAACAGAATTGAAGACCCAGAAATGAATCCACACTCCTATGGTCACTTGATCTTTGACAAAGGAGCTAAAACCATCCAGTGGAAAAAAGATAGCCTTTTCAACAAATGGTGCTGGCTCAACTGGAGGTCAACATGCAGAAGAATGCAAATTGACCCATTCTTATCTCCCTGCACTAAGCTCAATTCCAAGTGGATCAAGGACCACCACATAAAACCAGACACACTGAAACTAATAGAAAGGAAACTAGGGAAGAACCTTGAACATATGGGCACAGGGGAGAATTTCCTGAACAGAACTCCAATAGCTTATGCTCTAAGATCAAGAATTGACAAATGGGACCTCATTAAATTACAAAGTTTTTGCAAGGCAAAAGACACTGTCAAAAAGACAAAGTGGCAACCAACTAACTGGGAAATGATCTTTACCAACCCTACATCCAACAGAGGGCTAATATCCAATATATACAAAGAACTCAAGAAGTTAAACTCCAGCCGGGCAGTGGTGGCACACGCCTTTAATCCCAGCACTTGGGAGGCAGAGGCAGGAGGATTTCTGAGTTCGAGGCCAGCCTGGTCTATAGAGTGAGTTCCAGGACAGCCAGGGCTACACAGAGAAACCCTGTCTCAAAAAACCAGGAAAAAAAAAAAAGAAGTTAAACTCCAGAGAGCCAAGTAACCCTATTAAAAAATGGGGTACAAAGCTAAACAAAGAGTTCTCACCTGAAGAATATCTAATGGCTGAGAAGCACCTAAAGAGATGTTCATCATCCTTAGTCATTAGGGAAATGCAAATCAAAACAACCCTGAGATTCCATCTCACACCAGTCAGAATGGCTAAGATCAAAAACACAGGAGACAGCAGTTGTTGGCGAGGATGTGGAGAAAGAGGAACACTCCTCCACTGCTGGTGGAATTGCAGGCTGGTACAACCACTCTGGAAAGCAGTCTGGCGGTTCCTCAGAAAACTGGGCATGACACTCCCAGAGGATCCGGCTATACCACTCCTGGGCATATACCCAGAGGCTTTACCTGCATGAAATTAGGACACATGCTCCACTATGTTCATAGCAGCCTTATTTATAATAGCCAGAAGCTGGAAAGAACCCAGATGTCCCTCAACGGAGGAATGGATTCAGAAGATGTGGTATATTTACACAATGGAATACTACTATGCAATTAAAAACAATGAATTCACGAAATTCCTAGGCAAATGGTCAGAACTTGAAAATATCATCCTTAGTGAAGTAACCCAATCACAAAAGAACACACATGGTATGCAGTCACTGATAAGGGGATATTAACCCAGAATCTCGGAATACCCTAGACACAATTCGCATATCAATAGATTTCTAAGAAGATGGAAGGAGAGACCCCTGGTCCTGGAAAGACTGGATGTAGGGGAATGCCAGGACAGAGAAGCGAGAGGGGGTTGAATGGGGAAAAGAGGGAGGGAAGGGGGCTTATGGGACTTTCGGGGAGGGAGGAAACGGGAAAGGGGAAATGACTTTGAATGTAAATAAAAAAAACTTAGAAAATAAAAAAAATCAAAATCACGGATAGTTTCTATAAACTGATAGGTATTCTGTGCTCACAGACTGAAGTTTCAATTCTTTATAGATCCTGTGATGGTCATTGTTAATTGCCAACTTGACACAATACACAATCACTTGGAAAGGAAGTCTCACTGAGAGAGTGTCTACATTAGGTTGGCCTATGAGTATGTCTGGTGGAGGATTGTCTTGATGATGTTAATTAAGGTTGGAGAGCCCACAGTGAGCGGCACTATTCCCTAGGCAAGGGATTCTGAGCAGAGATAGTGAGCTAAGCACATATGCATTAACTCATTGCTCAGATCCTGAGTGTGGATGTACTGTGACAGCTGTTTCAAACTCCTGCCTCCTCGAGTTCCCTGCAGTGATGGCTGTGACCTATGAGCCAAAGAAACCCTTTCTCTCTTGAGTTGATTTTGTCAGGCTTTTTCATCACACCAATGGGAAAAGAAACTAAGACAAATGCCAGTTTCCTCAAATATGATACTCATTATCAAAGCCTCAATAAGAGGGTTGCTACTTTTTAAAAAGTACACCTCATTAAATGGATGTGTGTGTGTGTGTAAATTGATACACTGACTCTAAAACATATTAAAAGACAAGGGATTAAAAAGAAAGCTTAGGGGCTGGAGAAGTGGCTCAGTGGTTAAGAGCACCGACTGTTCTTACATGTGTCGTGAGTTTAATTCCCAGCAACCACGTGGTGGCTCACAACCATCTGTAAAGGGATCTGATGCCCTCTTCTGGTGTGTCTGAAGACAGTGACAGTGTACTTATATAAATAAAATAAATAGATTAAAAAAAAAAGAAAAGCCTAGAGAATTTTGGAGATAAACGACTTACAGTACAGAAGAGGAGGCAGCACATTGGGCAGAGAGAGAAAGACAGACAGACAGACAGACAGACAGGCCAGACATTATGATAACCTAAAAGACAGACCAGGACATTATGATAACCTAAAAGACAGGCCAGAACATTATGATAACCTAAAAGACAGGCCAGAACATTATGATAACCTAAAAGACAGGCCAGAACATTATGATAACCTAAAGACAGGCCAGAACATTATGATAACCTAAAAGACAGGCCAGAACATTATGATAACCTAAAAGACAGGCCAGAACATTATGATAACCTAAAAGACAGACCAGAACATTATGATAACCTAAAAGACAGGCCAGAACATTATGATAACCTAAAAGACAGGCCAGAACATTATGATAACCTAAAAGACAGGCCAGAACATTATGATAACCTAAAACGCACAACAGTAACTACTGTAGAATTGGGCTTATGACAAATGTGAGATAGAAAAGCAACAGGCAAAGGACATTTTCAATCAGCGGTGCTGGATCAAACAGCTATCCATATCTACTCAAAGATAATCTTTAGCTGTTGCTATGAGCAAGATCCCAGGTGGAGCAGAGACTTGGATATAAAATATCAAAACATATATGAATCCATATGCGTTCTGTAAGGAATTCCTACCCCCCACACTCCCTGAGTCATAAGGACGCTGATTTGTTTTCCACACAGCTGGATCAGTTATCTCTTTAAACCAGAGGTTGGATTGTTTTAGATTATGTTCAATGGTTTCTCAGTGCTCTTGAAAGAAAGACCAAGTCCCTTGCCCTGGCCCCTGAGTCACTCCTCACTGGCTGCTGCCTCCGTATTCAGCCTCATCTGCACTATTTTCTGGTCTTGTTGCCTTGTAGATATCTGGCTTCGTTCAGCACTCCCCTGCCTCTGCACGTTCTCTTCTCTGTGCTGCTGCTGCTGCCTGACCTTCTCCACTCTTTGTCTCTTTTCCTTTTTCCTCTTCTGGATGTCTACTAGGAAATCATCTGCACAAACAGCTCTTTCCTGATCCTCTCCCCACAACCTAAAATAGGTTCCTCCTTGGCTTCCTTGGTAGACGTTAGCATCTTGATGGCAGGAAAGAATTACTACATTTCATAATGGATGGAGGAGAAACTCATGAGGCCCCATCCCTCCCAGAGGGACTATTGGAAGCTAATGGTTGCTGAGAGGGGGGAAGTAATTTTCTTCACAGGTGTAGACACAACTGAAGAAACATAAAGAAAGTCTGTGTTCCGGTGTCTATTGATGCAATAATATGTCTATTGCTGCACCATGACCAAAAAGCAAGTTGGTGAGGAAAGGGTGTATTCAGCTTACAGTTCCATATTGCTATTCATCACCAAAGGAAGTCAGGAAGGGAACTTACACATGGTAGGAATCTGGAATCAGGAGTTGATGCAGAGACCATGAAGGCGTGCTGCTCAATGGGTTGCTGCATATGACTTACTCACCCTACTCATTACAGAATCTAGGACCACGACCCCAGATATAACACCACCCTCAATGGGCTGGGTTCTCCCCCACTGATCACTAGCTGAGAAAATGCCTTACAGCTGGATCTTATGGAGGCAGTTCCTCAACTGTGGTTCCTTCCTCTCAGATGACTCTAATTTATGTTAATTTGACACACAAAAACCAGTCAACACTACAATTTATGTTGCCCATGTTCTAGTAAATAACCTCACTCTCATGCTCATGTAAATAACTTTAACTGTGGGATAAGCACACACTCACACATACACACACATATACTCACACATACATGCACTCATATACACACATTTATATATATATATTTATATATATACACTCACATATACAGATATACGTATATACACTCACACACATACACATACTCACACATACATACACACACTCAGATATCCACACACATACATCCCTCCACACACATTTACATACATACACTCACACACACACACACACACACACACACACACACACACACGATTTGAGAAGAGGAGGAGGCTTATTGGGAAGGGTTTCCATGGGAGAAGGAGTGGACATGAGGGAGTGCTAAGGAGTGAAAAACAGCCCACCTTCATCATCTCCTTGTAGGAAACTGTCTAAGGATTTTTTTACAATTCAGTCTGGTCATGAGTAACAGAAAATACAAATCGGTGTTTCAAAGAAGATAGATTTTGTTCCTTACGAAGAAATCTGAAGGTCAAAAGACAAAAGGTAGGAGGGTAGTCAGTCACCAAATCTTGCCACCATAATCCTCCTTCCTCACCCGGTTTTCTTTCAGGACTCCAGCTAAGGGATCCACCCCTCTTTTTTCAGGATGTTAAGCCTTGTGACAGAAAGGGATTGGGAATTGGGACTGTGAGCAGGAACTTTCCAGGCTTCTGATTGGCTGTGGTATACATCCCCTCTGCCCACATCTGATTAGCTAGAACAGGTTATATGACTCAGCTAGAATAGGGTAGGAAGGAATGTCTCCAGAGAGGCAGCTCATTGCCCAGTGATGGGTTAAGAATGAATGAGTCCTCCTCCTAGAGAGAAGAGGAGTGAGGTGATGGCCTTCCCTGGCAACACAAGTCTACTAAGACATGGGGACTCAAGATCTTAGCTTTGCTTACTACAGGTTTTCTACCACGTTCTACAAGATGGCGGTGCAGTGCCAAGCCCCTGTGTGGCATTCTAGGTAGCACACAAGTGTTGTGGTAAATCTCCAACTCTAATATGCCCAGGCAAAGAAAACACAACTCAATTAACATTAATACAAGCTGTGTGCTTAGGTTGGGCAAATCTACCATCACACTACCATCTTCCCCAGCTATGAGACTCCTTATAACTTGCGGTTTCTCCAGGCCATGTGCTTCTACTCCATTTTCCTTCCACCTCCTCCTCTGCCATCCTCTTTCTCTCCTTCAGCTCCACCTTCCCCTCTTTCTCTGCCCAATCACTGGCCCTAGCCTTTATTTATAAGTTAAGGTGGGAAGCAGGTTTACAGGAAATCACCTGAGTGCTGACTCTCCTTGTTCGCAGCCCCTCACAGGAGAATGGAATTAACGTCAAATACAATTAGCCCCAGGGTTATCCGTAACACACAAGCCCCTATATCTCAGGAAGCCAAGAGTACATTTATCATACTCAAACATTTTATAAACAGTTCACAATAAATGATAAATGGCTTTTATGTTCTAGGTGCTCATGATAACTTTAGAACCAGACATTAACCCTTTACTCATAGAACTCACTTTCTGGGATGGTTTCTATACCATTATTTATTATCATATGAAAAACTATCCTAAAGCTTACTGGTTTAAGACAAGTTTGGAGGGCTATCTATGAGTTTAGGTGTTAAATGAGTGGCTCTGCAGATCTGAGCCATGCCTCTCTGCTGGCTGTGCTCGCTCTCAGCTAAGCAGCAGAAGCAGCAGGAAAGAGCTCTGCTCATCTGAGGGAGTCACATGACACCTTAGTACCAATTCACATTCTCTCTCGATCCTCCATCAATCCGGCTTGGGGACAATCATAAAAGCAGAAGATGGATTCTTAAGAGAGATAGGAAAGTGAACCAGATCTTATGAAGCTAAGACTCAGAGGTAGTAATCATCATTTTCCCCAAATTCTATTGGCAAAGCTGGTCAGGGGCCAGGGCATGTGAGAAGAGGAGAAAGGGACCTCATTTCTTTATTAGGGAATTACTAAAGGCATAGACACTTCAAAGACAGGTGATAAGAACAATTTTACAATCTGCCAAAAATGTCAAGGTCCTTGTCCAAGTCAGCTTTATCAACTTGACACAACATGAAATCACCTACACAGAGTCTCAACTAAGTAACTGTCCTTTCCAAATAAGTCTATAGACATATTCATGGATGACTGTCTTGTTTGGTAGTTTATGTAAGAAGGTCCAACCCACTGCGGGCAGCACCATTCCCTAGTCAGGGAGGGGGTCCTCAGATGTACATGGAAGCTAGTTAAGCAAGCAGCATTTCTCCATGGTTTCTGCAGCAGGTTCCTGCCCTTGGGTTTTGTCCTTGACTTAGCTCAATTATGGTCTGTGGCCTGGATGCATACATTAAATTAACCCTTTCCTCCTCAAGTTACTTTGGGTCAGAATGTTTCATCACAGCAACAGAAAATAAACTAGATGAGTACCCCTTTAGTGTGTATGTGTGTATTATGCATACATACAGATATACATACATACAGATATATATATATGAATAAAATGGAAATATAATAATTTTATAAGACAAGAGAACTGAAAGATTTGTCTACCCCTCTAGGAACAGGCTCAACAGTTTTGCGTTGTTTTTAATTTGTTCTGTCCTATTCACAAAAGTTAGCAGAATTCCCGGGGGACTTATAAAACAATAACAAAAAATTAAGAATCATAGCTGTGTGAAGCGTGACCTCCTCTGCAGACACAAAATACACTGAAGTGGAACTAATGATTTCTTTTGAAAGTCACTTAGATATTTCAACCAAGACTATAATGTTCCACCAGGGAACAGTTTTTAAGTTCATATATTTTATGCATGCTTATTAAACATATTTTATTCATGTACATATATATAAGTAACCATATTCCATACAAAGGTATAAATATATAATTGATATAAAAGTCAAAGGAATAAACAACAAAGTCAAACTTCTGTGCTCACCTTAACCAAAGTATCCACTGGGAAGATTCTGGAACAGAGGAATGTTTAGGTTGATACTATGTCTTCATCCTATAAAAATTATTGCCATTTCTTATGGTATCCACAAGAGAATAACCATTCCAGTTTCAAAGCCAGAATAACCGTTTTGAAGAAAATTATGCCTGAATAATAAGCTGATGGGAGTCAGCATGTTACCCATAGATCCGTCTGAGAAAAGACACTTCACCCCCTTCATCCTGGATCAAACCATCGTTTTCTTTTTCATTGCTGGAGACTAAAACCAGGGACTTTCACATTCTCAATAGCCCTACGGGGCCTTTCACATTCTCCATATCCCTATGCTACCAATGAGCTACATTCTCAACCCTCAGTATCATGTTTACATATTTACTACAAAAGAAAAGCATTTATGGAATAGGGATCTGGTGGAAAAGCTGAAGCCTGTGGGAGTGGTGGCCAGCTTCTGCATATAGGCAGTGTTCAGAGGGGAGAATGTTTTAGAAGAAGAATACTGACCAAAATGGAGAGAAAGGACAGAGCCTTTATTTCTGGTATGGATTTCTACACAATGCCCAAAGCACTCAAAATTAGGTGGCAATTTTAAAATCTTAGGAATTAACGTTACAGTCATCTCCATTAGCCAAGCGGGGAACTTAAAGTCTTTCTGCTAGCCTAATGTGCTTTTAAACAGGATCTCACGTAGTTCAAGTTGGCCTCAAGCACACCATATAGTTGAGAATGACCTTGACCCTGATTCTGCCTACACCTATGGAGTGCTGGGATTATAGGAAAGTGCCACCACATCTTAGTTGGTTTTTTTCTGTTGCCATGACAAAAATCAAAATAAAAAAACTCTGACAAAAATGACTTAAGAAAGGAAAGGTCTATTTAGGTGCATAATTTGATAGTACAGACAATCCCGTGGGACAGCCAAAGGGGCAGGAGCTTGACGCAGCTGGTCAGAGTGTGCCCACGGCAGCCCACAGAATCATGCCTCCCTATTGAGGGTGGGTTTTCCCACCTCAACTGACATAATCAAGACAATGTCTCCTGGGTGATCTAGACCCTATCAAATTAACAATCGATATTTACTAATACACACTCTCAGTTCTATGGGGCGCCGGCCACTGAGATCATGGTTTAAAATATGCTTGTATATGCTTTTCCCATGGCCTCTACTAGTCTTCTTGATGGAATGATGTATCCATAGCTTCTGGAGATAATTATCCATTGCAAGCTTGAACTGAACCAATGGTGTAGGGACCAACTCCAATAAGTTCATGTATACCTTTGTTATCACCTATCATATTGACAGAAGAAACCATGACAGAGCAGACAGGCAAGCGTTTGCTTGATGAGGCTACCTCCCTTGCTGTGCTTGGATTCCTGCTGCCCTACAAACAAGCCAGGCCGACCTGGTAGAAGGTGAAATCACGTTGCTCCCTCACTGCTATGGCCGCAGGTGTGTGAGTGAGGCCATACAAAACCATCGCATCCCCAGCTGACCCATCAGCTGACCACAGAACAAATTCAGTCAAACCCAACCTAGGTCAGAAGAACCATTCCCACAGAACATGAGCTAAGCAAATGGTTGCCCTTTAAACTAGTCTTGGGGAGATGTGTTTTCTTATATGGGGGAAGGCAAATTAATATAAACAAGTTGTATCCAAGCTACCCATCAAGGCGATTGCCTGGAGAAACCCTGGACAGAGCCCTGCCTGGACATACACTGTGGATGAAGAGTCTTCAGTGCCTTCTCCATAGGCTCAGTGTGTCTTCTAGTATGATTTTCTATTGCTGTGATAAATACCATGACCAAAAACATCTTGGCAGGAAAAGGGGTTTATTGCAGCTTATATTCCAAGTCCAAGTTGATCATTAAGGGAAGTTGGAGTGGAACTCAAGCAAGAAATGAAACAGAAACCATTGAAGAATGCTATCTACTGCTTTGCTCACTGACTTATGTTCAGCTAGCTTTTTTCATACATCCTGGCAACACCTGCCTAGGGATTGTGCCACCCACAGTGGTCTGAGCTCTCCTATATCAAGACAGTCCTTTATGGATTTGGCCACAGGCCAATCTGATCAGAGAAATTCTTCAGCTGAAGTTCCCAGGTGACTCTAGATTATTTCAAGTTGACCATAAAAGCCTACCAGAATAGTATCACTGGTTGTTCTCAGGCACACATGCTCACTTGTCCCAAAGAAGTAGAACAGGGTGAAGGAGTCAATTTAACCTTTATAAACACACTGAGATCTCTTGGGCTCATTCCTTGTCCTCCTTGCTTGACAGACTTAGAGCAGTCTGCATTATAATCCTGAAAACCTTCAACTTTCCTCCATCTCTAGACAGCAGGCCCTTGAAAATTGAAAAATATGGAGGAAGGTACCGGTAATTCAACTGCCAAATGAGGAGAACAATAAATAGTGAAGGTATAGCTGGTTGGGTAGATGAAACCTGACAAGGGAGCTCACATGTGGGGGAGGGGAGAAGAAGAAATCTTTATTGGCTCTTGAGGGGACTTTTGGGACAAAAGACACTGCAGGAGGAGAATGTGCCTCTTTTAAGTCTGGTGGGCAAGACCAAATACAACATTGAGGCACAGCCACTGAGGTCCTTGAGGGTGCTGAGAAATAAACCCCCAGATGCTACAACATGCAAGCCTTCAGGTTTCCCTGAAGAGCCTCTAAGGAGGTCATCATGGGCTGGGGTTATAAGCTGGTAGAGTGCTTCCCCAACATGCAAAAAGTCCCAAGGTCCATCCCTACTGCCACATAACTGGGCATGATGGCACATACCTGTAATCTCAGCACTCAAGAGGTGAAAGTGAGAGGATCAGAAATTCAAGGTTATCCTTGACTACCCTGCAAGTTGGAGGCCAACTTAGAATACATGACATCCTATCTCTATATAAAAGATGCCACCAGTGGCAGAGAGCAGGTCGCCCAAGGCCTGTAGTCACCGCAGGACTTCGGACTGATGGCCAGAAGGCATCCTATGCTTTCATGAAGCACTATGAGCTGAAGGTCTCACTTTGTTATCTATTTTCTCTGAATTACCATCTCTTCACCCTGAAGGTGGAGAGCAGATCTATTTCACCATGTTATTGCAAGAATTCTAATTCCAGTGAGAATCTGAGGGGTAAAATTTGGAGATCATTGGATCTCGCATGTACTTCTGCCCATCAGACACATACTGCAATGGTAGTTGCTGTTTCTCATTTCTCTTAATGCGGAAACTGTAGAAATTAAGCCTTTTCTATTAACATACTGACACTAGTGATTTATCAAATTAGCACGGAGGTTAATGGCATAAACAGGCTTTGGTTTCAACTCCTAGAACATCATTCAATTAGGTATTTGACCTTGAAAAAAAAACTTAATCTCTCCACCGTAGTTTTCTCATCTGCAAAATCAACTTAATGATAGTTTCTGTGTTTTGAAGAGTTAATGAGTCAAACATCATACAGCAATTTGCATAACACCAGGTACATTGGTAAGAGCTGATTTATAAACATTTAATGTTACTCCCTATGCTTTGCTGTTAGCCTCCCTTTTTCTTATCTCAATTCCTAGCAGCACCACAAAGAGATAAAGCATAGAATAGCAATGAAGAAGAGTGAGGACCTGGCCCTATAGCTGAGCTACAAACCCTTACTTTGTTGTGAGGACAGCAAGTGCTACTGGAAAGGGTTCACTACACTGACCTACACCGGCCCCAAACTGACAGGCAGCCAGAACCCCCCAGAGCAGTGACCCCCAACCACAGTACCTCCCCCACTTAAGACTTCTGATTGCTACATATCTCAGCAAGTAGGAGACATTCCAAAGCCCTGACCCAGCCCCTGGTCTGAGGACTACCCACTTCCATCTGGGCACTCTATGACTATCTAAAGTGTTATTCATTTGTTTCTGGGCTAGAATCTCTTGTTCCCCCAGTAGACCACAGAATCTACAAGAACAGAACATGATGCCCTAGCCTTGACTGAGCCCAGCACCTGCAGTAGAACCAACGCACACCAACTGGTGACGTGTGTGTTGAATAAATAAATGTTCATTAATATGAACAATGATCCCTGGCGCCAACTGGAAAATGTATAGTTTACAGGAAACTTTATATGTCCTGAGCTTACTGTTACCCCATTACTAAAAATGGATGCTTGTAGAATCAAGGGGCTTTAATCGTGTGACTAAAGACACATAACTACATTTGAAAGAAAACCACTGAAAAGTGAAAGGCCCATGTCTGCCAGGCGCTCTGTGCCTTCCCTACTTGGGGAAAGGGTCTACAAGCTCCAATCCTAGATGAGCAAAGCAGTGGTCTGGCCCTGAGGCCCAGCAAACATCGTGAAGGAGAAACCATGCTGAACCCTGGTCTTAGAAAAGCCATCAGCTGGCTTTAAAACCTCGGACTTGTTTCTTCTCTCTGTGACTTCCATTCATCCTCCAAGAACTGGGGCATGGAAATAATCTAAGGTTCCTTCCCACACTCAAAAGCAATTTGGTGATTTCTAGCCTCCTAAAACCCCATACCTCAATGGAAAGCTGTCCCCTGTTCCGTAGAGAAACCCCACACTCAGCAACCAGACGCTCTAGGTCCTCACCCCAGGCCCATTGCCAACCATGAGGAAGAGGTCCCCTGTGTGCCCAGCCACCACACACTCAAAGTTCCTGCAATTCCGGCACCTTGCGACGTATGTATCTGTTTGTTTGGCTCGTGTTTCCTTCACGCAGCCCTAAATAGCACTTGAAAAGAAAAGCAAACTCAATGACAAAGTTTTCTCTCTCTCTTTCTCCTGTGCAGGCAGGCTGCCTCCCCATCTTTCAGCTGACCCAGAATCTCTACTTTTGCTGATTTCTTACTGTAACTGCCTCCTCATTTACCACACAGTGGAGATCTGATCCCTCCCTACTGAGACAAGTAGTTTTACCTGCTCCTTTGGGCTTTTAGTATTCTTCCAAATTATTCTGATTGATATAGACCTCCATCCATGCTAATTATGCATAGCTTCTCTTATAAAGTGTGGTTTCCATGGTGACGGCGAGGGGAGAACAGGTGTGCGGAAAGCTGCGCTATATTAAATGACAGTTACCCTCTGCCTCTCCTATGCAGATTGCTTTTCTCTACATTTATTTATAGCAGGCAGTAATTAATCTGTGTGAATCTCATTGCTGGAGGGCGGGGGAGGGGAGAGGGACACAGAATGATTAACAAGAGTCCTAATTATCCACATACCTGTGAGTCTGAGAATTCTGTTAGCACAGGATAATTCCAAAGTAGAGGAGTCAAATTTACCCTTGCACCGAGATGCCACTGCATGACGAGCAAGGCTCTGCCTATGAAAGGAGACAATCTTCCAGCTGCCGAGCCTCCGTGCAGACATCTGGGCTAAGCTAGTCTGCGGAAGGTTCAAAAGTAGACACTGGGACCCTCTTCAATGACCCATCAAAGTATAAAATTAGATCAGGCCAGTGTCCCAGACTCCAGGGACTGTCTGATTCTACATCTCACAGCAGAAATGCCACTCTTAAGCAGCAGAGAAACACAGGAAAGCATGGTTGGTGGCTGGCCTCCTGTGGGATCCAGAATGCTGCTGAACTGAACCCAGGAAAGAGTTCAAGACCGTAGATCAGGCCCAGTTCCAAGGATAACACTGAGTCTCTGTAGGGCCTGGGCATCCTACTGTGCCTCTGAGCCTCAGTTTCTCTAACTGTATACTATGTGTTAAAATGCAAATTCTCAGAGCCAGAGCAATGGTTTAGTTTGGCTTGCTGTTTGAGAGGAAACAGTCCATCATGGCGGTAGGAGCATGAGGCAGCTGGTCACACTGCATGCACAGTCAGGACACAGAGAAAGATGGATGCCAGCACTCATGCATTCTTCTTAGATTCCCTTTTTATTCAGTCTAGGATCCCAACCCTTGGGATCCAACTGCCCATGCTCACCTCTCAGTTTAACCTCAAAGTCTGAGCAGAAACAGTCTCACAGACACACCTCTGGTGTGTCCTAGGTGAGTCCAAATCCAGCAAGCTATCAAGGAAGATTAGTCATCACAATGCCCCTGTGGTAGATGGAAAGGGGAGGAAGAAAAACAGAAGAATGTAGATTACTTGTTTTATCCCAGAGCCCACAGATGGCATCCCTGGGTGTCACAATGCCACAGGTCTCCAACAAGCAAATTGGAGAATTCACCCACTCCTTCCAAAACTTCCCACTGCATTGCATGGATTCCCTCAGACGTAAGGTGGGAGCCACCAGGATGTGATAACAGCAGAGGTCACAATTTTTCTGTTACTCTCAAGCTTTGGGGAGTGAGTACAATAGGAGCTAGTGTCACTTGATGACCTTGTAATCAAATAACACGGAGTGAAAAACCGCAAGCATCTGCTAGAACCATAATACCTATGCTCACAGGAGACAGCCCTCACATCTGAAGCTCTGACTCTTGTGGTTTCTTCCCTATGGATATTTTATTTCTAAAATGACCTGGAAAAAATTCATACAGAACACTATAGCAATAAAAACAAAAAGAGAAAATAAAGAACCAATATGCATCCCTTTTAAGAAGGAAATGGCTTCAAAGTTAGCCTGCCTTCTGGGGGTGGGGAGAATAAAAGCCCTGTGTAGCTCTAGCCCAGACAGCTTCAGCACAGAATAGGGAAACATTGAAGAAAAATATGACTCATTCTCAGTGGATCTCCTAAACACCACAAGAAACATCAAAAAATTATTAAATTCCCAATTACTGCCGTCCGTACATATGTTTTTCACAGCTGGAAAGCAAACTTGTAACTCAGGCAGGACGAGCAGGCAGAATAGAGATGTGAAGCTTTTACCAACTCCCAGAGGGGTCGCGCAGTTCAAAAATGGAGCTAACAAGAGGCTGTCCTCAGGGAAACGCCCACAATGGAGGACGAGCAGTATCGTTCATTGCTGACATTCAGTGCCCTCCATGGAACTGTGGACCTGGGGCCAGCTGAGAAGGGGCAGGGACAGGGATCAAGGATTGGTAGGTAATAAATACCATGTCCTGGTCTGGAGAAATGGCTCAGCAGTTGAGGGCACTGGCTGCTCTTTCAGGGGACTTGGGTTCAATTCCCAGTACCCACACGGTGGCTCTCGACCATCTGTAATGGGATCTGATGCCCCTTCTGCCATGCACGCATACATGCAAATAGAGCAGTCACATGCATAAGTTATATAAATAAGTCTTTTTTTTTATTTTCTAAGTTTTTTTATTTACATTCCAAATGATTTCCCCTTTCCTGTTTCTTCCCTCCCCGAAAGTCCCATAAGCCCCCTTCCCTCCCTCTGTTCCCCATTCAACCCCCTCTCGTTTCTCTGTCCTGGTATTCCCCTACATCCAGTCTTTCCAGGACCAGGGGTCTCTCCTTCCATCTTCTTGGAAATCTATTGATATGCAAATTGTAAATAAGTCTTTTAAAAAGTATATACCATGTTGTACAAGGTTGTTGTAGTTGAATTTCTGTTGCTGTGATAAAAGACCCTGCAAAAAACAACCTAGGGTAGAGTGAGCTTATTGTAGCTTATAATTCCAGCTGATGAGACAGCTGGTCACCTCACATCCTCAAATGAAAGCAGAGGGGAATATATGCAGGCACATTTACTTTCTGCCTTGCTTGTGCTCAGCTCAATTTCTCCATTCTTACACAGCTCAGGACCCCTCTGCATAGGGAATGGTGCTTCCCACAGTAGCCTGGTCTCACTTCCTACATCAATTAGCATAATTAAGATGATATCCCCAGAAACATGCCCCAGGGACCAATCTGATCATTGAGATTTTCTTCCCAGGTGATTTTAGATTGTATCAAGTTGACAATCTGAACATTACAAAGTAGGTATGGAATGAATGAAGCTCTAAGGAAGGAGACTCTCACCATTAAGTTTCTGGTCTGTACCAGTCATTCACATCTAGTCAGACATAGCCAATAGCTTACTGAATTCTCCCACTATAATCACCCCTTTCCACAGACACAAGTCATCCCCTTGATTTGTTTTGAGAATTGTTTTATTACTATCACTGTTGATTTTTATATTGCCTTTTATTTCCTGGAATGTACAGCTAGGTAAGACCAGAGTTCAAATCCCACCCAGCTATTTAATTGGGTGTTATACTCTTAAGTCAAGATTAAAGTTTACTGCAGAGAAACACAAATCTCTTTAACCTGAACTTCCCTGCAATTAATTTCACACCTAAAAATAGTTTTACAGTAAGGGGAGAAAAGAGGGAGGTGTTAGCCTAGCCGACACCTCTGGGGCAACGACCAAGGTGACTTTACAGAGACAGTTCCGAAGAGTGTTTCTGTGAGTTATAGGATGTGACATGCCACAGAAAAAGGCACCAAAATCCACCGTGTTTCTGCAACTTATTATCCTTGCTTAATTAGAATTTGTCAAGAAGCAGCTTAGGCAGCAGTTATCAAAAGGGCATAAATATCTCAGCATTGACCCTGCTGCCCCTGAATTTAAATACTTCCCCCCTCCTCACAAAAAGACACAGGAAAATGTCAGACTGTGTGGCCACTCTGCCATATGAGCTGGATGGGGGTGCTAACAGCCCCCCGAGCTTACACTGTAGCCGGGTCTAGGGTCCTGTTGTCAGGTGCCTACCTGCAGAGTTTCACCTCAGCCATTGGGCAATGCCTCATGTGTCCCTATGTTGTCACTTACCCTCTCAAAAGGTACTAACTATTATTAAATTAAAAACTGCTGAGACCATTCATAGGTAACAATAGTGATGAGCCCCTGCCCACGGTGGCAGATTTTCATCTAAGGTAGCTATAGCAACAATAAAATAGTATAACCAGGTAGGAGCTGCTAGTTACTATTCTGGCTCCGATAGAAACAGAATTGGATCCTTTGTGTCCCACAATGCACCGTTGATGGGCATCTTGCTTCTTCATCACCTAGCAATTAAAAGATGCTATGTTACTTAGATTGCAATGCTGAACCCTGAAAGACCACGTTTAAGTAAAAACCCAGGGCCAGCAAGATGGCTCAGAAGGTAAAGGTCCTTGTAGAGCAATCCAGATGACCTGAGTTCAATCCCCAAGGTGTGAGGGGTGAAAAGAAAGAACTGACTACCCAAAAGTGTCTTTTGACCTTCACACATGCATGATGGTACACACACATGTACATATACATACACATGATGATGATGATGATGATGATGATGATGATGATAAAATAAATAAAAGCCAGGACATTCTAGGTAGAAAGAATCCATGACCCCAGTCCCAGACAGTCTAGACTCAAGGACAAGACCATCCATAAAGACGTCTTCAGGACCACAGCTCCGACTTGTCCTGAGGCAGGTCAATAAAACTTGAGATAAAATTTCCTCTGAGATGGGAGAGGCCAGTCTAGGACAAGAACCACAGCATCCGGAGGGACATAGTCAAAGACATGTTGGTCCAACCCTGGGCTTTCCCAACACACTGTTGTGTTATTTTCTTGAAGAGATACAAACAAAAGTTCATCTGAGACACAGCACAAAGGTGTAATTCCACCCAATTCTAGCTTGCTGAACCAGGAATTTGAAGTAGGATAGGTTACTCAGAAGAGCATAAATGAGATTTTACTCATAGACATATGGGTGTGCTGGTTGGGTTTTGACAACTTGGCATAAGTTGAAGTCATCCGGAAAGAAGGAGCATCAATTGAGAAAATGCCTCCCTCAGATTATAAACAAATCTATGGGGCATTTTTTAATTTAATATTTGAGGTGGAAGGTCCCTGGAGGTAAAAGAAAGCAGGACGAGCAAGACTTTGGGAGCAAGTCAGAAAGCAGCACTCCTCCATGGTCTCCGCTTTAGTTTCTGCCTGCGGGAAAAATTTCTTCTCCACGTTGGTTTTGGTCAGCATCTTTATCAAAGCAGTAGAAACGAAATCAGCACAGAGGATAACTAGGAACAGCTCTCACTGCCAATCCCCTCCCCGGCATGGATGGCCTCCGCTTGGACATTGTATCACAGAGCACTGTCTTCAGGCAACCTTCCATCCCGTGCATTCTAGCTCCTCCCGAAATCACATGCAGCTGCAAGGCAGGAGGGAGTAATGCCTGGAGTTGTAAGTGAGGGTCCAGGTAGCCCTCCCCTTTCTCCCTTCGCTATGGAGTGTAAAAGACTTTGTTGGCAGGACCCCAGACCTGGCTATCACCATATCCTTCTACTATCTCATTGCCATGACCACAGAGGCTGCATCACCTCCGCTCCCTGATGGTGATAGGGTGGTTATATCACGCCTGGGGAAAAAACACATCTATTCATGGGTGCGTTGTGAATGATGCTATGACATGGGTGCATCATAGATGATGCTGCGATGTGGGTGCATTGTGAATGATGCCATGACATGGGTACATTGTGGATGATGCTGTGACATGGTGCATCGTGGATGATGCTGTGGAAAGTCCCCAAGGAGACTAGATGGCCTGCTGAGCCTAAAGTCTTTGGCAGCTGACTCTTCACAGGAAATGCATACACTGGCTTCTGGTCTAGGGAATGGAGGGTGAGTCTGTGATATGCCTGAGGCCTACCCTGGCATACCATGACAATCACGTTCTTACCTCACAGGAACTAACAGCTGAACTTGGAGTCCACATTCTGACTCCAAGTCTGTTAACCAAGTTACCTTGCAGGAGAATATGAATGACCTCACCAGCCTAGGCTCAGCTTTAAGGTTGTTCTCCTGGGAGTCAACCTCTGGGATGGGTTTGCTCTCTGGAGCTCACTGAAGAACTTTGGGGAATGGGAGGGCAAGCCCTCTATCTCAAAATGATGTTCCAAGATCAACCACAACCAAGATGATTGTTCATTTGATTTATTTGATTATTGATGAATTGCCTGGCAGTTCTGACCTGTGCTCAGGTTTGGAAATGTCCCCCAAGGACCCATCTGTTAAGGCTTGATTAATAGACTGAGGCCTTATTTGGGGGTTGGGGGGTGATAGAAATTAAGGAGTATGGCTTAGTATAAGAAAGTTAAGTGAGGAGATGGGTACCCATGAAAAGGCTATTGGGGTCCAGTCTGTACTCTCTCTTTGCGTGTCTCTGTCTCTCTGTCTCTCTCTTCCCCTCCCTCCCTTCGTTCCCCCTCCCTCTGTCAGGTTTTATATAAAGAAGTGTCATACCAAAGGGGAACAAATATCTCTCCTGTGCTACAGTTTGGATGTGATTTAAATGGATAGCCTAAGTACATTGAGAGCTTGGACATAGCACAGCAATCCTGGAGGATAAGAGATGGAAGTTTTAAGTGGTAGAGAGAACCTAGAGACTTCAGCTTATAGCGCTTTCCTTGAAAACAGAAAGAGCTGAGTTCTACTGCCAGAACCCATGTAAAAGGAAGGAAGGAGGGAGAGAAGGAGGGAGGAGGGAGGCAGGGAGGGATGGAGGGAGGGAGAGGGGGGAGGGAGGGAGGGGGGGAGAGGGGGAGAGAGAGAGAGAGAGAGAGAGAGAGAGAGAGAGAGAGAGAGAGAGAGAGAGAGAGAGAGAGAGAGAACAAAGATCTGGGTATGGTAACAATGCTTTTAATCCCAGCACTCAGGAGGTAGGCAAATCTCTGTGAGTTAGAGGCCAGCCTGGTCTACAGAGTGAGTTTTGGGCAGCCAGAGCTACATAGTGACATCTGTCTCAAAAGAAAAAGAAAAAGTCAGTCCAGGCAATGTAATAGGCCCTTACAATCCTAGGAAGGAAAAGATGGGGGGGCTCCTGGAATGGTGAAAAGATCCCCTCTCTCAATTGGGGTTATGCCCACTTGGACCATACATTTGAAAAGTTTTATCAAGCTGTTTAAAATATGTACATTTTTATTTTTTAAAATAACATATATCTCAATTAAAATAAAACAGAATAGGCTGCAGAGATGGCTCGGCAGTTAAGAGCATTTGCTGTTGCTCTTACAGGGCTCCTGAGGGGGTTTCCCTGTACCCGTGTGCTATGCCTTAAACCACCTATAACTCTAGCTCCAGGAGATCTGACGCCGCCATCTTCTGGATTCTTCAAGAACCCACAAAGCCATGGCATGCACACATGTACACACACACACACACATACACACACACAGAGAGAAATAAAAATTAAATATAAATATATCTTAAAAAAACAAAAAATATAAATAACTCTGTAAGTAGAAATCATGGGAAGATTTATGAAGATTGGATGAAATCCTAAAGTTCACAGCAAGAGGTGGGACAGGACCCAGATTTCCTGAAGTCCTCATTCTCCCTGCAGGCAGTAACTCTTCTGGGACAGAAGGCAAGGGCCGCGTCACGCCAAGCAGAGCAGGCATTTCCCGTCAGGACTCCAGAATCCGTGTTCAGCAACGCTGTAGAATTTGGGGTGTTCATTTGGACAGTGAATCAGGGCTCTTGGGGACAGGAGCCCTTTAGCAACTCAGGATTTAAATAATGATGTGTCAAAATCTGCCTCCAATGTCTCAGATTTAATCTTCCCTGTGACCTTGTAGGCTTGCAGGATTATTACAGCCAGCTACACAGAAGCAAAGAATATTAAAGTTGTTTGTCAAAAAACCTCCTGCTTCTGTCAGGAAAAACTCCAGAACAGAGGAACATATGTGCTGGAAACAGAAGAACCTCCGAGTGGAAAGCGGGGCATGATGTGATGTGCCTGGCGTTTGCCAAGAACAGCTCAGCTGAAATGGTCGAGCCAATAGCCAGGGTTTGCAGTGCTCACACGGAGTCCAGGGACCCGCTCTTTGCTGCCCTTTTGGATTAAAATTACGTGTTCTCCAGGTTTCCTTAGAATGAACATGTCTAAGTCACTGCCTCAAATCCTGCTTACCTTAGAAACCAGAGTCGCTATTGCTCTGTTCATCCTGTAAGGTCCAGCCACACATGGTCTGGACCTCAGTCTCCCCACTGGTCCAGTGGAGAAGTGTATTAAAGAGTGATATTGAAAGAGAGAGGGCTGGGAAGATAGATGGTACCCATGGCAAAGTGTTTACCTTGAAAGCACAGGGGTATACATCCAACTCTCAGAACCCACATTCAAACAAGAACAAAACAGGCTTGATGCCCTTGGGTCTGTAATTCCCCATGCTGGGAAGATGGAACCCAACAGATCCATAGACCTCACTACCCAGCCGGCCTGCTGGACAAATTCTGGGCCACAGTGACATGCGTCCTCTGAAAATGTGGACTACACCTGAGGGAAAGCACCTGAAGCTGTCCACTGACGTGTGTCTGTGTGTGTCTGTGTGTGTATGTGTGTGTGTATGTGTGTGTGTATGTGTGTGTGTTTGTGTGTGCATGGGGGCGGCAGTGCAGACCTTCAATCCCAATACTGACAAAATAAGTGGCAGGAGAATCATGAGTCTGAAGCCAGCCTGGGCTATGCAGAGAAATCTCTCTCAAAAAAAAACCCAAATTATTGATATGAATTCTGCAGAAAAGCCTAGGACACAGTAAGTACTTAGCCGCCATGAACTGTACATGGTAAAGCCCCGGTCGCTCCTTTCCCATCTGCCCCCGTAGGCAGATCTCAGACTACACCAAACTCAAATTCAAACGTGCACTCAGCCAGACCCTCAATACCAGCCATTCAGGAGGTTGACCATACGTTAGGGCCAACCTGGGTAGCTTAGCGAGATCTTATCTCAGCTATGTTTTAAAGTCTAGAGATCTAACCCCACAGTAGAGCGCTTCCGTCCCTGCTACTAGAGGGAATATATTCCTGTATTCTAAATACTCTCCAGGGAGGTGGGGTTGATCAGCCGGAACCCACAGAATGTGAAGTTGCTTCTATTCCCAACTTAGTCCTGATGACTCACTAAGGATGAGGCAGAGCCTAGTACTCTCTGGGTTAAATTGACTTATCGCAGCCTCACCACATCTGTCAGGCTCTGTGACAGCTTGAGAAAGCTTGGGTTCAAAGTGTGGAGATGGTGTTGACAGGCACCTGGGTGGGAGACATCCACACTTTGCTCGGTTCCCTGGAGTCAGTAAGGCCATGGGGACAGACACACACACCTGAAAGAGGAACAGAGGGCTTTCGTTTTCTATTGCTAAGTAGCCTATCACTTCCAAAACCTGGCGTCTTAAGCATTTCTTTCCTTTACAGTTAGATTGTAAAAGGCTCATGCACTGAGGGATTCAGCTGAGCAGTCGGAAATCCAAGACTGGAAAGCCTGCTTCCACAATGCCTTCTCCATCAGTATCTGGTACGCCTTTTGAGTCCGGTGGCCTCAGGACTATCGCATACCTTACATGGCCACTAGCTCCAAGACATAAAATGTAGAGATTGGCAAGCTAGCAAAAGGGTAAATCTCAGGCATGTTGGTGTGGCTTTGGCAACCCTGTAGGTTCGAGTGGGAACACAGGTCAAAGTCGAGAGCACAGACTATAAAGACTGGCAATGGAACGGCAACATCACAGTAAAGTCCACACAAGACGGAAGGTGCCTCTGCAGCCATCTTGGGAAAGTATAACCTTCCACAAATCCCCTATGGGTTGTATATTTTTGAAAGTGAGAGTTGGGAATCCAATTAATACTGTAACCTACTAACAATAATAGACACAGATATGTACCACTTCAAGGCAAAAAAAAAAGTACAAAAACCCTATAAGATCAACATTGTCTATGAGAAAGAGATAAAACCCTCCAGCAGTGTCTAGTCATTAGGGTCCCTATGCCTGATTCTTATTTATTTATTTATTTATTTATTTATTTATTTATTTATTTATTGTTTTTTTCAAGGCAGGGTTTCTCTGTGTAGCCCTGGCTGTCCGTCCTGGAACTCACTCTGTAGACCAGGCTGGCCTCGAACTCAGAAATCCACCTGCCTCTGCCTCCCAAGTGCTGGGATTAAAGGCATGCGCCACCCCTGCCGGGCTCCCTGTGCCTGGTTTAACCATGATGGGATAGAGCAGTTGACGCTTGAACGGGGCCTTCCATTGGTTAGAAGGAGCATGAGGAAAGGGCAGTAGATGTCAAATTCCCAAGCACACAGGTTAAATCTCCCACTGCACACCAACAAAAACAAACTATCTATGGCAACCGAACAAAGGGACAAGCGTGCCCCCCGTGGCTGAGTCCCCGAGCCACAGCCAGCCTTTGCCTTGCCCATGGCACCCACAAGAGGCTTCACTGGCTCCCTCGGGTTGGTTGATGAAGAAAGGGTGACCAACTGGAGCCATAGCATTCATTTGATACCTTATGCTTCCCACACAACTCTAACCCCTCCCCCACTGCTGTGACAAAGCAACTCCAGGAAGGAAGGGTCTTCTTTGGCTCACAGCTCAAGGGAACAAGGTCACATGCACCCAAGTCAAGAAGCAGAAGGAGATGAGATGAGAGCTGGTACTCAGCTCTCCTCATTCAGTTTGAGAGCCCAACCCACTGAATGGTGGCACATGCATTTTAGGTGGATCTTCCTACCTCTATAGAAACTTCCTCACATATATACCAAGAGCCCTGTCTCCTAGATCCTGTCAAGTTGGCAAAATTAGCCATCAAACTTTGGTTACACACACACACACATACACACACACACACACACACACACACACCACACACCACACACACACACTCCCCAATTAATACACAGTAGTGGCTCATGACTGAACACAATCTGAAATTCAGGACAATATGGAAATATGCCCCTATGAATTAGAACACTAGAGAATCTTTTCTTTTAATAATTTATTTCTTTTTATTTTTTTATGTGCACTGCTGTTTTGCTCGAATGTATGTCTTTGTGAGGATGTCAGATCTTGAAGTTACAGACAGTTGTAAGCTGCCATGTGGGTACTGGGAATCGAACCCTCATCCTCTAAGAGGGTTCTCTAAGTCAGTGCTCTTAACCGCTGAACCATCTCCCCAGCTCCTAGAGCATCTTTCAAACTATGTCACTATGTTTTCATTTAATGAACTTCTTTGCTTAACATCTTTCCCACCCACACTACAGCCTCTCCAAAAGCAACGGTAATTTGTTCTCGCCTGTCTGCCCCTTTATTCTCAATGCCTAACACAGAGATGATCAAACACTAAGTACTCTATAAATATTTATTGAACCAATGAGTGAGCACAGCCTGTTAGCTCCATCCACAGCCATATTGGATAGTTAAGGACTGTATTTCTCCCATTCATCTCCATACCCCAGCTGGTGCCTACTAAATGCCCAGTGAATGTTTGATGAGTGAATAAATAAAGAGACCCAAAGCAGAGGAAGGAGGGAGATAAAATACCTTAGATTTGATGCTGTACCTTGCCTCCATTTGCCTATTTGCTACACTGGATGAAATGTGGAACCAGCAATGGAGAAATAGCAGTATCAGATGATTCTATTTCACTTACAAGGTTTGTTTTTCCCCCCCAGGATAGACTCACTTTGTAACCCAGGGAACTGGCTAACTTGGAACTTACAATACAGCCCAAGCTTCCAACAAGGCTTTCTCGACTACCCACCTGTCTCAGCATGGCCAGAATTACAGATATGTCCCACCATCCCCACCTCGTCTGCAAGATTTCATGGCGAGAACAAATAATTGGAACCCAAAGTTTGTGAGAGTTTGGTAAAATGCAGTTTGAGAAAACACCACAGGGGCAGGAGAGAGATAGCTCAGTGGGTAAACACCTTGCCTTTCAGGATCTGGAACCCACACGAAAGGCCAAACAGAGTGACACACACTTAGAATCCCAACAGTGGCAAGGTGGAGGGAAAGACAAGCAGGTTCCTGGAAGGTCACTGGCCCACTAGCCTAGGCTAAGGCCAAGCCAATAGCAGAGGCTGTCTCAAAGAAAAAAGTTGAAGGCATCTGAGACACAACACCGAGAGTTGCCCTCTGACCTCCATATCCACGCATGTATGTACAGATGTGTAAGTGCCCAGGGAAGACTTCACAATGTGAAGCACATTTAGGCTTTAGCAATTTCATCTTTGACCCACACCTACCCTATCCCCTATCACAAGACCTCACCTGACTCTTCCCTTTCACTGCCCATCTCAACCCCAACCCCAGCAAGCTCAGTGAACTCTGCTTTTCCTTCACTCTTCAGCCCATGGCCATCTCTCCTTATGATTCTATAAATCAGTGAAGCCAGCTCATGTCACTCACCTCCTGCCTTTGCTCGCTGCCTCCTGGGACACATGCAATGACCCAGCTAACGCTTCCTGCCCTGCTGAGCTCAGGAAAAGGGCATTCTGCGCAATGAGGCATGGTTCGAATAAGTCGTGTCCCCAGAGACCCTCTTCAAGCTTGCGAATGCCAATGATGCCCAGACCTGAGAAGCTAACGCAGCTTCTCCCTGCACAGAAACAAGGGCCGCAGCCTGCCCTGCTGTGCTGCTCACTTGCCTGGGAAATCATTGTATAGAGACCCACAGACCCAGCCTAGGAGACCCCTAAACTCGGAGTGCCCCAGAGCACTTGTAATTCTTGGTTCTGAGCCCCAGTCTCTGACTGTATCTTTATCACAGCCAATCAGATCATTATCCAAGTTACAGCAGGACAAGGGGGTCAGGTCAGAAAGCTGAGCCTGTGACATTAGGCCAGAAGTCATCAGAATTCCTGACACCAGCCAGGGCTTCTCCAGGAGGTGAGGAGGTAATCCGTGGGTGCCAGGGTTTCTATCACTGGGATAAACACTATGACCAAAAGCATGTTGGTGAGCAAAGGTTTTATTTGGCTTACACATCCACCACTGAAGGAAATTAGGACAGGAACTAAAGTAAGACTGGAACCTGGAGGCAGGAGCTGATGCAGAGGCCATGGAGGAGTGCTGCTTACTGGCTTGCAATCATGGCTTGCTCAGTCTGCTTTCTTATAGAACCCGGAACCACCAGCTCAGGGATGGCCCCACCCACAATTGGCAGGGCCCTCCCGCATTGGTCACTAAGAAAATGCCTTACCCCTGGATCTTATGAAGCTATTTTCTCAACTGAGGCTCCTTCCTTGCTGATGATTCTGACCAACCGTGTGTCATGTTCACAAAAAAGCAGCCATCACCGCGGGGTAGAGCGAAACCTGTGAGTTCAGACTTAATTTGGGTGCCAGGTGCCAGGAAAGGGCCACAGAATGAAGTCAGCTGGCCTAGGAGTTTCCTTGTATCAGCTATTCTGCCAAAAGAACAGTCTCCAGTACTGTGACTTGGAAGGGAGTCCCCACCTCATTTAGCTCTTTATAATCCTGTAGTCATTCTCCATGACTGACACACTTCTCCGTCAGCCACAGCTAGCTGCTGAACGGGCCTGGAAAAGTGTCCAACCACACTATACTTTCTTTCAAGGAAGAAATGTGCAAGCTATACTCTTTAAGAAGGGGGTTTGCCTGTCCCTCAGGCAAACACAGCCTTTATTCTCTGTAACTCTATCCCATACCCCTGCTTCTTTGTGACCCATTGCATCTGGAGGTTGCATGAATTAAGACTCACTCAGGCCCAACATAGAAAGCCCAAGTGTTCTGTACACTAGCAGGTAACCAACAATTGGTTTCCAGGCCTCTGGTTACTCCACATGCCCCTCACCTACAAGCTACTTTGGTCACCCTGTTAGGAGCAGCTGGGGTGGTTCCTGCCAGACCACGAGATCTTCTTCCCTTCCTCAACAACAGTGGTGCAGTAGGCATGGCCCACGCCTCATTGTTTGTACCTCCAGTGAACTGCTATTAGACTTTAAAGCCTTCTGTTTCCTCTCTAGGAATTCCAGCTCCATGCAGATCTTGCCACATTTGCCTCTAAGTGACCCAAGCAGACCCTTTTGTCTGTTTCTTTTATTCTTCATCACCTCTTAACTGATTTAGAACCCAATTCTCATATCAACCTACATCCCTCAGATCTGCCAGAACATCTCCTACCAAGTTCTTTTCAGCCACACTGATTGATCTTCCCATGAGTTGAGCACCTGAGTTTGGACACTGGAGCTGAAAGTACCCAGCAAGGGCTGGATACTGAGCTAGAGAACGGTCCCTCCATAAAGGCGTGTAGACCTCAGCCTCATATCCTATCACCCCTTAGCAATAGCCAAGAACTGTCACTGCAGCTAGGAGACCTGCCATCCTACCTCAGAAAGATGACTGGTCACATCAAGGCTCCCTTTCATGAATGTTCTACACATACTTGATTGTACTGGTCCCTGTTTGGGTTTAAATATAGAAGACATCAACAGACCAAAGACTATATTCTGCCAAAGTCCAGCCTGGTGAACCAAGTTTACTCAGGTTACTTCCAGAATTACGTGGATACACAAAAGCTTCATCACTAACAAATACCACCCTAGTTAGCCATTTACTTCTTACATAATTTGGGAGTATCTCATGAAAGCCTGGAGAGCCACACTAGCCTTCCTCTCATGGATAAGGGAATGTTCATAGGCCCAATCTCATGAGGGTCTCATGTGTGATCACAGCTGCTCTGAACCAGGACAGCAATAACAGTACCCAACCCTGAGAAAACATCTATGCAACTTCTGCCTTTGTCAAACATGTCCCATCCTACCATATGGAAGAAGCGGGAACTCACTCACTCCTCGTTCCCCTCCCTCCCCTCCCCCACCTTCTCTTTCTCTCTCTCTCTCTCTCTCTCTCTCTCTCTCTCTCTCTCTCTCTCTCTCTCTCTCACACACACACACACACACACACATACACACTTGAAGAAGCCCGAAAGGGTAGAGTGCTCTGGAGTGTCACTTGCTAGTGAACAGTGCTGGTGTCTCCAGATCACAGTGAGCCTGAGGGAAGAACAGGAGTGACCATATTTACTGATCCTGAGTTATTAGCCATGTAGAATGTTGCGCTAGAGATATGGGAGAAGGAGCTGGAGACGGGGAAGAGAACTAAAACGGAAATTTTAAAGGGAATTCTTTTCCCTTTCCCTAGTAGCATAATTAACCAGAAGAGCCCCGACTGGTGCTGTTATGGTGACTGTAATATGAAACTGAAGCATAATGGGAGAATCCGGGTGGAAAACAATAGCACTTAGCATCGCTACAGCTTATTACATGTGATGGTTTTCTGTTCCCTTCGAACTACACAGACATTAACTAATTAATTGCCATAGGACCCAAGAGTAGACAGACGACTCTCCTCTCTATATTTTATAAGGAAAGAAAACAAGCCCTTTCTAAGCAAGGCAGAAGTTGAGTTTGATGTCCCAGGTTCTCTTTCTTTTGCATCCGCCACCGCCCTTGGGGAACACACACATTTTTACATCTTTGCACAGTTCTAAAGATTCTATTAATAGCCTTAAAATGTGAGTGGATTTGAGCTGGAAGAGAAAGAGCAGCACAGAGACAAACCTTGCATTTCACGGAAAGAAACTTGTTTCAGCCAAGGACTTTCTAAGGTCAGAAAGCAGCTGAGAGGAGTCACATCTAGATGGGTTCTGCATGCCCAGGCAAGGGCCACCTCATACCCACAAGTTCTGGAAGAAAGCCATTAATGCTGGGCCCACAAATGACAAGCCATGTGTTTAGAAGGCGGGTTATCTGTAGGAGCATGCGTATGTTATTTTTTGCATTCATGTGGAATGTATGCATGTGTGTGCAGCATGCACACACACGTGTGCATTCATGTGGAAGCCAGAAGTGAATATCATGTGTCTTCTTCAATTGCTCTCCATCTCATTTTCTGAAACAGGGTCTCTCACTGAACCTGGAGCTCAGACTTGCTGGCCAATGAGTTCCAAGGGTCTGTCCTGTCCACTCCTGTACCACCCATCGCAGGCACCGCCCTTGCCCAGCTTCTTACTTTTCACTCCATTGCTGGGGATCTAAACTCAGGTCCCCCTACTTGTGCAGGAAGCGCTGTAACAACTGAGCCTTTTCTCCAGACCCCTGGAGATAGTTTCTTGAGTACCTGCCATTCAGTCACAAAAATTTCATTGGGCATGTGACACGTGACTCCTAGAGTACTAGAGATTTGGAGGGACATCCACTCGCTCATGTCTAGTGGAGTGTGATGGGAAATCGGCCCTGTGAGTGAGAGACACACAGAAAACCTCTGTCCCAGAGAAGGCTCAGAAGTCTACAGCCTAGGGCACTTAGGCATTTCTCAGCCACAACCACTGTTCTGAGCACAGAGTAGACACACAGTAAATAAGGGGTGACTGTCAGCTGGTGTTTTTCAGCCACCGTTCAAATGCTGCCTGAAGTAAGATAAGATTTAGCAATGTTTCCATACAACAATTTTTTAATTTTATTTTATTATTAATTCTTATGCCGGGCGGTGGTGGCGCATGCCTTTAGTCCCAGCACTTGGGAGGCAGAGGCAGGAGGATTTCTGAGTTCAAGGCCAGCCTGGTCTACACAGAGAAGCCCTGTCTATACACATGAGTGTAAGTGTTTAAGGAGGCCAGAGTCATCAGATTCCATAGGACTCAAGGCATGAGCTGCCTGAAGGTGGTAGGAATTGAACTCAGGTCCTATGCAAGAATGGTCCCCTCTGTACCCTCTCCGACTTCCAAGCTATCTCTCTAGTCTCTCCATATAGGCAGAGTTTTAAGCCTAGGTTAGATCTAGGAACCCAATCTCCTGATTCACTTGGCCTTTATCTACTTACAGAATAAAAACATGTTGTATGCGGAACATGATTTGAGGATTGCAGTAGATACAAAGATTACAAAGTATTCTTCATCTGCATTTTGTCCACTTAGGGCATTTTAGATACACAGAGGGTTGTAAGAGATTTGGTCCAATTTCTTTATATGATTTCCCAGTGACAGGAAACCCAGAGCAAGGTCAGGAGCATGGACTGTCTACCATAGCACACTATCCTGGAGACAACTCCACCACAGGACCTGTAGGTTTGACTGCTGCAGTCACTGCTGTCATCACCGCCACACTGTGAGCATCAGATTGTCACCATGTGCCACCACCATAGGACTTTGAGCCAACCTAACACGTGCTGTAGTGAGCTATCCCTCTTGGTGATGGGCTGGAATCTGAGTCAGAGAAGAACATCCAAGAGAGGAATAAAACCAAGGCAGATTGGGAAAGAGAATAAAGGCTCAAAGACAGAAAAAAAAACATATTTGCAAAACCTAGCTCTTTGCAAAACATGGGTGCTCTTAAGTTGCTTGCTTGAGTCACTGATAGCTAAACAATGATTTTTTTTTAATGAAGTCAAATTTCTTAAACTTCTAGGGGGCCATGCCAGTCGACTGATCAAAATAGTCTAGAAAAACATGAGCTGCCCTTTCTAAGACTGCCTGGTTTAGGCTTTGTCTTCCCTCTCTGGTTTAGCTCATGTGTGTTCAACTGTACTTGGCAGAAATGTGCCGCAGAAGGACAGAATTGCCTGTGTGGGTGACTTGAGGCATCTACAGAACCTGCCTGTGGAGGGGGGGAAAAACCACTTACAGGAGCTTTGGCTCCCAAAATCCCATGTGGAAGGATTCAATCACTATCAATAGCCAGCATATATGAAATGTCACGGTCACACCTCTGGGGAGTTCTGCTCCTCAGCAGACCCTCTTCTAAAGGTCTGCTGTCTCAAACCCTGCTGAGATCCACAGCGGCACTCATTTCTACCCAGGCCCACAAGCCCAGCTTCCTTCCTCACCACATACCTCAGTGCCTGAAACCCAAGGACTGCACAGACTCCCAGGCCTGTGTTTAGGCCCGCCCCTCTGCCCAGAGAGCCTTGATTGCCTTTCAAACATGCCAGTCTCTCTTGACTCTATCCCAGCTCCAACACAACAAAGAACACCTCCTGCTGCGACATCACTGTCACCTGTCCACAACTATCAGCATGTCTTTCTCCCTGTCTGCAACTGTAGTCTCCGGGTCTCTAGCAATTAGCCAAGAGCCTACCTCATTTGAACTTCATTTGGAAACTGAATTACATTATTAAAGTGGCCTTTAAGGGGGAGGGCTTGCATGCAGACAGAAACAACTAATAGGCGTTGACAAAGAAGAGGCTTCCCCTTAATGAAATTTACATTGGATGGATGACACAGGGCCCCTCAGGTTCCCTAGCCTCTAATTCGTCTGGCAATGCTGCTGCAGGGCCTTCAGGGGCAGCCGAGAAAAGTTTGTGCAACTCCTTGAATTGCTTTTCTCACAAACCAAGAGCCACGCAGGCTAAGTAGGCTGTGACTCAACCATTCATGCCCACAGGACACTCAGGAAGTGGTCGCAGCATGTCTCCAAGTGCTTAAAGGATCCAGGATCTTGCCAGCATCTCCTCAGCAAAGCAACTGAGGAGGGAGGGAAAGTCCCTGGGCTCCCACAACCAACTGCCGGTAAACACAGAAATCTAGCTTTTTAGTATAAACTATTTGCAACCTTCTAGTTGTCATCCCTTTCCTTTCCCTCCATTGACTTTCCCACCATTCCCTGACACTGAGTGCGAGCCTCTTAGCACTAAATGCGTGCAAACAGAGTTTAAGGGAAATTAAACAGTCAGGCTCTCCCAGTACCTGCTCAGAGTTCCGATTTCCTGCTGATACAAATAATTATCCGGCTTTAAAATCTCCTAGGGTTTTTTTTTTCCCCTCTCTTTCCAAGAGAGACATTGCAAAATTGCCTTCCACGGTGCCATTTGGAGAGCAGGGAGAAGAAATTTACCATATAATTTGTTTTAAATAAACTTTTTAAAGGTATAGATAACCGAAAAACAAGGCTAAAGGCTCTCGGTACAGCTGACTGCTGCCCGATTTTTCACATGTAGCTTATCACTGTCTCCCAAGGTCAGAATTTAGTCAATGGCTCTGAATCTGAGTATAGACAAAAAGTGGTTTTGTGGGCAGAGGGAACAAGGGTAGAGGACCCCTGATGCCAAGCAAGGTCACTTTGTCTCTTCTGTGCCAAGGATAGGGCAGTCTCTGGGGTTGAGAGAGACAATGGGATGGCGAGGCCAACTCTAGCCCTCAAGAGGCTCTCTCTGGTTGGGAAGCAGATAAGGAAAGAGATGATCATCCTGGGATCTCAGTGGGATGGCTATGGGACCAAGGAGACTGGAAGGGATGGACAACATGCTAAAACTAACTGGTCCCATAATGCTCTCATGCAGGAGAGACAGACAGAACTCGTTTTGAGAGACTATTGTCTCCTGTCCCCAAGACAGAACTGTCATGGATGTGCTGATAGCCTTCTTGACCCTCTTCCCTTATTAGAGTGTTTGTTCTCTGCTGCTCTAGGTGATGCTGCCAATGGATCTTCACTGACCCTTCTCCAGAAAACGGTCTAGGACACAGGGCCTGCCATGTCCACAGATTAAAATCCTCACTCCCTGACCAGGAGCCGCCTGTACCAGTCAACTCAGTTCCTAGTGAGGCAGGGTGCAGCTAAGAGGCCATCCATGTGTAGGTCCTTCCATGGTCTAGCTCGCTTCCCTCCCCTTCTCATGCAAGAACCACACTTGGCATCCCTCTTCCAGACTGAATAGACAAATGTTCCTTCCTCAAAAAAAAAAAAAATTCCCTTGGAATTTAACCCTGAGACTTAGCCTCCAGCTTCCTGGTTGTGGTAGATACTGGATTTTCTCAGCGAGGTGTGAGATAGAGGGAGACCCTATATGTGTGACTCCTGTCCCCTCCCAGTGAGTCCTAGGACAACCACACTAGGCCTTTGCTCCAGGCACTTTCTTTGGAATTCATCTAACCCTACTAACTGCAACTTCTGCTCCTAGGTATCCCTGACACTTCCATTCCCCAGCTATCTCCAGTTGTCAGCTTGACAACACGACTCAGAAATCTCCCCAAGTTCCTCTAGGAGAATGGCTGAACTGCTCCTCCTGGAACACAAGTTCTTCCAAACCCTGGCTGCACTGACTCCTTCAGCTCTTCCCTGAATCCTCTCTCACTTCACTGAACCATCTTCTCAGCCCCCAACATCGCATATTCTTATCTAGGAGACAACAAAATAAAGAAAGATTCTCATGTTTGTTGAGCATTTACCACATGACCAATAATACATTGTAGCTTAATATTTTATGCATGTCGTATGACTTACAATAATACCCACTTGTCTCTCATGTGCAACTTAATGAATTTTATCTATCTATATCCATAAGCCATGACTCCACTCAAGGCAAGAAACTCAACCCAACTCCTCCCGTGTCTTCTACAGGGGTCACTGTTGCTCAGAGCTCTCTCTACAAAGGTTGGTTTGACCTATTCTTGAGTTCACACAATTGAAGTAGAAATATAAACTCCATAAAAAGTAGAATAAAGGGATGCAGAGATAGCTCAGGAGTTAAGAGCACTGACTGCTCTTCCGAAGGTCCTGAGTTCCATTCCCAGCAACCACATGGTGGTTCACAACCATCTGTAATGGGATCTGACACCCTCTGCTGGTGTGTCTGAAGACAGCTACAGTGTACTCATATATATATATATATATATATATATATATATATATATATATATAATTAAAAAGTAGAATAAAAAATGTACGCTCTGTCTGGCTTCTTTCATTCCGCAGAATACCTGTGGGACTCATATATGCATCTATAGTTAGCTGGCTGATGAAGACTATCCCCCTCAGTATTCCATGGTAGTATTTATTCCTCCTCCTTTGAAGAATGTTTCTGCATCTAGTTTTTTTGATGCTATGAATGGGGCTATGAATATTCTGTCTTTTGGTGAACACAAACCACCATTCCCTTGAGTATATGCTCAGAATGGAAATCACCAGACATGGCCCACAAACATTGCCATCATTAGTCAGTTCCACTACATGATTTTTCCACAGGCTTCACTCCTATATATACTTTTGCCCAGAAGCACAAGAGAGCTGTTTCCATTCAAACACTTCACATTGTAATCTGTCAAATCTTTTTATTTTACCCATTCTACTGCGGGGCGATGTGGTATCTTAGCATGGTTTTAATGAACAGTGGTGTCAAATGGACTTGAACATGTGTTTATTGGCCATTTCTAAGTTTTTGTGAAGACATATCAGACATTTGGTATTCAGTCAGGCTTGATGTTATCCCTGAAGGGCAAGTGTTGATATCTCTACCATATAGAAGCTCCAAGGTCAGTTAAGTTGCTCAAGGTCATATAGGCAAGAAATAATAGAACTGGGACCTTCACATAGCTGCACAACTTTCTACCTGAAGATAAGCTCTCCCAGAATAATGTGTGTATTATGAGTACATACTATGCCATAGTCACCAAGGCTTTTTGTTGTTGTGCTGTTGTTGTTGTTGTTTGTTTGTTTGTTTTTTCTCCTTTTTTATTGGATGTTTTCTTTATTTACATTTCAAATGTTATCCCCTTTCCCAGTTTCCCCCTCTCCTGGAAACCCATCCCCCTTGCTTCTATGAAGGTGTTCCTCCACCCACCCCACTCCTACCTCCCCACCCTCAATTCCCCTACTCTGGGGCCTCTATCAAGCCTTCATAGGATCAAGGACCTCTCCTCCCATTGATGTCTAACAAGGCAATCCTCTGCTACATACACAGCTGGAGCCACGTGTACTCCTTAGTTGATGGCTTTGTCCCTGGGAGCTCTGGGAGGTCTGGTTGGTTGATATTGCTGTTCATTGTTGTTCTTCTTATGAGGTTGCAAAACCCTTCAGCTCTTTCAGTCCTTTCTCTAACTTCTCCATTGGGGACCCCGCGCTCAGTCCAATGGTTGGCTGAGAGAATCTGCCTCTATATTTGCAAGGCTCTGGCAGGGCCTCTCAGAAGACAGCCATATCAGGCTCCTTTTAGAAAGCATTTCTTGGCATCCACAATAGTACCCGGGTTTGGTGACTATATGGGATGAATCCCCAATCAAGCCTTTGTGAGCCATAGGCAATCCTCAGGGCTTCTTGATACTCCAACAAAGTATGGGTGTAGTACCACCCCCTGCCTCTAGAGGGCACAGCAAAGATGCACTGGGACAAAGCACACAGTTGACATAGTAAGAGCCTAAAGGGTGCCATGCACTTTCTTAGCATCTCCCTAGGAAACTTATCAAAATTCTACTATAAATAGAGAGTGGGACTTCCCTGCATGCTTGCTTGTGGGTTTGCTTTTCATAATACAGTAACTCAGAGATGCCTATATACCAATGGTTCTCAACCCATGGGTTGCAACTCCTTTGTGGGTCACATATAAGATATCCTTCATATAAGATAATTATATTATTATCCTTCCAGTCTGAACCTGTGCCCTGACTAGACCTTGGGTGCTGGCTCCGCACCCAGTTCCACAACACCCAGAGGAAGTTCCATTCTCAGGTGCTCTAAAATACCCAGGATCACAGGTGAGGAGGCCCCAACATCTGGCCCAACACCATGAATAACTGGGACCCCTGGGTTCCAGGGACTCAGGAATCCCTGAACAGCCAGGTGCAGTTTGAACCTGCACCTGGAGCAGACTTGGAGCACTGGGCAGAAATCAACCAAGTAGAAACAAAAAGAACTATAAAAGGAATCAACAAAACCAGCAGCAGGTTCTTTGAGAAAGTCAACAAGACAGATAAATCCTTAGCCAGACTAACCAGAGGACACAGAGACATTATCCAAATTAACAAAATCAGAAATGAAAAGGTAGACAACAACAGAAACTGAAGAAATTCAAAAAATCATCAGATCCTACTACAAAAGCCTATACTCAACAAAACTGGAAAATCTTGATGAAATGGAAATTTTTCTAGACAAATACCAGGTACCAAAGATAAATCAGGATCAGATAAACCATCTAAACAGTCCCACAACCTCTAAAGAAATAGAAGCAGTCTTTAAAAGTCTCCCAACCAAAAAAAAAGCCCAAGACCAGATGGGTTTAGTGCAGAATGCTATCAGACCTTCAAAGAAGACCTAATACCAATACTCTTCAAACTATTCCACAAAATAGAAACAGAAGGAACACTACCCAATTCGTTCTATAAAGCCACAATTATGCTTATACCTAAACCACACAAAGACCCAACAAAGAAAGAGAACTTCAGACCAATTTCCCTTATGGATATTGATGCAAAAATACTCATTAAAATTCTTACAAACTGAATCTAAGAACACATCAAAATGATCATTCACCATGATCAAGTAGGCTTCATCCCTGGGATGCAGGGATGGTTCCATATATGGAAATTCATCAATGTAATCCACTATATAAACAAACTCAAAGAAAAAGAACCACATGATCATCTCATTAGATACTGAGAAAGCATTTGACAAACTTCAACACCCCTTCATGGTAAAAGTCTTGGAAAAACTTTTCAGGAATTCAAGGCCCATACCTAAACATAGTAAAAGCAATATACAGCAAACCAATAGCCAACATCAAACTAAATGGAGAGAAACTTGAAGCAATCCCACTAAAATCAGGAACTAGACAGGGCTGCCCACTCTCTCCCTACCTATTCAATATAGTACTCAAAGTCCTAGCCAGAGCAATTAGACAATGAAAGGAGGTCAAAGGATACAAATTGGAAAGGGATTAGTCAAAATATCACTATTTACACACAATATGATAGTATACTTAAGTGACCCAAAAAACTCTACCAGAGAACTCCTAAACCTGATAAACAATGTCAGCAAGATGGCTAGATATAAAATTGACTCAAACAAATCAGTAGCCTTCCTATACTCAAAGGATAAACAGACTGAGAAAGAAATTAGGGAAGCAACACACCCTTCATAATAGTCACAAATGATATAAAATATCTTGGTGTGATTCTCTTACCAAGCAAGTGAAAGTTCTGTATGACAAGAACTTCAAATCTATGAAGAAAGAAATTGAAGAAGATCTCAGAAGATGGAAATATCTCCCATGCTCATGGATTGGCAGGATTAATATAGTAAAAATGGTCATCTTGCCAAAAGCAATCTACAGATTCAATGTAATCCTCATCAAAATTCCAATTCAATTCTTCATAAAGTTAGAAAAAACAATTTGCAAATTCATTTGGAATAACAAAAAAACCAGGATAGCGAAAACTATTCTCAACACTAAAAGAATTTCTGGGGGAATCACCATCCCTGACCTCAAGCTGTATTACAGAGCAATAGTGATAAAAACTGTATGATAGTGGTACAAAGACAGACAGGAAGATCAATGGAATAGAACTGAAAACCCAGAAATGAACCCACATACCTATGGTCACTTAATCTTTGACAAAGGAGCTAAAACCATGGGGCAGAGTGAAGACAGCATTTCCAACAAATGGTGCTGTTTCAACTGTCGATCAGCATGTAAAAGAATGCAAATTGATCCATTCTTATATCCTTGTACAAAGCTCAAGTCCAAGTGGATCAAGAATCTCCACATAAAACCAGATACACTGAAACTAATAGAGGAAAAAGTGGGAAGAGCCTCGAATACATGGGCACAGGGGAAAATTTCCTGAACAGAACACCAATGGCTTATGCTCTAAGATCAAGAATCAACAAATGGGACCTCATAAAATTGCAAAGCTTTGTAAGGCAGAGGACACTGTCAACAGGACAAAATGGCAACCAATAGATTGGGGAAAGATCTTTATCAGTTCTACGTCTGATAGAAGGCTAATGTCCAATATATACAAAGAATTCAAGAAGTTAGACTCCAGAGGACTAAATAACCCTATTAAAAATGGGTACAGAGCTAAACAAAGAATTCTCAACTGAGGAATATTGAATGGCTGAGAAGCACCTAAAGAAATGTTCATCATCCTTAGTCATTAGGGAAATGCAAATCAAAACAATCCTGAGATTCCACCTCACACCAATCAGAATGCTAAGATCAAAAACTCAGGTGACAGCAGATGCTGGAAAGGATGTGGAGAAAGAGGAACACTCCTCCATTCTTGGTGGGATTGCAAACTGATACAACAACTCTGGAAATCAGTCTGGCAGTTCCTCAGGAAATTGGACATAGTACTACCTGAGGACCCAGCTATATCACTCCTGGGCATATACCAAAAAATGCTCCAACATATAACAAGGACACATGTTCCATTATGTTCATAGCAGTCTTATTTATAATAACCAGAAGCTGGAAAGAACCCAGATGTCCTGTAACAGAGGAATGGATACAGAAATTGTGGTACATTTACACAACGGAGTATTACTCAACTATTAAGAACAATGAATTCATGAAATTCTTAGGCAAATAGATGGAACTAGAAAATATCATCCTGAGTGAAGTAACCCAATCACAAGAGAACACACATAGTACACACTCACTGATAAGTGGATATTAGTCCAAAAGCTCTGAATACCCAAGATACAATTCACAGACCACACAAAGCTCAAGAAGAAGGAAGACCAAAGTGTGGATGCTTCAGTCCTTCTTAGAAGGGGGAACAAAATATTCACAGGAGGAAATATGGAGACAAACTGTGGAGCAGAGACTGAAAGAAAGGCTATCCAGCGACTGCCCCACCAGGGGATTCATCCCATATACAGTCACCAAACCCAGATACTATTGTGGATGTCAAGAAGTGCTTGCTGACAGGAGCCTGATATAGCTGTCTCCTGAGAGGCTCTGCCAGAGCCTGACAAATACAGAGGCAGATGCTCGAAGCCAACCATTGGACTGAGCATGGCGGTCCCCAATGGAGGAGTTAGAGAAAGGACTGAAGGAGCTGAAGGGGTTTCCAACCCCACAGGAAGAACAATATCAACCAATCAGACCCCCCAGAGCTCCCAGGGATTAAACCACCAACCAAAGAGTACACATGGAGGGACTCATGGCTCCAGCTGCATATGTAGCAGAGGATGGCCTTGCTAGTCATCAATGGGAGGCGAGGCCCTGTGAAGGCTCAATGCCCCCATGTAGGGGAATATCAAGGCAGGGAGGCAGGAGTGGGTGGGTGAGTGGGTGGGGGGGAAGCACATAGAAGCAGGGGGTGGGGGAAATAGGATAGGGGGTTTCTGGAGGGGAAACCAGGAAAGAGGTTATCATTTGAAATGTAAATAAAGAAAATATGCAATAAAAGAAAAGAAAAAATAAACAAAATGTATTTTTAAAAGAAAAAAAGGTAATACATTATGTTTCCTAACAGTAGCAAAATTACAGGTAGTTTTGTGGGTCACCACAACACAAGGAACTGTATTAAAGAATCACTGTATTTGAAAGGTTGAAAACCAAGGCCCTAGACTAAATCTTCCAAAAATAAAAATAAAAATCTTGAGGGAAAGTATGCACACTTTGTATTGTTAAAAATACCAGCAGAAAACATGACCACCCAGGGTCAAAACACAAGCTGACTCAGTCTCAAACCTGTTATGAGCCCAGTTTCCAGACACATCCACCCTTGAGCTAGAAATCCCAAGTTCATTACACGTTAGGGAAGTATAAATTAAAATCACAGTAAGCGTACCACTTCACACCCTCCCAAATGGGTAAAGCTTAAAAGATTGACAATACAGAGGACTGGGTCCCTGCTCTCTCTCCCTGTTGGGGACACTTCAGACACATTTTAACTTCAGACTTCAATGAACGGGAGCAGGTTATCGATTCTCTGTTATTAAAACCCAGAATGTGAAGTCACAAGACGTTTAGTTCAGTAGCTTACCCAGTAAATTTTGGAGGGATATAATGTTATTAAACAAGTCTCTCGTGAGTTCTGTTGGAACAACTCAAAAATAATTAATCGAGAGTTCCCAGAGTCAGTGTGGTCTCTGGTGTTTTCCCTCAAGTTTCCAAAACTTACTAAATTCTTTCAGGAAACCAGTCTCCAGGCAAAAGGCAACTGGTACCATGACAGAAACCACTTTGCCACCTATCAGCAACTAACTGAAAATATGACACCCTTACTGCTGAATAGCCAGACAGAACCTATCTAGACACACTTGTATATAATAACTAATTGCTGCATGTGCTATGAAGCAAAGAAAGATAATGTCACCTTAGTTTGGGTTTTATTGCTGTGAAGAGTCACCATGACCAAGGCAAGTCTTATAAAGGCAAACATTTAACTGGAGCTGGCTTACAGTTTCAGAGGTTCAGTCCATTATCATCAGGGCAGGAAGCATGGCAGTGTCCAGGCAGGCATGGTGCTGGAGGAGCCAAGATTTCTACATCTTGATCCAAAGGCAAGCTAGGAGGAAACTGTATTCCACATGGGACAGAGCTTGACATATAAATGACCTCAAACCCCAGCCCCAGTGACATACTTCCTCCAACATGTCACACCTACTCAAACAAGGCCATGCCTCCTAATAGTGCCACTCTCTATGACCCAAGCATTCAAACACATGAATCTCCAGGAACCAAACCTACACAAAACACCACAAGTGTGATTGTTAAAATCAAATAAAAGAAAAAGCTGAATAAGACTATATCATGTGGAAAACTAGTCTTAGGCTGAGCAGATGGGAATGTCTGCTAAGGAAAGCCTACGGACACTGAAATTTTAAAAAACAGAAGTTTCTAGCTAAGGGATATAGGGTAGGGAAGAGCACTGGTCATAAGCAATCTGTTTGTGCTGTCCAGAAAACTGAGACCAGGCCGCTAGGCTGAGGAAGGCAAAGGCAGGAGATATACACCAATACGGTCTAATGGAAATGGCAGGGGCCAAGCCACACAGGACCTTCCAGGTCATGCAGAGGGGTCCAAGTTCTGTTACAAAGACTAAAAACAACTGAGGGCTTAAAGCAGGAGGAACAGCACGAGACAGGTTGTAGTCTGCTAACGCAAGGAGATCAAGGCAACTGGAAACAGACAGAAGGAAGTGTGGAGTGGGTGGGCCTGAAGCTATTGTAATCTGGTCTCTGCAGTCACCACTCCTCCTGAAAACAGCCTATCATCAACGCCACCTACAGGGGACCAGAGCTTAGAGCCTTCATTCAGTGTTCATGATCCAGCAAGAAAGCTTCCCTCCCAGCCCCCAGACACATTCTCCTCTGGGCTCCCGTCACCCCAAGAAACAAGAAGATGTATTATCTTACGTAACAGGAAGCATCTCTAGAAGTACATGGGCCTTCAAGGCTGGTTGGCGTCTAAGCTTAACAATGTCCTGAGACAAGCTTTGTCTCGGCTCCATCATTGCCACTATCAGGAACCTCTGAAGGAAAAGGGATGAAAGAAGAAACTGGATTCTTCCCTGTGTCCCCAGGGGAGCACAGTCCAGTCCTTCCCTGTGTCCCCTGGCCAGGCGAGCACAGTCCAGTCCATAAAATGCCAGAGGGCTGTTCTCTTGGCTCTAGAATCTAGAATACGTCTCAGATTTATAGTCTCAGGCCAATTTCAAAGTCTTCAAAAAGCTCCAAAAAGCTTTAGTTTATATGGATCTTAATATAGTCTATGTATTGATGTTTGTTGTGTGAGAAATTAGAACAAAGTTACTTTTAACTATTAATTTGTCCTAAAACTAAGAGTAAAAAAAAACCTACTTTGTATTGATGCACATCTCTTAATCTATGAAAAATAACGTCCCTTCTCAAGCCAAAGAAATCCCAGGTTAGAACAGCATCGTCACAAGACTAACATAGCAAGTGAAACCTTGGTATTGCTTTCTAAATAACTTTGATCTTTTGGTGCCCTTTAAGTGGGTCATATTTTGGGAACTAATGCTTTGAGGAAGATAAAATTTGGACTCTCTGGTCTGGGAGACACCAATCCATAGTCTCCCCTCTAGATAAGTGGGACAATTAACAAGCCAAAACTGGGAGCTTCGACTAAAAGATTTGCATTGAATACTGAAGCTCTGTCCCACCTCCTCAAACTCCTTAGCACATCTCAGACCATAAAGCAATGTCAGTCAGGCTAAACCCTCCAGCCAGGACACCTCGACCATCTCACAGGAATCTAACCAACTGGGCAGAGCCTTACAAGAAGACCTATAGTCCCAGCTCGAGAGGAGGAAGATCCCTTGAGCTTGCTGGTGAATCAGGCAAGCTGAAAGGGCTGTGAGCTTCGTGTTCAGTGAGAGACTCCCCCCCGCCCCCACACTCAAGGGAGTGAAGTAGAAAGGATACTCAACGACCGGCCTTCCACATGTGCACACAATGGTGTGAGCACCCACAGGTACACATGCAGACAGCATACACATGTGCACATGCATACAAGCACACAGGTACACATGCAGACATGCAGACAACACACACATTCACACGCACACATTCACACACACACACACACACACACACACACACACACACATACACACACACACACACACAAAAGAAAGAAGAAGTATAGCCGGGCAGTAGTGGCGCACGCCTTTAATCCCAGCACTTGGGAGGCAGAGGCAGGCGGATTTCTGAGTTCGAGGCCAGCCTGGTCTACAGAGTGAGTTCCAGGACAGCCAGGGCTACACAGAGAAACCCTGTCTCAAAAAACCAAACCAAAACAAAACAAAACAAAAAAAAAAGAAGAAGAAGCTTCCTAGGGCAACAAAAGGAACTCACAGGGAATATGGAGAATATGGAGGGTGAGGAATGCAAGAGTGGGGGATGGTGGGACTGTGCTCAGTCAGCGCGCAATGTATATTTGTATGAAAATTTGTTGGGTTTTGGGGTTTTTTGGTTTTTTTTTTGGTTTGGTTTGGTTTTTTTCGAGACAGGGTTTCTCTGTGTAGCCCTGACTGTCCTGGAACTCACTCTGTAGACCAGGCTGGCCTCGAACTCAGAAATCCGCCTGCCTCTGCCTCCCAAGTGCTGGGATTAAAGGCATGCGCCACCACTGCCCATCTTGTATGAAAATTTAAAATGAATACAAATTTTTAATTTTCTTTTTAATCCAGGAGTAAAAGCTCCAAGATGGTAGCAAAGGGAGGTCCCAGGGTAAAGCGGGGAATATCTGCTTCCGTTTGGGGTTGAGTCAGAAGGCCCTTCTGCTACAAGAAAGCATTGGCACCATGGCTAAGCATGGGGGTGAACGGCGAAGATAAAGGTACACAGCCAGGGGAGGCACTGTGTTGAATCTGCAGCAACACAGAAAACAGCGCACTGCCTGAGTGGGTCAGCAGGTGTGGCATTCCAGAGGTCAGACAAGGTTTAGTGACACTAGAGAATGTTCGATTCTATGACTTGACTTCCCGCTTTGGAAAATGCATCAAGGGAAGGCCTCACACTTCTTCCTGAATTCCACATCCACTGCCGCTCGCAAAGCTTTTGTCTTCTGAGCTGTCTCATGACCGACCCCCATCCCAGCTTTATTTTTGTTGCCCTGATAAAATAACACAAAAAATAACAGTGTTTGAGGAAAGGGGAACGTGGTAGCTTACAAACCCAGGTAATAATACATAATACATTATTTCAAGAAAGTTAAAGCAAGGGGGACTGGAAGCACCTGGTCACACCACGTCCACAGCAGAGAGCAGAGAGAGATGAATGTATGCATGCTCACGCTCAGCTTCCTTTCTTTACTCTCACACAGTCCGCAGCGCAGGAAATGGTCCCACCCACGGCTGGGTCCTCCCACGCCAGTTAAGGTAATCAAGACAATCCCCCTCAGACAAGACCACAGGCTGAATTTAAACAATCTAAACAATCCCTCACTAAGACTTTCTTCCCAGCAGATTCTAGGTTACATCTGTTGACAAGTGGGGCAATCATCACAACCCCTTTGCACGTTTTAAGACTTGGCCCAACTTCTCAAAATCACAGGACCGCTTTCTTCACCCTTCTAAGCAAATTCATCTCCCCAACCCAGCTACTCTTAACCACAATAGTCCATTTACCTCTCCAATAACAACTCTCAAAGTGAGATTTTCTTGTTTTTCTGGTTTTGGTTTGGTTTTTTTGTTTTTTTGTTTGTTTTTTGTTTGTTTTTTTTTATTTCCTTGTCTCTGTAATGTCTGCTGCCTTAGGGCAGAGATGTTTGGACCTAGATTGGTATCTGCTAAGATTCCCGATGTCCCATTGTGTATTTGGTAAATTAAAAATCCATTGAAGACAAGATCAAGAATTAGGAGACAATGGTCGGAGGTGAGCCATTGCTATGGATTCAGAAGGCCTTAAGGATAGGAATGGCATTTGGGAGAAGAAGGTAGTTGAGCCAAGTACTAAATTCTCCTGTGGACGAAGGTTGTAGATAGACAGCAGTTGATGAGGCACCAAGTAGTAGAAAGAATAACATTCCCAGACATCATTCATTTCACAGGAGCAGGTATTATGTATGGGCACTATGGGAGGAAAAACAGCCCTTACTTGAGACAACCAAGGAATGACCACATTTCAATGGGAGGTGGGAGACAGAAAAATGCAGAGAATATAGCCTTGAGTTCCATGCTGATACCTCCAGTGGGCACATTGGAATGTGGGGTTCGATTAGAACTAGAAGTTTTGCCCCAGAGGAATATTTGAGAAAACCTAGAGTCATTGTTTGTCATAACAGAGAGGTGAGTAGAGAAGAGATATATTGTTAAGTATTAACAGAGCATTCATCCATAACAAACTTATCCATCCCATAACTTCAATATTACCTGAAACCCTCGCCATGTTTTGAATGGGTGGAATGAATAGGATGGATGGATGGATGGATGGATGGATGGATGGATGGATGGATGGATGGATGGACGGACAGACAAATAAACAGAAATGGGCTCTGGGATGGACATGGTGGATGGGTGGGTTGGTAGATAGATGGATAGATGGAAATAGGATCTATTGGACTGATGGGTGATGAATAGATGGAAATGGAATCTATTGGATTAACAGGTGGGTGGACAGAGGATGGATGGATGAAGACACCGATAATAGAAATAAAAGGCTATGAGGTTAATTAATATTTTCCATTCTACTTTGTCCCTTGGTTGTAGATTTTATTTACTCTGCTTTGTTCTAGCTCAGTTTTAAAATATATATAATCACCCATGAAAATAAAAGGATAATGAAATAGAAATAATTAAAAACAAAAGACAATTCAGAAAAAAAAAAAGAAAACCTCTATATTATTTCGGTATTTTTCCCATGCTCCTTTAAGTAGCAGATTTACCAAATTAATTCTATTTCACCTTGGCAAATATTAAAATTATTTTTCACTTCTTAAACACCCACCCACTGGTGGGGGGTGGGACAAAGCTAGATATAAACTGAATGGCAGGAAAAGGTAAGCTGGGACGTAATTCTTCAGAGCAGAAAAGTCACGAGCTTTATTACTTTTGACTGGATGGTGAAGACTTTATTTATAACCACCAAAAGTCCTTTAAGTTTCACAATAAATAATGACTCATTCCTCCATAAATATTTCCTAGCAATGATCTGTGAAGAGATATTATTTTAAAATCTCATTAGAAAGATTTTGACTGACCTGATTAAGCCTCAAACAGTAACTGAGTAAACACAGTAAGTTACATATTGGCTCAAACTGTCCCAGTAGACTTTATAGTCATCCATTCTCAAGCCAGTCCCCTCATGATCCTCTGTTACCTTGCTCCAAATGCAAGTCAGAGGCCCACCAGCTCTCCCAACCACTCAGCCAGTAGGCACTGGGATGTTAAGGCTAGAACAGCTTCCTTGTTCCGGAGAGCTCTCAAGATGGCTACATAAGACCTTGAGAGTCTACTGCAAGTGCAGTGTCACATGACAAGCATAAAGGGCAGGCGTGGTGGCCACCTAGTACTGAGAATGATGGCTCCCTGGGAACGTCACAGGGAATCACCTCTAGGAATGCAGAAGAGACTGCCTGGTTCTGAGAGCATCCTCAGGCCCAACATTTGCTTTCTTAGCACCTTTGCTCACGGATAACAATTTCCACATCATATCATAACAGACTGCTAAGCCAAATGTCCAAGATTTTTTCTTCAGAACTGGGGAGAGGATGAAGGAGCCCTCTGTGGTCAAGCTGTGATATGTAAATATATTTGGGCAGCTAGGTAAGAGGGGGTCACCAGGGACTGGCTTGAGAAATGATGACTAGAAAGTCCACTGGGACAGTTTGAGCCTTTATACAGTTGAGACTTTATACTTGTATCCCTCATGTTCCCCTCCCAATCCAAAAGCCTGACCACGGTATAGGCCTATTGGAAGTCTGATGAATGCTTCTTATAAATCTCAGTCTTACGTATCAAAAGCCCACCTCTCCTTTTCTGGTAGTTGTTCTAAGCCTGCTCACAGCAGGAAAGCATTAGTCAGACAGAGCAAACATAAAAAGCAGTCAAGGCACCTACTAGCTCTCCTGGTAATGGGACACAAAGAACAAAATAAGCATTAACAAGAAGCAACTTAAGGTAGGGAGAGTTTATTGCGTCTCATGGTTCAAGGTCATACAGTCCATCATGATTGGGGAAGGTACAACATCTGGAGAGCGAGGCAGCTGGTCACATTGTTTCTGCATTCAGGAAGTTGAGAGAGAGATGAATTCTGGTTCTCATCTGGCTCCTTACATTTCCCCAGGACAACAGCCTCTGTCACCAAGAGATGCATCCCTCTATTATGAGAAGAATGAAGAGATTAACATGGTATAGCTGGTCCAGCCATGCAGGACCTTGTCATAGTCATGCCTGTGTTTTAAGTTCCCACATTATGGAATCACTGGGTAATCTCTCATTTCTTCCTAGACTGGGGGAAGAACCTTTCAGCACCTCCCCTTGCAATATCACTCCATCTCATCCACCAACACAGCACATCCCAGATGGGACTGTGCAATAAAGAAGGCAATACAATAAGCACTCCTCAATATGACTTTGAGGACCCAATACAAGGAAAATGGAAGGGTACAAAGAATTCAGAGTTTAGAGTCAGAAAATCTAAGAGGATCTCACTTGCTGGATGAATACAACAACACCCTGAGAAGTTCCCTGTGGCAACTTCTCCAAGTCTGGTTTCCTTATTTATAAACCAGCGATGATGATACCCATGTACAGGTGACATCCCACAATATCTAAAAGGCTAGTTAAAAACCAATAAATAATGGTGGATGTCAGCTGTGCAAACAGAACCTCAAGGACAAATTACTTCTTATGTCAGCTACAAACAGAGTGGTGAGCTTCATTTATTGCCATCCACAGTGTTAACCAGATCAGGAATGTTAGCTGGAAAAAAAAAAGAAGAAGAAGACCCCATCAGAGGCATAGAAAAGCTCTACTTAAGCCACGTAAAAAGGGATTCAAGGAGACATCAATTGAGAATGGGGACATGGCTCTGCCAGTAAGGTGCATGTTGTGCAAACATGAAGACCTGAGTTCAGATCCCCAGCTCTGTACAAGAAGCCAGATGTGCAGCACACATCTGTAATTCCAGCATCACAGCGATAGTGATAGGAGGCTCTCTGGAGCTTGTCGGCTAGCCAGCCCAGCCAAATCTGTGGGCTTCAGATTCAGTTAAAAACCCTGCCTCAAACACCATGATAGAGAGTCATCAGGGAAGACACCTAATGCAGATTTCTGAACAGACCCACTTGAACAGATGCACACCCACATGAAGCTATACATACATGATACATACCTATGCACACACAATAGCAGTAATAATAAAATGAGAGGGAGAAAAGGAGGCAGCAGTTGACAGAACACTCATATCACAAAAAGGCCCTAAGAGTCCCCAGCCAGTGCACTGCCATTAGTCTGTCATTAAACTGATTTTGTTCCTTTCTTGATAAGATATCCTGCACTGATTTGACAACCAAGCGGTTTTAAGGAATAAATGCAGTGGTCAGGGTGGAAGACGATCCATCCTTTCCCACAACATCATTTCAGAGGTTCATCAAAGATCCAAAGGAACAGCCCATGAGAAGGTACTTAATGAACAGCCAGTGCTGTACACTGCAGTGGCTTCAAACCGTGAGCTTTGCTGGGTTACAGGAAGGATGGTTTTCCATGAGTCATGACCTCTGGATCTGTCTGATTCATCCCAAAGGAGCCAAAGGAGCCCTGGCTATGAAGAGAAGCAAGAAAGGATCACGGAATCAAGGTTAGCAGGATTCAAAAGGAACCTCATTGGCTCCCATTACCCATTTCCCCTTAATGAATTAAGCCTCGGGCACACATCAGTTTATGTCCCGCTCAGTGAGTCATTCATCTCCTCGCTTTATCCCTTACCATGATCCAAATGCCTATGTGACCTGCTGCAAATTCATAAATTGAGAACTTTACTCTCAAATTATATTTAGAGGTAAGACACAAGTCACTGTGCAAAATCCTCATGAGAGGGATTAATGCCCTGGGAAAAGGGCTCCAAGAGGCCTTCACCCTTCGTCTTATGGATACAGGCCTATGAGTGGCGAGCAGAGCTTCACCAAACACGGAATCAGCAAGCTACAACTCCGGCACTCAGGTCTCTCCCACTTTGCCATTATGATGCTCCGGGCTGCAAACGTGGTTTGTCAGGGTTACACAGCAGGTGTGTTTACCTTTACCTGCAGAGCCCTCCCAGCCTCACAAGACCAATCTCTACCTCCGGTTCCCCAGCTTTGGATACATAAGACGTCAATTTCTGATGATTATAAGCTATTCTGTTTCTGGTGTTTTGGCATAGAAAACGAGAAGCACTTAAATAATCCTGTTTGTCATTGTTTTAAGCAGAAAGCTGATCAAAAGCCCTACCAACAGTACCAACCCCACCTTATAATGCCCCTGTTCCATTACTTGTAACTAGTCAGGGGTGTCTCTTGTCATGGCATTCAGACTGTGGGACATTCTCTGAAGTCTGAAGAAGTAACAAAATCCATGTGAGAACAGTTGACAGCACAGCATCCCTCCTCTTAGGCCCTCTTGACTTGTAGATATAATTGAGCCTTAGCTGACCATACAGTAATTGATTTATTACTTAGTAGGGGTCAAGGCTCAGGACCAGAGAATGAACAAAAGTAACTAGAATGTGACCCAGGTCTATTTTCCTCCCTCTCTCCCTCCCTTCCTCCCTCACTCCCATCTTCCTTTCCTTCCTTCTTTCCTTCCTTCCTTGATTTATTCAACAACTACTCAGTTCCTACCAGGTTCCTGCCCTGCAAATTCTGAACTAAGCTCCTTCTCTTTGGAGAATCAAAGGCATATTATCTGACCCCAACCAGAACACAGACCTAACTCTGACAGCCTCTGACACTTACTAGTTATTGAACCTTTCTGTACCTGTGTTTATTGTCTCTAAAATGGAGATGGAAAGAGTATCTATTCAGTAGAATTATGTAAGGATGGAATGACAGGCTTTATAGAAAGGCCCTAGAAGAGTACCTTCAAAGAGCACCTACCCAGTAACTGTCATGCCCTATGTAGTATTTGTGACTGCTAGTCTGTGATGTAGCTTGAGATGATCCTTGTCACCTAATGTTACCGGGCTCTTGTGGCTCTCTCCCTCTGGTCCTGTTCACTGGCCCTGGTGATTCACTTCTAACCAAGAGGAGCAGTAGAGGCAATGAGATGTCACCTCCATGATTAGATTACAAGACTGCTTTCCAGCATAGATAGAGTCCCCTCCCCTCTTGCAACCCCTTCTCTCTTTCTGAGACAAGGTCTCACTACATAGTCCTGGCTGTCCTGGAACTCATTCTGTAGACCAGGCTGGCCTCAACCTCAGAAATCCACCTGCCTCTGTCTCCCAAGCGCTGTAACTAAAAGTGTCTGCTTCCACACCCGGCCTCCCAGGTACAAGAATTAAGTGTTCTCCACCACACCTGGCCTCCCTTGCTCTTGCTCTCACCCTCAATTTCACATTTTCACTCTCTTCACATGCTTGTTTAGTCAAAGGAGCCACTTTGCAAAGAACTGTGGGTAACCTTTGGCAACAGCCAATGAGCAACCCAGGCTTTCAACTCAATGGTTCAAGAGGAACACAATCATACCAGTAAGTCTGGAAATAGATCCTGTTCTGGCTGATCCTTGAGGTGAATGTGTTAAGGCTTTAGTAAAATGTTAAGGCCTAGATGAAATGTTAAGGCTCGGTAAAATGTTAAGGCCTAGCTGTTAACTGGTTAGCCTTCCATTATAAGGAAAGTTTCTCATATGCTGTTTCTGCTGTTACTAGGACACTTTCTCATGCCCAAGTTGATTACATATTCTGATATGTTCTGTGCCCTTGGAAATCAGTCATGATAGAAGTCAGTAAAATTTCTTTGTATAGTTACCCACAATTAGCTCAGACCCAGACCAATCACCCAGCGGCACTTCCGGCACCTTTGTATAAGCTTTTATGGTATTTGCCTTTATAAGATGCCCATGAGATGAACCCCAACATAAGAGAGACACCTGCGTCTATTTAAAATAAGACTTCCATTTTGAGTAGGGGTCAAGTTTAGATTCTCAAGACCTCCCTGGGAACTGACATCTTACTTGGCAGAAAGAGACATATAAGTGGGTAACTGACATTCTGGTTGGCAAGTTAAGACATGAATGTTAGATAAGACAATTCCCATCCTGGTAGACAAGTTAAGACATGAATGTTAGACAAGTCCCCTGCTATAGTTGAATACCCCAGCCAATGGAAAAAGGATAAATGCACAACAAAGACATGTTCCTAAGGAAATCCCTAGCACTAAATCCCAAGTGCTAAAATAACTTGGCAAAGACATTTGTGGATTTTAGGCTTAAAACCCATGTAGGATCTTAACTCAATGTTAGAGTTCAGTTCCTGAATCTGGAGCATGGATCAATCAGTCCTAGGGCATATGCTCAATAAACTAGCCCTGTCTGACTGAGATGAATGTTTGTGTGGTTTGTGAGGCAATTCCTGGACCCCAACAATAGTACCCCTAGTTGACATCTGGATGATAACAATGTAAGCAAAATCCTAAAGTATAAGACCTGCTAAGGTACCTGACTCACAGAAAAAAAGAAATAGCATTTAATTTGGGGCTAATGTGTTATGCATCAAGAGATAATAAATATACCACTGTTATCAAATTGTGTGCTGTAACTGGGTGATTCTCTAAGGGAACAGACCCAACAGGACATATGTATATTACAAAAGGGGATTCACAAGATTGGCTTATACAATGGGTGCTGGGTAGTTTAACAATGGCCTTCTGCACATTGGAGAGGCTGCAAACCCAGCCCCTCTTCAGTCCATAAAGCTGAATGCCTCAACAATCCCAATCCAGTGCTGAAGGCTGGAGAGAGTCACTCACTCTTTGTGGTGGATTGAGTAAGAATGGCCTTCATAGGTTCATATAGTTGAATGCTTAGTCACCAGGGAGTAGTGCTATCTGAAAGTATTAAAAAGGATTAAGAGGTGTGGCCTTGTTGGAGGAAATGTGTTACTGGGAATGGATTTTGAGGTTTGAAATGCTCATGTCAAGCCCAAAGTCACTCAGAGTCTCCTCTTTCCCCCTACCCCTCTCTCAGCCTGTGGATCAGGATGTAGTTCTCAGCTACACTTCCAGTGTCTATCTGCAGGCTGCCATGCTCCTGCCATGATGATAATGGATGAATCCTCTAAAACTGTAAGCCAGCCTCCAATTAACTGTTTTTTGTTTTTTTTATAAGAGTTACCTTGGTCATGATGCATCTTCACAGCAATTAACAGTGACTTCAACACTGGTCTTCAGTCCACACTAGGGGGACAGAGAAGCTAGTCAGATAGCAGCAGAGGGTATCAGTAGAAGCAGGAATAGGTGTGCCCACCAGCAAGAGTCAAAGGTAAGCAAGCAGGCACCTTTCTCCTAAGAGCTTTACATCTGGGTCACCTGCTGGGGGTGCTATTCACTCTGAGGAAGTCTTCCCAGTTGCTCTATTCTAGACACACCCTCACAAACCTACCTAATGCTGTGTCTCTTGACTGGTTCCAGATCCTATCAACTTGCCATCCAGATAACCATCACAAGCGACAAAGAGCAAGCACATACAAAAAAAGGCCACAACATGGGTTCATGATCAGTCACATAAGGGGATCTGAGAAAGATACTGAATACTTGGCGTTCTATAGAAGGGACACTGTGAAATTGTAGAATACTCTTCTTAAATAATAAGACAAACATGAAGCTTTAAAGAAATCATCTTTCAAGAGGTGGAACCACGTGACTCTTTAAACCCAAGATATGAAGTTGGAAAACTTCCCAGACAACTAAGATGTCTTCTTCTTGCCCTTCCTGCTATTAGGCAAATCGCTTTGGGACTTATGTCACCAAATTTAATGGCAAAGAAAAGACATGAAAGTGAAGTCAGAAATAAACAACCATATTAAATTCAAAATCAATTAAATGTGTATTACTCTTTTTGAGAACACAAATAGCACATTAATAACAGTTGACAGGAGCCATCTAGGAAAAGCTATGGCAAGTGAGTAAGTTTCCTGGAGATGGTCCACCATTTTTGCATGGCTGTGATGGGTGCACTCAGGAGAGGCACAGCCCAGAGACTTCTTCCCAGGATTGCTTCTTGGTGCTGATATGCCTTTCCTGCCACTATCACATATTCTAATGATTTCCTGGGTATTTACCCATCCTATTGGGCAAATTTCCTACAGATCAAGATGAAGATGAACTTTCATGAATTAATGCTGTTTAGATGAATTAATGACTTTATAACATTCCTGATTTTATTCAAATAAATTTAAGAAGAAAGTTTAAAGAGATGGTTTTAGTTGTTTGCCAGAAACATGTAATAAAGTTAGAATCAAGAATAGAATGTGCCCATTCCTCATAGAATAGTAAGTAAAGGCTGCATAAGAAGGAATAAAATGAGCTTTCATAAATTACACTAAGAGAAATAGGCTCGGAACAAATTTGTAATCAAGGACGAACATTCACTCTAGGTCAGGTCTAAGGATGAAGCCACAAGTGTACGCTATGATAAAGTAAGGCTGTGTGAAACTGTTGCTTTGAACTTATAATGAGCTTACAGAATGAAAGAAACAATGCTTTAAACTTACTATCGACAGCCTTCTGTAACTCCCCTTTTGTGTAACATTTCATCTATGAGGTAATTTTTTAAACAACTTTTGTCTAAGAAAGTATAAAAGAGACTGAGAAGGAATAAAATGTGGCTTTGGGGACTTTGCTCCATCCACCAAATGTGTGTGTGTGTGTGTATGTGTGTGTGTGTCTATATGTATGTACACTGTGTCTATAGGTATATGTGTTTGTCTATCTTTATGTATGTACATTGAAGAGTTCAGAGTTCAGAGTTTCTCACTAGGTACTCTTGCCAGCCCAGATAATTAAGTTTTGTTCTGTCAGTAGTATTGACCTTATAAATTACCCATCACTGTGAGCAGGGGTGGGTGTGGCTGTTCTCAGCATGACCCGAATTACCAACACCAAAACCCCTTTCACTGCCTGCCTCGGTTAGCCCTCTAATGTCAAATCTGACCTTTTACAGTGATATGAGTTATGGGGATTGCACAAAAACGTAAGACTTTTAAACATCACTTGGCTTTATAATATCCTGAACCAGTAAGGATATAACTTTTAAATCTTGAGCCAAGACTTCTACATGGCCCTGCCCTTGGACAAATCCCATAAATCAGTTTGAAAATGACCCAGTTTTTGCACATAATCCATGATATCTATATATCTAGGCCTTGCCATTACAAGGGGATAGAGATAAGAGTGCCATCTATAAACAAGTCTTTAAAAAAAATAACTCAGAGTTGCTTAAAGAAGCCCGCTTCAAAGGGGAATCCCCAAGCCAAGTCTTAAGCCTGTTGCCATCAATTAGCAGAACTTTACAATTTGTTTCTTTGGTGGATGTATGAAGTGCCTGCTTCATGGCCAGCACTGGACTGGACTATAGTCACCCTATTGAACCTGATGAAGACAAGGGTGGGTGGGTCTCATAGGAAAAGAGTTTCTATTAGAATGTCCAGAATGCTACTTGGAGCCTAACCACTTACCTGCTGTATTGGTTTTCTCATTAATGGGACAAAAGCAACTAAGGGGAAAGGGGTGTGTTCTGGCTCACAGTTTCAGTGGGTACAATCATCAGGGTGGGGAAGATATGGTGGTAGTACTATGCGGGAGTTGGTCACATTACAGGCAGAAGCAGGGAGAGATGAATGCTTGACTTGGGTGTTTTCTTCCTTTTATTCAGTTCAGGACTTCAGCCCAAGGCATTGGCAGCCACACCGAGGGTGAGTCTATCCATCTCAACTAAAATTCCCCCAAGAATGAGTCATGAACCCCATCATCTGGAAGACATGCAAATTGGGTCCTGTCATCAATGGTGAGCTATCAAAGGAACCCCATAGGGTCCTCCTGGTGAAAGACACATTTGGAAAAAAGGGAGCCAGGATTGGGAAGGCAGCCACCATCTCTCGGTTCCATAGACAGTCACATGGGGTCTGAGAAGGTCTGAGACCTGCATGAGGTTACACAGGACAACCTGATGGCATCTAGGACATCTCGGCATATCACTAAGCTTGAGCTAGAAGATCTGTCTAGGTGGTCATGGTCTTAAAGGTTCTTATTCCTCCCAGACACAGAGCATCTCAGTGGGATACCTCTGGTCTACCTTTCCCACCCATCCCTCGGGGGTGGGGTGAGCCAATGCCCACAGGTATTTGATAAGATGTTCAGCACCAGATCAGTAACAGAAACTCAGTTCACTCAGAACTCATTCCACTCTTGTCTTGGTCAGGGTTTCTATTCCTGCTCAAACATCATGACTGAGAAGCAAATTGGGGAGGAAAGGGTTTATTCAGCTTACACTTCCACATTGCTGTTCATCACCAAAGGAAGTCAGGACTGGAACTCGATCAGGTCAGGAAGCAGGAGCTGATGCAGAGGCCATGGAGGGATGTTTCTTACTGGCTTGCTTCCCCTGACTTGCTCAGCCTGCTCTCTTCTAGAACCCAAGAATTCCAGCCCAGACATGGCACCACCCACAAGGGGCCCTCCCCCTTTGATCACTAACTGAGAAAATGCTCCACAGCTGGATCTCATGGAGGCATTTCCCCAACTGAAACTCCTTTCTCTGTGATAACTCCAGCCTGTGTCAAGTTGACACACAAAACCAGCCAGTACAACTCTCATGCCCAAGTCATCTACAAAACTGTCCCTAGACTTTGGTATCATTCCTCAGGCCGTGACTTGAACTCAGACCAACCCACTGAACTAAAGCCATTCACTCCAGACCACCAACTTGGCCAAGCAGGACTCAGATTAAGAGAGGCTGAGGCTAAAAGGAAGATTCAGCAGGAAACTATCAACACACAAAGTACCAGCAATAACTACCAACAGACAGAGCCTATCCTTTATGCCCTAGATAAGAGCTGAGGGAAGACCCGGGCTCCAATTCATGCCTCCCTGCTTTGGGGTATTTTTGTAGCTAATCTTTGCACATTTCCTCCATGGAAAGTGGTTAGAGGGGATGGCGATATTAGCTGATGATCCGGAATTAAACTGACTCCTAGGGTGTGGGATGCACTTTACTAAATCAGAGCTAATGAATTCCACAGAGAGCTCATGAGGGAAAGGGAAAAAAATAATTCCTCTGTCTAAATATACTTCGCTTCATGAAAGACAAACAAAGAAAGCTCACCTTTGAAAGGGCGTTTCGTGGGTCCATCTGGATGAAGAAGAGACCCACACTCCAGAAACTGCCTGACTGAGAACAGTTGCTTCCTGCCATCTTCTCCATGTAGGTGTTTGTCTCTTCGAATGCCTTTTGGCTTTTGAGAGCCACCCATCTTTGTTGCTGTGGTCAGCAGTTGCCTTCATGGGAAGGTGAATGAAGATAGGTTACTGAGGAATTGTCCATTGCACCATGGGAGTTACATATCACCCATGATATGGACTGTCTCCTCCTCAGAAGCCAAGGAAGGAAAAAGTGCTCAATGACTACACACTTTTTCTAAAAAACCCAAAACTGGTAGCTTCAAAATGACTGCAAGTTCTTTGGCACTGGTCCTCTGAGAAAGTAAGACTAATCCCCCTCCTGTTTAAAACAGGCCGTGCTCTAGACTCCACTTCAAGCAAAAGGAAAAGGCAGATATGACGCTTTGTGACTTCTGAGAGTTGCTCATAAAGGGATGGGTCCCACAAGGCACCGAGGTGTGTGCTTTGATCCCAGAACTTGAGAGGCAGACACAGGTGCGTCTCTGTGAGTCAGAGGCCAGCCTGGTCTGGAAAGCAAGGCCAGGCCAGCCAAGACTACAAAGTGAGGACCTGCCCCTCCCAAAAAATAGCTCCCAGCAAGCTCTGGCTGTCTTGGATCACTGAGGAAAGCCCCCTGCCATGTCTTAATGGTGTGTGCTCCAAGAGCCTATGCTATCTGTGGCCTCCACGGAGGAGGCAGCCTCCCTCCAAAAGCCAGCACCACCAAATCTGCAGCCCCATGAGTGAAGCCTTACTCCCACCCCATCCTTTCATGACCTCAGAGCTACCCAGCATGACCACCTCTCAGAGAAGGAATCAGAAAGGAGGTGTCTGTTGTGCTGGGACACGATTTAAGACGATTTGTATCAACGCAGTAGATGGTTTGAAAATACAAGCCTGATTCATTCTCAGCAGAATATGATGACCACATCAAAGAGGAGGAGACTGGAAGGGGTTGGATGTGGAACAGACAAGACGGGGATAAAGATGAAGGAATAAAAGGGAGAGACAACAAAAAGATAGGAAGCAGAACCTCCCCCTCCAGATGTCCCCCCCCCCGCTTCTCTGAATTTCTCTACTCATTTCCAACACATTTTCCTTTTGTAACTTTTTTATTGATTCTTTGTGAGTTTCATATCATGCACCCCAGTCCCACTCATCTCCCCATTCCCCTCATACCCATCTTTCACCCTTGTAACCTCCCCGCCCCCAGATTACACACACACACACACACACACACACAACCATAGAAAAGCATCTCATTGTAGAAGCTGTAGTATGTCACAGTGTGTCTGTCCCACAGTATATCCTTCTGTCCACACATCTTCACTTGCAGATGTTCTTTGCAGTGAGTCACCAAGCATATTCTTATTCCCATGGTTGCTAGCTTTATCTCATCACTTGGATGGGTGACTTGTTTTTTTAAGATTTATTTTTAAATACATATATATATATATGTCTATATCTCTCTCTGCCTCTGTCATCTCTCTGTCTCTGTCTCTCTGTCTCTCTCTCTGTCTCTCTCTCTCTCTCTCTCTCTCTGTGTGTGGGGGGGGGTTGTGTGTGTGAGTCACTCACAGAGGCCAGAAAAGGGCACCAGATTCCCTAGCTCTGAATTACAGGAGGCTGTGAGCTCTCTGACATAGGTGATGGGAACTGAACCCAGATCGTTTGGAAGAGCAGCAAGTGTTCTTAACTGCTGAGCCATCTCTTCAGCCCCATGGCAGCTCTCTCCTTAAGGCAGGTGCAAGGGTCTCTCGATTCTGTGCTGCTCCCCACACCTGGCACTGTGTTCTGCATCCAGTTAACCAAGACCAGTGGGCAAGGCTGGTTAACCAAATGCTCAGAGGAACATTCTAACAGGCTTTGGCGAGAAGTAGCTGGCAGACAGGGAGTTTCAGGAGAAGGGCAAACCACAGTGTTTCTTAGAGATAGAGTAGATTACTATTACCTTTTCGTGGCCTTCTATAAACCACCTTAGCCAGTGTTCACATCTTTGAACTTGATCATGCCGGCTGCGGTCCCAGCTACTCGGGAGGCTGAGACAGGAGGAACACTTGAGTCCAGGGGTTCTGGACTGTATGCCAATCAGGTGTCTGCACTAAGTTAGGCATCAATATGGTGACCTCCCAGGAGCAGGGGACCACCAGGTTGTCTAAGGAGGGGTGAACCAGCCCAGGTCGGAAACTTGATCATGTGACTATATCTGTCCCCTGAGCATGATGCAAGTGGGACTTGTATAGTCACAAATGGAACCTTAGCCTCCCACAATGCACCTCAATATTCAGCTGCCAGGGTTTGGTTCGGGTTTTATTTGGTATGCATCACTTGTACGAGTATTTGTGTGCATGTTTATGTATGTGCAGCTGCACATGTATGCACATGTGGACGTCAGAGAACAACCTCAGCTGTCATTCCTTCAGCACCACCCACCGTGTTCTTTGAGGCAGGGTTTGCTAAGAAGGCTAGGCTGGCTGGTTAGTGAGCCTCAGGGATCCACCTGTCTCTGGTTCCCAGCCTTGGGATTACAGAAACACACCACCACATCTGGGGAATCTAATTCAGGTCCTGTTGGCTGTAAAGCGAGCACTTTACCAACTGAATCACCTCAGCAGCTTCCTATGTCATGTTTTGAGGATGTCTAACAGGATAATACCAACTTTTCCCCTAATGAATAATGGCATTTTAGACTCGGTACCAACCCAGGACTCCAGTTGACACCACAGATGAAAACACCTATTGTGTCAAACCATGGAGTGCTAAGAGATAATTAATTATGACTGTCTATGAAGCGTGGGGTAGGAGCATTCCGTAGGCCATGCACTTTGTTAACTTCAGTTTTAAAGGGTCCACAAGCTTTAAAGTTCTTCCTATCAGCACATTCTAAATGAGGAAGGTCTGTGCGTTAGGAGGACATATCACAGGATTTAAAGTGGCACAGACATCTGGCTTTGCCCTCTTTCTGCTTCTGCCTCTAACCTGGTTCTGCCTTGTATTCTCTTCTATTCATCAGGATCTGCTGCTAAGACCCTCACCTGCCTAGTGTGCCATCCAGAGTTACTCAAGGCAATAGACACTGAACCCTGCCCTAAGCCATCTTTCTTTCCCAGCCTGGAGTTCCAGGCTCAGGGTAAAACCACACAGCTGTGTGGAGATTACTCACCAAGACTGGATTTTCTCCAGAGAAGAAATCAGTCATAAAGTGTTGTTGAGAAGACCAGGTTAGAGAGACACAAAGCCTCAGGCAGAACTGAACATAGCCTTCCTGGAAAAAAAATAAGTCTCTCCTTCATTTTCCTTCTCCCTGTTTAATCAATGTCTGTTGTCAACTTGACTGGATCTAGGATCAACTACTAGGCAAGTTATTGGGCACACCTATGAGAGATTGTCTTATTCAGTTTAATTGAAGTGTGAAGACCTGCCCTAGATTGGCACCTACTAATAGCAGCCCAGTTAGAAGGAAATATGAGAAATAAAAGCTTTTGCTTTCTTCCTGCTTGTCTTCATGTCCTACTGGCAAGTTCATCTACTCTGTTGACATCTTGCAGTGACATCTGATTAATAATAATAGTAATAATAATAATAACAATAATAATAATAATAATAATGCCCTTCCTCTCTGCGATTAAAACCCAGCTTCTTTGACCTTCCAGCAAACCAAAGACCAATGACTATCCATTAATCCTCCAGTCCTTCAACACCAATCTAGGGCTGATGAGGCATCCAGCTCATGGACTGAGCACCTAGATGATTCTAGGCCCAACTGTGTGCAGGCACCCATTGTCATACTACCTAGACCAAGCTAATAAATTGCCCTTACTGTACCCATGCCATTGGTTATGTTCCTCTAGAGAACCCTGGGGAACACACAGCTCCCCTATAGTGTGTTCTTTGTACTCTATTCTCTCTACCAACTGTTAACCCTAGGCCATTTCCCTGTACCTCACTAGAATACAGGAGCAAGGAAGCTAGCTATAGGTCTCTGTCACATATCACAGGAAGTTCTCATGGAGTTTGGGATAGTGAAACCATCCTGGACCCTATCCTACAGAAAATTAAGTATGCCTACTTTTTATGAGCCTCAAGATACAAATAAATAGTCTTCATTCTCTCAAAAAGGTAGAAGACAACTTAATGACCCCCAAAATAATAGCAACAATAGGAAAGAGGATAAATGCAACCAGTAAAAAACATGCTCATGATGATCTATATTGTGAATATATATGTATATTCATATCTCAGCAGGCCCTGCAGAGTTACAGATGAGCTAATTAAAATGCTTGTGTTTTTAGCAATGATGTTTATTGAAATCATTTCATAACCATCCAAATTGGGGTTTGTTTTCAGCTATGATGCTATGCTACCTGGAATATTCTGACCTAAATTATTTATGGGCCTAAGAATAGATTTCCTTCCCTGTACACCCCCTCCAATGCCTGCTGACTTCAGAGATAGATCTCAGGATGTGGAGAGTTGAGGTGACCTCTTAGAGTGCTTACAAGGCTTTCCCGCATTTCCTTTACCTGTGAAGATTCAGACAGGTCCATGGAGGGCCAAGGGCAAAAGCTGACTTAGCCCCTCTGGTGAGTTACTCAACCTCATGTGGACCTTACAACATGGACAATTCCCAATAAGTTCTGTTAAATGAGTGACAGCTGGTGTTGCTGATGATGGGTTCTCATAGCAACCCCTAGATAAAATCATGAAGGAAGACTCCAGTCTCTACAGAGGATAAGGTTGAAGATCAAGAAGTCATCCAACCTGACCTAAGCCTGCTAATTAGACCTGGAATGTTCTGACATGAGTTCTCTGCTTCAAAGCTTGGGTCTTTGTGCATGGCGTCCTACAGGAACAAACACATACGTGTGCTGGAATCTGCACAAAGTAAGGAGCCCTGGAGATCACTAAAGCAATGGTGGAGAAGCAGCAGAACCCTTGAGGCCAGCCCACAATGATGAGCTAATTATCCTGACTCTCCATCCGTATAAAGAACTCACCGTGCATCAAAGTTATAGAAAAAGCACAAGGTGTTTCAAACTAAAAGACACTCACTATTAAATGCTAACAAGTTCAGAAACACATCACTGAGTTCAGAAACACACCAATGAGTTGTGGCCCAGGTGTCTCGCCACTACTGCCACAAATGTCCATGAAGTCCAGCTACCACAGAGGCTTCTAAAAGTACATATTCACAGCTTTGCTGGCCATGATTCTTCAAACAAAGCAAGGCAGCAGGGAAACAGACTTAGAATCTCTTAGACCAGAAAGTCCTAATTTTGTTGGAGTGCACCTCACTGTCAGAAGCAACTTTGCAAAGCCCAGGCTGGTGGGATATCAGCTCACAAAACCACCTGACCATATCCATCACAGGTCTCGACCTCACCATCCTAGCTTGCCTTTTGCAGAAACTTCTGCAAACCAGACAACAGCAACAATACTGGCCATGACTCACTGTCTCATGAGCGAAAAAACTGCTTCCTCTTCCGCAAAGGGAGAGAGTCAATTCCCCGTAAGGCACAGAGAGATTGTCATTCACCTTCTACTTCTGCTCTATGCCCACCTAAAACCCTGTAAATTGTGTAGACATCTTAAAACATAGAAGAAAGGAAGACTCAGGGAAGGGAGAAGTGTACTACTGCTTTGCTAAAGGAACACTTCAATAAAATGACTCCTAAGGTCATCGCGCTCAGCCATCACAGAAAAGTTTCTTCCGGCAGTCAATGGGAACTAACACAGAGACTGCGACTGGACAGTGTGCAGAGAGGGAGAGATTCTGGAACACTGAGTCCTAAATGGAATGTCTTCCTCACACCCCTCCCCTCGGGGCTCAGGGAACTAAGAAGAGGAGGCAGAAATATTACAAGAGTGCCAGGGGATAAATGACAAGAAGGAAATAGTGTCTACCAGATAGAACAAGACAATGCACATATTAGTTCGTAGAGACTGGCAGTGTGCAAATGGCCTGCAAAAGTCCAAGACAAATGGAGTCCCATGGTTGAGAGAGGAAAATGAACATGGGCTCCCACCCCCAACCAAGAAGCTATTGACATCTACTTGCATAGGAAATATGAGTTTTCTCTAATGGAGTCTCACTGGGTATACTGAGCATGCTTATGCAATAGATCCCATGCCCAGCAGTAGATGGCCAACACAAAATCTACTCAATGGTATTTTCATCAATTTGTGGGTTTTTTTGCCTTGTGTTGTTTTGTTTTAGCTTTATTTTTGTTTGTCTTGCTTGTCTTTTGCATATTTGTTATGGTTTCCAGTTTATAGCGTTTTTATGGATTTGGGTTTTTTGTTTTGGTGTGTGTGTGTTCATACTTTTAA